>WOFM01000065.1:76177-504638 GCA_011428145.1 Ericerus pela
AGATTCTTTAAACATCAATTTAAGTTCGTCAGATGTTTTTCAAGTTGATCGTTTCTTCTAAATGCTGAAAAATTTTTTTCTTTATGGTCTAAATTCGTGGTGAGAAAAAATTGGATTTCCTAGTGTATTGATCTTGTACTTTCTGTAAAACCAAGACTAACTTGCGATTGTGCTCGTAAGAAAATCAAATGAAATACTTGAGAAAAAATATAAACAAACTTTGAAACGGTCGCAGTTTATCTACGTGAATAATTTGCAATATATTTTGGGTTCAGTTTTTTTTTTTTCCTAATTGAATCGTTTACTAGAGTTTGTGTACGGTTATAAGATTCCATTATATTTTAAAATGAAGTGTAAATTCGGTTTAATTTGTCCATCAATAATAGCAAAAACCTTGTTAGCAAGACTCGGACTAAGCCCAAGACTGAAGGTGCAAAATCCATATTGAGACTAAGATCAAGACCAAGACCTAATTATAGAATATAAAAGTCAGCACCGAGACTTATCGTGTAGTAAGCAGATTAAGACTAAATAAACTGTTTACGGAGACCGACTGTGCAATATCAGAATCAAGACCAGCCTGTGGAAGACCAAAGCCCAAGCCAAGACGCAGAGTATTGATGCCGAACCAAGATTACTATGGTCTTAGTCTTGCTCTTGTTCTTGGTCTGGGTCTTGGTCTTGCTTTTGCTTATCACTAGTCCCAATAATTTTATTTTTGCTACTTTTGTGTGTAACCTAAACTTTCGAAATGTTCTCGCGTGTTTTTCTGCCCTGTGAACTTCTTTGGATTCTTTCTCAACTACAGAGCACCCGGCCAACGGGTAAGTAAAAAATATTATAGAGAATTCGTTTTCGCTGCGTACGTCCGTTGCTTAGTGAATTCGTTGTGTTCGCAGCATACGTCCTCTTCTACCTTCGAATTGGTACTTTTTACAGCATTCGAGAAATTTCCTTCCGATTTCCAATGTTTGAGAAGACAAGTCCGGTAGTTTTTATGCTTCATACAGCAGTATCGTGTATTCGTCCTTCGATGGTTGAAAATTAATTCCATTAAAAAGGTTCGTTCGTAACTCTATTTTCTAACTGTCGTAAAGGGTAGGGGGGAAAATTCTGAACCGTACCAAAGTTAGTAATCTGAAAGTTTCGTAACTTAATTTCCACTTTTTTGGGGTTCGAGTTTCTTTCTCGTTTTGACTCACGAAAACTTGATTAGAATTTTTAGCAGCTGTTTATCAATTATTCTTTTACTTACGTCGTTATGGTTCGTCTGTATGTGTTGACTTAGAAATGGTGGTCATTTCTAAGTGTTCGATTGAGGTTTCTGGAAGTTCAATTATCTAGCTCATAAGAGCAATATTACTCATCGCGTTTGTATTTGTAAATGTTATGGGGTTTCACTCGTAGGGTTTTGCGGGGGCTCGGGTCCATAGTAACAGCCCCAGTTTTACTGCCTTAAAAACGCAGAGTTTTCTTTACCAAGTCTTATAATTAGATTCGAGCGTGTACAATATGCTATTTTATAATTACCGAGTCCATTTTATATTATTCATAGAATTGAGGTTGAAGGTTTGATAGAATATGAAAAACGATCGTTCTGACGTTTAAGTGCTGGTCAGACCGGTACTAAAGCATTTCGTACGAGAACAGTTATTTCACGTATAATAAAAATTACTTAATTAATTCTTTGTTCGTAGTTAGTACTTGAATAATAAAGGCAATACGGCGAATATTTTATTGTTTTTTCTAGTTTTTTCTAAAATTTTTCATTTTGTTTTCATCTTGATGTTGTACGTTGTACTTTTGGCAAGGCCAAGACTAATTTTGCTTGTGATTACATTAGCCATTTAAAACGAAGTGAAAAATTTATTTCCTATTTAAAGCCCCCATAAATTGGAAAAAATGTAATATTTCTCAGAATACTACTTATTAGCATAATATTTTCGGCCAAATATAAACTTAAACTAAATACTAGTCATATTTAAATACTTTTTGACAACAACATTTTTTCGTCTTCTTCGGAGTTGCTGAACTCTTTTGGACACCTCCTTTTTTCTCGTTTTATTTCTTGATTAGGAATCAGAAAAATTTGCTGGTTTTCCGTGGACAAATTCTGGACCTTGATTACCCCTAGTGGTGGCCGAGCTGCGAGCACTGTGTCCTATGTGTTATTTGCACGATTTCGTATGTGAGATGAGTTATCATTGGTTGACAACTTGTTTACTATCTCTACGTGTGCTTAACCTACTTTCAGCGTGTTATTCGTCTTCATAAAATAATTTCTTTCTTGTTTTTTAAAAGTTAAAATGTTATTCATGTTTTCTTTCCTTTTTTCCCCGTCTCACCGGCTTCAAAACAAAAAAAAATTCTGTTACTCAGAAAAATTACGTACACCCTTTTGAAAATATGATACTTGTAAATATAGTTTTATCAGTATGAAACGATCGTAAAGAGAATAGTTAAAAACTCGAGTTCACATTTTTTTTCGTGTGCACAAAATTTATGGTTCAGTTCAGGTACAAAGTCGTGTACAGTGTTTTCGTTATTTCTTTCAAAAAAAGAAAATTATTTTTACTAGTGAAATCAACTCGGTATACTAAATAAACGTGGCCGTAGTTCAGACTGCGGGGCATTTATTTTAAATTAGAAAAAAAAAGAAAAGATTTTAGCTTTGCTAAAGATTTTCTAGAAAAACAAAAACAAACAAAAAAATTCTTCAGAAATAAATTTGTAGTTAACGTATTATTCTTATTAAATATTCATATAAATATTAAACAAAAATTATTTGTACGTATCTCGAATTGATACAAACCATACATTTTGTCGAGCGTTTTAGATTCTTTAAAACTACGAGTATATTGTGAATATGTATGAAACCAAAGGCGAATATTCCTTTGCAGAGTAATTGCTGATCGTTATCAGTAGATGGTAACATATAAGAGTATACTACTTAGTAGCTTTTATGCAGTGAAAAAGAAACGGTCGCATCATTTTTTTGTTTCCATTTTCTTTCTTTTCTTTTTTTTTTTTTTTTTTTTCCCTAGTAAACCATTCTGGATATAGGTCAACATGGAAAATATTTTTACTCTTGTAGGGTACTGGTGTTTTTTTTTTTCTCCTATTTTTCTCCCATCCAGACACGGTGTATTAATCTTACTTTAAGCTTTTAATAATTCACGGTTTACCGGCTTATTTACTTGGGAAGAAAGTTTTCAAACCTTGTGCACGTTTCTTTAAGAAATCACATTAATGTGGGCTTTGGTTTAAAATTTTCACGCAGAGATTAAATAAATGCCGCATATCGCGTAATTTTGCTGTTGCGATCGATAAGTTACAGAGATTTATGAGTAGCGAAAGCACAATTTCTATTTAAAAATTTCAGTTAGGCCTCTAATCAGATTGATCTGCGATTGTTTTGATTTGGATGCGGGAAAGTGTTTGTGAAATTGCCTCAAAGATAAAGCCTGAACAGGTTCATGATATGGTGAAATTTTCGATAAACAAAAGCGAGAAAAATACTTAGGCCACGGTGTAGTCTTCGTCTTGCATAGTCAAGTCATGGTCTTGATCTTGACATTGGACAGTCAAGGCTTGGACTTTATTTCAGTCTTTCTTCCCAAATCCTTACAAATATTGACATCTAAATTAAACTTACCGTTTATTGGTTTCAAAAATATATGAGAATCTCAACTCATCACAAACACCTGTAAATATTCAGATCGAGTGAAAAAAAAATTGAATGGTAAATATTGCAAATCATTCAAGCAGCAACATTTCAAACATTTTACAATCATCGTATAACTTATTTTTTTGATCTCAGAAGCTGAAATTTCTAAATTATACCTCGTGGAGTATTTGGTTCGGTTTATCGTCAATTTTTAATGAACGTTTAAGAGTATTCAAAACATGTTCTGATACGTGTTTACGCCCAATGAATGTTCTCCATGTTAATTGCGAATAGTGCTTTGTGTTATTTATCTCCGCATGTATTTAAAAGATGTACAGCAAGTAGCGATTTAATGCGCCGTGTTTCGAAATGCCACTAAAGATACTTAATTCTCTTCTTTTTTAGTTTTTCTTTTTCTTTTCCTGAACATTTATTACCCCTTTTGAGTAGTAAGTGGACACGTATCAGACAAAATGATTCGAAGCAAACCAAACCACAGGTATGCAGGTATACATATGAAAGCAGAAATATGCCGTCCACGAATATTTAGAAGCTCTCATTAGAGAACTGGGTCCTTTGTTGAGTGAAAAAGTGGTTCGGTGGAGTGTTCCCTAACATCATTGAAAAGGCCTTGCTGAGAGACCACCGTCCACTGGATCACGGTTTATCTTTCTCTCCAACTCTTCCATCGATATCACGAATGATTTTCAGACGTCGGCTAAAAAAGCTTTGTAGTCAAAGCCCGTTGAAAACACTCCTTCCTGTTCGAAGATCAGGAAATTTGAAAAACTAGCAATAATTTTTCTTTTCTTTTGTTTTTTTTTTTTTTTTGTTTTTTGTTTTCAATAAGTGTGTGTGAACTCCATGTAAGTATTCCCAGTTATTTTACCAAATCCAAAATACTGAATTACTATTTGACCGTATTCTAATTTACCGAAACTGTTTTTTAAAAAGACTTTTCACCGAAACTTATTTTTCCCAAATAATAATTACCATTTTGAATTTTGATAAATAGAAGAAATAGAAAAGTGCAATTTCCCTTTTATTATTAAGAAAAAAAAAAACCGACTTTAAGAAAAATTACTCCCTGAATTTTTTAATGCAGAAAAAAAACGACCCCTTACCTACCACCATATGATAAAAGCATAGAGAACTTCTCATTTTCAAGTATGTTTATTTGAAAAATTTAAATTAAAATAAATAGCTCCCCAAATTTTTGGTTTTTCGGTAGAAAGAAAATAGTTTCGGTAAAATATTTTCGGTATTATTAATTTCGGAACAGTGGCCATTTGGTGAAATGGTCGTTCGACAAAAAAGATTCGGCAAAACGTCCGGATACCCGATTTAAGATGTAGTTTGGCTATTAATCAGACGATTGAAATGATTCAGGATCCTATTCGAGTTTTACTGAATTTCATTACAATTTATTGAAAATGAAAGGATTCGGTTATTCTCATTTATACTATAAATAAGAAAAAAATTTTTAAAGAAGTAGTAGCTGTAATGAAAAATGTTTTTTCATGAATATGAAAGAGAAAATTGAATTAAATTTGGCGTAACATTTGTCAAAACGTTTTATCACGCTTTATAATTCATCTTAAAAAAAAAGTTTTTGAACTTCGTAAGTTATAATATAAACTCGTTCTTCATTTTCTTTCTGTATTTCGCCATACGAAGAATTATCAGCCTCGTATTTCTGTTCGCTAAAAAAGAAGGGTGTTGACCATTACCGGGAAAATGAAAAGGAAAAGACACATTTTAACCGATAATATCCACACTTACATGACCGTATTTATAACTTCCGAACAATTGACCAGCGCTCTGTAATACTTTCTAGTATATGTATATCCAGTTGAAATGTGTTTCTTCCAACTTTTCTCCATTCACTCTTTTTCTGTTGTACAAAAGATAAAAGAGAAGTGCACATTGTATCCTTGGCACATCGCACATAAAAAGAAAAACACAGTTTATTAGGGGAAAAAAAGGATAAAAGTAAAAACTATTGCGTAGCAAGCACTAAAAAGGAAAGTAGATTTTCAAACGAGCTCATTGTCATCATCAAAATATCATATAGGCTTAATAGTTTAGTTGGTCGCAACTAGAACTGGCATTATTGATTCATGAATTTATTGACCCTTTCAAAATCCACTGACAATGAACGCTAAAGCCGATTGCAAACTTTGGTTGCATGTTATAATACTGCTTTGAATACTGCTAAATTAACATTCGATTAACATTTTGAGCCAATTTCCGGAAAATTATAAATTTTAGAGTCATCAAACTTTCTTTAAAGGAATTTAAGTAGACTTACCCAACATACTGTTCCGCCAATGCAAACAGAACTCTATAGATCTTGTTGTTCTTAATAGGATACAAATATAAATACCGACTTCTATGAATATCTGACAAAAATGGTGACCTTTACTGCGTTTGATAGAAAATAGAATATATAAAATTTATATTTTGCCTTACATTCAAATGAATTTTGACTTTTTAGTGCTGAAAGCTTCCTTGAGTCATGAAACAAAAAACTTGTACCACATTCACATCATTAATTACACCCAGTCTTATGTCTAGAAAATAAAATCAGTTGAGAAGAGGTTTAGCAGAATGAGAATAAAAACATCTCCCTTTACTTCGAAACAGTTATGACACTGTTCGTTTAGTGTGCAGTTTAATAAAGGCTTGTGTTTGAATATGGAGTTGAGAGGGAAGTGGGCATGGGCAAAAATTGATTTTTTTGTTTGCAAATAAGATTTTGTCTAGATCAAGCCTGAAAAATTGACTTCACAACTTCCATCTTGACTCTCATTTTGACGAGAGAATCACACTAAGTAACTGATAACTATAGGAAACAAACTGACCAATTGAAACCAAAAGTGGTAGATCTGATCCTTGTGATAGAGGTAATGTTTATACCAAATTTCGTGATTATTGGACAAAAATTACGACCTTTATTGAGTTAACATCAAAAATAAGCTCCCTCCAACAGCTCCAGGGTATAAAAATTTCTCACGTAATATGTTTTTTTGAGCAGGTCTTCTTAGGTTTTTGGGTGAATTAAGGCTAAATTTTTCCTGATTCAGCTCCAGTTTTTACCGACTGCGTACGGAGGAGGTTATATGTTTGATATGTATATCTCCGGGATTTCGTTCGCTCAGAATAAATGTCTTACTTCATAGATTTTATTGAAAGTAGGCTCAAAATATTCCTTATCATCCGGAGAATGTCCTAGGCTGGTCATAGTTGAAAATTAAAAAATTAGAAGGCTATAATTGAAGAAAATGAGAATATGAAGATTGAAAGAATTATTGTCATAAATTTGGGCATAGCCACCAATAAGAGCTACTCATTCAGATTTACTTTTGGGTTTATTCGACAGACCTAATTATAAATCATACCAAAATTTTTTTCCCTTCAATTATTTTCTCTTAAAACATTAAAAGAAAGTTGGTACTTGATTTGTTTTATCAAATTTTGAGCTTTTCTACATTTCCCATGCATTATGTTTTCCCGCATGATACGTTTTTTCATCATGGTCTCTCGAAAAACGTATCAACAGGGTTTGCTGTGTATAATTATGCACAAATGTGCAGATATTTATTCAAGTATAAAGTGGCGGATGTTTTTCTTAACAACAGGTGATGTAGCGTTTTTTTTCTCCAGTGTAATGGATTATTTGGTCTATATTACTACCTTCTTTTATGAAGAAAATGTTTTGCTCCTTGGGGATCTACCATATTTGGGGGCCAACCACAAAAAATTGAATATTTATCACGTCACAAGTTTATATTCCCTCCCTCATCAACCCCAACATGTTTTAAACCATACTTTACTGTTGTTTTCGTGATTTTTTGGTTTAAAGATAATTTGATGTTACAGAAAATTGTATTTGTATTGAAAAGTCTTTTGATGAAATTTTTTACAAATTATGTCTTATAGGTACCTGCGTATTCTTCATAGTCGCAATAGTTTTAAACTTGAAAGCTATCAAACATTTTATTGCACAAAGTTCCATTTTTAGGGGGCTATAAAGGGGGTTAGGTATCGTGTGGTATCTTATATATATTTTTTCAAATAATATTATTTAGGGTTCTGAGTTAGAGATAAGTTTAAGCAAAATTTAAAAATTATCATTGATATACAAATACACGATGAAATTTTAAGAGATAATCTATCTAACAATGCTATTAATATGTTCCATGAAATCTTATCAGAAAATATAAATTTCAGGGCTATAAATCATTGTGCAAAGTACCGACTCTCAAATAGCACAAGTCCTACATCAGCGTAAGTCCTGTGCCGGCGAAAGCCAAAGCGCTTCGCGGTGCTCCAGAGCTTGTGCTGTATATATTCATATGAATTTTTGAAAATAGATTCAAAATTTTCTTGAGGTCATCAGACAAAATACTTACCTACCTCCATCCCCAGGTTGTTTCATAAAATCGATTTTAATGAGTGGATTTTCTTCGGAAACCTACTTAAAAAGTAGAAAGTTTCTTAAATCGTTTCAATGTCTGTGTCTAGCTCTCACTATCTTCCTTTTAGCTCGATATCAATTCGTTTTTATTTTTTTAAATTTTCATCGTTTATGGCCAAAAATAGTGCTTTGCCCCCGTGTGTGTATACATAAAAATGAATGCAATGCGTAAGAATATGAGTACCCTTCCTGTACATACTTCTACAAATTTTTAGAAAATAATTTTTTATACTTTTTGTTATAGACATCTTGAGAGAGTGAGCACGTGCTGTACAAGAGAAGAGACGATAACATTTTATGCATCGAATCAAAAAAATTTCATTCTGCCGATATAGCTGCAGGAACTTGTTATTTGAGCCTCCGACCTATCATTTTTTCTTCTTATTTTCTTTCCAAATTTTTTTTTTTTTCGATTTTTCTGTTTGTAGGTACTTTATGCGCTTCAAAAGTGTGTTTGTTTGTATTTTTTTTTATCAGACGTAGCAGCACGCAATACCGCTCGAGGATACGTAGAAAAAATTCGAAAAACGATGCCATCGTATTGGTAAATAAAACTTTGAGAGAACGATAACGAGAAAAAAACAACAACAAAAGTGCTTCCACTTTTTACGATGTGAACCATGTAGTCCGTGTAGGTAAACTAAAATTTTCCGACTGTATCTTTGGTTCTCTTATCACTTTGATCGTCGTCGTTTGGTGGGCTGATGTAAGGAATTAAATTTGACAAAATGTCGTGAACCGATGTAGGTTGAAAAATAGAGGATGAGAACGCAGTTTATTCGTAGATTGAAAAATTTCGGAAGGTCACTTCATAATTCAAAATTCAACATTTCTCAATCATGCCTATAACTATCTGTAAAATTTTGGTTATCAGTATATTAATGACATAAATTTTTATGAAGAAATTGAACCAACTTTAAAAAAAAATAAAAAATAAAAATGGACTAAAGTGAAAGGAATATCCCGTTCAAAGTTTCTTCAGAGAAATCTACTGGAATTATTGAAGTCGACGCACCTTTCTTCTATCATGTTGACTTGTATGCCAATTCCATATAATTTGATTACAAAACTTTAAGATTGACGCGGACTTCAATAATTCCATCACCTATATTTTACTCGAGAAATTTTAAAAGGGTTATTTTCTCTTTTTAGCGAATTTAAATTTTTTTTTGAATTTTTTTTAGTTTTGTAAGAGTGAGAAGTTATTCTGGAGAAAACAAAAAAATAGGCTCTGATACAAAGATCGAATTGATAATCTCCTTGTTTTTGGCAGTCTGTTAAAATTATTATCTTTACTATTCTTAGGTCACATAAAATTTGAAATGCGAGTAATCATTTTTTTAATTTACCAATTTTTTGGAGGGGATACTTTGTATCTCCTCATTTCTCATTGGAGGGACATTGTACTGTTGTATTTGTACCATCTTGTAATTGAGATTAGAGGAGGATGTGTCCTCTTATTATGTTTAATAATCTGTGGTTGTGACATAGGTACACCACTTAGGAAATTACCTTTTCCAAGCACCATTTTGTTTTGCCAGTTGAAGGTGCTATATGGTAAAATACCTAGTCAAAAGGCTTTAGGTTTCATCCAACGTTTTACTTTTAAATAAAAGTGTATTTTTAAAATCTCATTTTTATAAAAACTCATTTCAGATTAAAACTTGCGTATTCCTATATTTTAAAATAAGTTTACTTAATCTACCTGGGATTTATCACACTATGGTAATTGTCTGTTTTCATTCGCGTCATTGTATGAATGAAGTGTTTTTGGATTTTAAATAATTTTTGTTATCTTATTGTTCTTGTTCCAGGATTATTTCTGTTCTGTACTTTCCAACAATGAACGTTAATGCGTATTATGCGGTTATTATTATTTTTATTTATTTATTTTTTTATTTTTTTTTTGGAATTGGTTGTGTTTGGGGCGAGAAAGTGCTGTCGTATATGGATGAACGTGACCATCGAAAAGCACACACTAGTTCTGGTATGTACTTGATTGTAATTTTGGAACCAAGTGCCGAGAAAATGTTTCATATAATATTATGAGGAGAATGGAGTTTAAGTAATTACATGTGAAAATAAGTCAGTCAGTATCTATCTCAACGTTAAAAAATAATTCGAATTCCATTATTTTGCAGATACGTTACCGTTTCTCATGATTATAAATTTGATTTTTACTTTTGTTTTTTTATTTGGGGGATGCTGCGAAGTTTTCCAAAACATTGTTAATTTGTTGACACGTATTATGACAGTTGCAATGTAAATGTAATATAAAATGAAACACACTTCGGACTCTCGATTTTTTATTTACCATAAATTACTAATGGTAGGAGAGAGTTGTCTGTACTGGACCACTATGGTTGAAAGATGGCCCATGTGGTTTTATCTGCATCAAAGTGAAAGTTTAATATAATGATGGAAAGAGGGTATTGGGAACACTTAACTATATTTAACTGAAATATGAAGGCTTTGTGGGGTCTTGGTTGATCATAGATAGGTTTTTTTGTAAAAAAAATTCCAAAATGGTCCCATTTGGGAACTGTTACCTACCTAAATTGAATCATGCGTTGTTAAGTTGGACAAAAATCACAAAACATGCTGTAAATGTTCAGTATATTCTTCAATTAAGTATGAATTACCATAAAATATTTTTAATAGAGATTTGGATACGAATTGAGTACCCCAAAAAGAAATTTAATAAATCTGTTCTGACTACCTCTAGTGCGTTTTAAGTAGGACAGGTTTAAATTTATAACTTTTCTTTTTTTTGTTGATTCCACTTGGAAACCTAAATTATCGAGCTACACAGAACTACTCAGATTTTGTCACGTGGTCAAATTTAAGAAACTGAAAGTGGTCAAACTCTCGAAACTTGTTCCTTTTTCAATTAAGATGACCCACACAGAGGCAGATTAACCGAATCGTGGATGATCATTACACGAAATGATAGCTGTGTGTATGTTTAATTCCCGGATGTAAATAATACTAGATACACTTACTTACTTCATATATTAATTTAATAATAAGTACTCAATATTCACACAGACCTAAATATCTCTGTTGAATAATCAGTTTACCAGTTGCATTACCTAAAAAGTTAAGTGAAGGGTAAAATTGTGTTATGACTTATACGGTTTCTCTTGATTTATTCTCTAAATGTTGAAATTTCCCTACTTTATAGATTACAGATTAGGATAAGAGAATAGAGAAAGTCATGAGTTCAAACCGTCCTTTAGTTGCCATTCTCAGATTTCCATTGTCAGATTTTGTTCGAATTTGGTATGGAGATTCTTGAGTAGTACAGTCGATGTACGAAATTTGGGAACAGTACGAATGAAGTTCTAAAAATGAAAAAATGATGATAAATACATTAGAACTATCATTTTTGTGTGTTTCCTGGTTGGTCTTGATTATTTAAAATGAAGTTTTGCCATTCATCTCAAATAAGCTCGCGCTAAATTTGGCACGTTCCAAAAAGAGAAAAAAGGTTTCTTCGAAGCACTTCGCTCCGTATTTTTGATTTAATTTCTTAAGTTAAAGCTATGGAAAGTAACGTTCAACTTTCCGGATCAAATTAACTGTTCTCTTTAACAATGTGCAATGTCTTTTCCTCGTTGAAGAATCGAAGAAAGATATTTCTGAAATTCGAGAAATGCACGAAGTAAACTTTATGTGGCGGCGTGTGGAATTTGGGAGGAAGGGGATTATTGAAAAAAAAAAAAAACATTGTAGTGCATTATTTTTTTTCCCCCCAAGTTGTTTTAATTCTTGGAAAATATTTTCAAGTAGGTAGATTTCTTTGAATCTATCTACTCATTGTGGAGAGTATGTTAC
This sequence comes from Ericerus pela, assembly GCA_011428145.1. NCBI lineage: Eukaryota > Metazoa > Arthropoda > Insecta > Hemiptera > Coccidae > Ericerus > Ericerus pela. Next base: position 88,162 of record WOFM01000065.1, read on the forward strand.
GATTTTGGGAAAATTTCATTATGATTTTTCGAAACATACCAGACCTCAAAAATACTCACAATTCCTAAAAGTTCGTAGTATACGAGAGGCATTCGAAGAATTCGGCTGAAATTTGAAACTCCATTTCCGCACCTTGCCAAATTTGAAGTAACCATTCTGTTGGACAATAAGCGACCACACAGTTTTGGTATCTCATAATGGTTCCTCAAAGCATTAGAATGAAATTTTTTCCCCCTCTCGCGAGACTCCCTTTATTTTTGCCCCTTCCGTCTTCTTCCTTCATCAAAATGAAATGGGGCTGTCTACTTTTCTGAAAATTTTCAGCTGTTGCTTAAACTTGAACTTTGTTTTCGAACTTTTTTCTTCATAAATTTTTCTTTAATGTAGAAAAACGTTGAAATTGAAAAGGGCAAGGGTGGGAGAGTCGTGTGGAAGAGATAAAATATTGTTTTAATGACTTGAGGAGCCATTGTGTGATGCCAGAACTGTGGGGTCTGTCATTATCCTGCAGAAGGATCACTTCACATTTGGCAGTTAGATGAAGGGGAGTTTCGTATTCCAGCTGATGAAACATAGCAAACAATAATGTTATTTAATATAAAATTCTGAATTTTTATAACCCTCTGACGCATAAAAGCTGCATGTGCCTAACCCAGCGTTGCCGGATAGAGGAGAAAAAAATAGGAGAAAATACTTTTTGAACGCCCTTCGTAGTCTCGTAATGGTATAATTATTTATGCAAAATTTGTGGATAAACTGGAGGGGATGATTCAGCATGGATCGAGACAAAATTTTGTGCATACTTTGAGTCTTTATTGATGGTGGGGAAATCCGCCCATTAGTTTTCCAATTTCGGCTGTATGAAGTTTTCATCCTAATGTAAAATTCTTTAAATCTATGATGAACGCATCCCGCAATACACATAATCTGAAATTCTGTTTAATTTGGACGAAATCTACCTTTTCTACTGGCGTATCATTGGGATTTTTTTATTTCATTCTTTTTCTTTTCATTTCACATTTGTTAGAATAATTTTCATTTTGAAGCCGTTTAAAAAAAAAAAAAAAAACCCTAAAGCATCAGCAGCTCAGTTAGAAAAGGTAAGTTTTTAAACAGTAGAAAATTAGTTACTAATGAAAAACCTATCTAAAAAATTAGTAATTGATCATAATTGATGATTATACTGAAATAATAGGTGCCAAACTTCTAAGAGATCTGTACCAATATAAGGAAAGTCTATTATGAAAATTTCAGCCCAATTCCTTTTGTCATTTTCACAGAATCCCAGAAAAATGACTTTTCCCGAAATTTTTTGTTTTCTAGTTTTCTCAAACAAATCAACCGATAGGCAAAAAACTTCTTTCAGACCTGCTCCAGTATAAGAACTATCTGACATGAAAATTTCAGCAATATCCACCCGGTTGTTTTCTCAGAACTGTGAACTCAAAATTTTGGGCTATATATGTATAAAAATTGGGTCAAAATGAGAAAATGGTTCCAATCGTTTTTTTTTCTCATGAAATGGGTAATTTTCATGACCTTCAACCCCAACCCCACAATGATGTTATTGGACACAAGGGGCTTGATGCTTATTGAGTATGAAGAAAAATACATTCGACAAATAGGAAATTGTAACATAAAACACAGAATTACTACATCAGATACTATTTATTGTAGAGAGTTAACACGAAGGTGTTTACTCTAAAACTAGTTGCAGGAGAAGTGAATATAAAGCAGAATAACAACAATCATATTGGTAGAAAAATATAAGGCTCAGTGTTGTCATCTAGTACTCAGATAATATCGTATTTCCCAACAGATATCAATTTAATATCCTTTTGTAAACAAACTGAGTAAAAAGAATTGAGAAATAAGTTGCATAGCGAACGTTGAAAGGCGATATGAATTTGAGCTATTGGTGTTAGAATTTTTACCGGGTAATGAAACAAAAAACGTATCCCTTTTAGGGGCTAATACCAAATCGAAATTATTTAGAAGATTTTCGTAGAAAATCTATTTATTAAAAATGGAGTAAAGAAAACTCCAGAAATATTTTCTCAATTCTAGAAAAAATAAAAATGGGATCATGGAGGGATCATTCATCGTCATTTGAAAAAAAGCTCATCAAAATCGGTGCCTGGGGGAAAAGTTACACTGGAGCAAACTTTAAAAACAAAAACAAAATAATAACTTGACAGATTGATTTAATTATAAACTGTTTTTGTTTTTGTTTTCTTTTTTTTCTTTTTTTGTTTTTCTTTAAAATGGGTTAAAAATATTTAACTTAGTCCCTGTGGTCAACAAATTACGAACTTTGGAGCTGGTTGGGATATAGATAAAAAAAAAAAATCGGATTAATAAGTTTTTGCAATTGGATGTCATAAGCAGGTAGGGCACTGGAAACGACTTCTCGACCTTGGACACCTTTAAAGCAATCGTAGTATTGCCTGTTCTCTGTGCCTCAATTTTACACCCATTCTATTGGTTCATGTTTGAGCTGAAACATGAATAGTGTTTTTTTTTTTGAAGTGAAACTTTCTTACTATCGAAAGCTAACTCGTATGACCTTGATACGACAAATCCGACGAAAAAAAGAATTATCGGTTAAAAAAATTAGAGATAAGACCCAATACTAGCTAAAACTGTTTGACGTTAGTAAACTGAACCGTGAAGCACATATTTAGTTTTTTTTTAATACAGAGAAAAAAGAGGTTTGGGTTTGCCCCATTAATTGAAAATTAAAAATCGTGGTTAGGAGGACAAGGTCCCCAATAAAAAAACAATGTTTTGGATTGTCTGTTCTCCTTTTGTAGTTTATTTTATGATACATCAGCGACTTTATTTTTGGGTTGATGATTTAAAATTTAACGTTCATTTTTTTATTCAACCCATTCCTCGAACTGCAGGGGGTTCAAAAGGTGGCTAAATTTTGACTTGCTATATTTTGTTATGTGATGTATCAGCGGGTATGTTTTTCGGGGCGCTTATTTCATATTTGACATTCATTTTTCATTTAACTCTTTCCCGGCCACCAGGGATTCCAAAAGAGGACCAAATTTCAACTTTTCATATTTTGTTGTGTGATATATCGGCTGATATTTTTTGGAGTACTGATTTCAATTTTGATGTTCATTTTTTCATTCAACTAATTCTTCAACCTCAGGGGGCTTTAAAGGGACTCTAAATTTTGACTTCTCATATTTTGTTGTGTGCGTTAGTGAGTATGTTTTTTTGGGGGTTTAGATTTCGAATTTTATATTCGTTTTAACGACTACATGAATTCAAGGGTAGTTCCGTAATATCTCATTAAAAGTTTCATTTCCACCGCGTATCCCACGATACACTCATTTTTTTTATTTCTCACTACTTCAAATTATTTAATATATATATATATTTTTTAAAAGAATAAAACTCAGTATTTACTGGGATAGTCTTAATTAATACGTATATTCTTAGGAAGTGTCTTGGAGTTGAGTTGAGTTGAATTGCAATACCATATAGTGGAGTGAATGCAAACAGAATGCGGGGAAAATTTTTAAATTAGCATACAAGACTATCTACGCTAATATTTAGACGGTAGAAAATAGCCCTAGTCTATTGGAAATTGGGATGATGTTCCTGGCTGACATGTTCAACATCTGGAACTTTACTCCGCCAAAACTCTTTTTATTGCAAAATTTACGATTTCTGTAAATATTTCGGTATTCATTCGAATGAAAGGAGCTGATTTGAAGAAGGTGTGTTTTTACTTGAATTTGCTGAAATATTCAGATGATGAATAGAAGCACTTTTTTGGTTGGGAAGGGTTATTAAAAATCAATAGTTAAAAAATACGAACCGAACTTACGAAGTAAAATATATAAAAACTTAATTGGACAAACTCGAAGATGGCTGTTGAAGATCCTAAGAACGTTATGTTGTAATTATATGCGTGATCAAAATTTTGTTTGTATTGTTTTGAAACGTCACCGTGACGAAGTTGTCTATCATTCCATTCGGAATTTCAAACTGTCTTTCGTGCGATAGTCTTCCCAAAAAGCAGCAGTCTCTCCGGACACCGTGAAAAGTTATTCCGACTGCATTGCAAAAAGAGGAGAAAAGAGGAGAAAAGAGAAGAAAAGAGGAGAAAAGAGGAGAAAAGAGGAAAAAAGAGGAAAAAAGAGGAAAAAAGAGGAAAAAGAGGAAAAAAGAGGAAAAAAGAGGAAAAAAGAGGAAAAAAGAGGAAAAAAGAGGAAAAAAGAGGAAAAAAGAGGAAAAAAGAGTAATTATCTTGGTTTGTTAAAACTTTTTGCACAATATGATCCTTTTCTTACAAAACATATTGAGGAACATGTTAATAAGGGAAGTGAACACACGAATTACTTATCATCAACAATCTGTGATGAATTGCTTGCTCTTATGAGTAAAAAGGTATTCTTTGAAATAATTAAACCAGTCAAAGTTGGAAAATACTATTCCATATCCATAGATTCAATACCCGATGAAGCCCATATTGACCAGTTAACTGTAACTATCCGATATATAGAAAATCTGATACCAGTTGAACAATTTTTAACATTTATTCTCAATTATGGTCATACTAGCTGTAAAATGGTGGAAGCGCTTTTAAAATTTTTAAAAGATATAAATATAGAAATTTCTGATTGTCTAGGTCAAGCCTGTGATAATGCCTCTAATATAAGCGGTAAATATGAAGGCATGAAGGCCCATATTTTAAACGCAAATCAGTCTGCAATATTTATTCCTTGATTGGCCCATTCTTTGAATTTAGTAGGCAAGATAGCTGCTAATACTTGTTCTGAAGCAGTTTGTTTCTTTGATTTTGTGGAAAAAATGTTTGTATTTTTTACTAGTAGTACAGCTAGGTATAAAATTTTAACTGAGGCACTGTCTCATGAAAGAACAAAAAAAAATTATTCTGTTCCAAATAAGCTGGGTAATACACGCTGGGCTTGCCGAGCTGATACTACAGAAGCTCTTAAACGTGGCTATCAAAAAATTCAAAGTGCATTAGAAAAAATTTGTAATAATCCAGAAGAAAAAGATGTTGTAAGAAATGAAGCCCGTGGACTTTTTGAAAAAATGTGTATTTGAAACTGGTATATATACTGAATTCTGGAATGAAATCCTTCAGTGGTTTAATGCAACCAGTCTTGATTTACATAACCCTGCTATTACTATCAGCACAGCAGTAAATTCACTCAAGTCTTTGAAGGCATTTGTTGAATTAAAAAGGGAACAATTCGATAATTATGAAAATATAGGTAGACAGCTATCAGAAAACAAGGAGCATGAAAAAGTCAGAATTCGTAAGAGGACTGTACGTCTTAAACCTATTGCTTATGGTAAATCAGCTGATGCAAAAATACGCAGGCATTTTCTCCAATAATTGATCAACTGAAAGTCTCATTAGATGGACGAATAACTGCATATAATGAAGTTTGTAACCGATTTGGTTTTTTGGCAGAATTTGAAAGTTTAAAAATAAAAGAATTGAAAGAAAAGGCAACCAATTTGGTAAATTGTTATCCAGAAGATTTTGACAGTGTATCAGCCTTAGAAAATGAATTACTTCATTTAAAAGAGTTGACGTCATTACTAGGCTATAAACTGGAAGCTAATGAATCGAGAGAAATGTATCTATATCGTGTAATTATAGAAAATGGTTTAAAGTCTACATTTGCAAATACTGAAGTTTTTTGAAGAATGTACCTACTTGTCAATAATGGCATCAAATTGTACGGGTGAACGTTCTTTTTCAAAATTAAAAATTACTAAAAACAGATTGAGAACAAGTATTGAACAAAAATGATTAGTAAATTTAACTTTACTCAGTTTGGAAAATAATTTGTTTGTAATTTAAATTTCAATGATGTTATTGAAATATTTTCAGAAAGAAAAAAAAAACGTAAGAAAAGTATTGCCACTGGGTAGTTTGAATTTTGATAGGCTATAACTATTTGAACATTTGTAATTTGGTCCAATAAGTTTTTAAAGAGCATTTTTTTTTTCTTTCATCATTTCGTGAAATTTCAATTATTTGTTCTTATTCTTATATTAATAAATTTTTGTATATATAAATATACTGTCTTATACCTATTATATTAAAGAATACAATTATTTTATTTAAACATTAAAAAAAGAATTGATATATGTAATATGTATAAGCTATGCATTATACAGTTATCTATGTTTTCGACTCAAGGTAATTGGTGATACAATCTTAATGGGAATAAGATGGGTTACACAGCGGGGGCTAAAAAACCTTATCAATTTAGTAGCGAAATACCACCTGGGCAACATGTCCTGAAAGTCTTAAATCCGGCCCTGTACCTCTCGATAGGAGATACGCGAGACTTGGTGCTTCAGATCATTAGGTTGCACGTCTCATGGACGTGTCTCTCTGTATGTATGGATGTGATTGTGTGCGTACCAATGCTGCGCGTTTTTATCCACATCTCATTTCATAACAATTAAAGATGAACACATTTAAATTTTGAAAAAACATCTCTTAACTAGATAATTCCCTAGCTCTTTTCTAGCAAGAGAGCCGAGGTCAGTATCCCTGGAACGAGGAGAAAATATTTAAAAATTTATATCCCATATAATTTTTCGATCACCCTTAAGCCCAGTTAGTTCAAAAACACATACATGATTTAACACAGGGCTCTTATTAACGCTTTAACAAGAAATAAACAAGCTATATGATTATAAGATTTAGCAACAGGGTTTTTGCTTCAGCTCAGGAAGCAAAGGTATAAAAAAAGGAAAAATTCAACATAATTAAGGCAAAGATTTTTTTGCACGAAACTCTTCCAACTGATGTCCCGAATTCCTAATAAACGTATCAAAAGTCTAATATGATCCTCCCAAGGCCATCTCTTCTGGGGGTCTGATTATACCATAAAATTCATTTTTTTGCAAGTATCTCTCAGACTATCAGTTATAAGAAGAAAAAATATCAAACAATAAGTATTCCACATAAAATTTTGCACAAAACAAGTCCAATATACATTTCTTGTAAAGTGAAGAACAAGGCTATTGTAGTCTATTTCAATTAAGAAAGACATGATGTCACAGAGACAATCACATTTCACAACTATGTAAAGCTAAAAATTTTATAATAAACAAAACAGTTTTGGATGCAGCCTTTGTTGAATAAGGTAAATTTCTACTTTTCCTTTTCCCCTGATACATCAACTCAGATGACGTTATGTCTGTCTCATTTAAAATAGAATATAGAGAGAATTTAAGTTGGGTAATATTTCAAAAATTGGGCCACAGTATAAACATTATAAAGTTACCCGTTAACACTTTAAATAAAACATTTGATGAAAATTTCTTAGAGTAAAAAAAACTTGTAGCAATCAGTTCAAGGGCGTGTATAAGGGGCATCCTGAGGATATAGCCCCTCTTTGAACAAACAGTGTATTGCGTTAACAAGATTGGTACTATATACATACACCCTTACATCCTTGCAATGATTATTTTCTGATGTTTTAAACAAATCCCAGCCGCTGTGACATTTTCAAAAATCATTTTTTATAATATTGCTCTAAAGCTTTGAGGGTAAACTTATGCAATGCTTCATTCTTTTCTCAAAAAAACTGGATTTATTTCCAGTAAAAGCAACTTCTTACTATCAGTATGAAATGATGATAATTTTTAAACACACTAAACTGCTCAAATTATAGGTGACTATTAGTTGAAATTAATTTCCTTGTGAAAACAAAATTTTTCGGTGCATAAAAATCATACAAAATTAATTTTGAAATTCTGCCACTGTGGGATTTGCAAATGGCTGGTTAGATCTGGCTCTACCTCTCTTTCTCTTTCCAGAAAAATGTTAAGTACATGTTCAATAGTGCCTCTCACATAATAGAAAACAATACAAACCTACTCATATCTTCAGGCAAAAAATTCTGTGGTACTGTCTCACTAATACACTAATAGGGGTCAACTTATCCCGTACCTTTTGAGAAAAATCTTATTTTTTCAAGTTCAACCATTGTAAATCAGACAGCTCATCCCAGTTTTAATGCCTCACTTTTCAACTGGTTTTCAAAAAAATTCAAGCGCCCAACTTTTTGTCACATCATACACAGTCTATATTTGGAAAAAAATAAACTAAAAACGAGACTATCCTCACCACTGAGTCTTAATACTAGATCAATTTTAATATGTAGATTTTTCTCAAAAACCTACAAAAAAAGTAAAAACAAAAACCTCATTATTCTTGAATTAGACTCCGGGAAGAATAAAACAGGACCAGAAAAACGATACCTCACAAAACATAATTTGCCAATCGGTTAACCTACCCTCTATTATGCGAAGAGTTTAATAATTAGGTATCTACTACCTTGACGGTAAAAAAAAAAAAAAAAAAAATAATAATAATAATAAAAAAATAAAGGATAAGAAGAAGAACACAAGGGGGAAGTAGCTGACTGCTTGCATTTCTACATTCAAGCACACTCAGATGCTAAGAGATGAATGAAAAGAAGGGGTTTTTGCAAAGTGGCTTTTTGCAGGAGTGAGACAGACATACAGAAAGACAGACCCCGAGACGGAGTTCGCTGACAAGAAGAGAGGACAACATTTGAATAAAATTAGTCAGACTGTCAGAACGAATATTAGCCATTCTTTAGTTACCCTTCACAATTTTATTATGCACGCATGTACTTTGGTTTATGTACGTACACAGATACGTATATACACAGTTAGTGCGTTGTCGCACGGTATGTGCGCATATACGAGACATGAACTGCACGTTTGTGTGCGTATAACCACATACAGATTTTGCAAACCATCCCATCCAGCTCGTTGCCTCGCCGCGGCCCTTCCTGGCCTAACAATCTTTTTACTCATTTGATGGGGGTATACTGTACGCTATGCCTATATACGTACGTACTTACCTATTAGTAGAACTACTTCACAAAATATTGTCATTTCCCTCGATCTCATCTGGAAATGTGTGCATGTGTATACACACGCGCGCTCGCGCGGACACACACACACGCACACACACACTCTGTGGTAACCCTCCCTATTCAAATATACAAAACATGATGTCGTCTGTATTAGCCAGCTAATCTTTCCATGGTTATAAAAAGGTTCTTTTGTTATAGCATATACAGCATCAAATGCCCGAACAACAAAACTGTCTCAGTTTTTGTGCGCTCCTACGAAGAGCTTACATGGATATATTCTTCATAAAAATATAATATTATAATAATATTAATAATAATATTAATAATAATAATAATAATAATAATAATAATAATAATAATAATAATAATAATAATAATAATAATTAATAACTAATAATAATAATAAGAAATAATTAATAATTATTAACAGAAGACCTACACAGATACATCACAATTCCCAATCTGCGGAAGCGGCACAGGTACACTGCATAATTAACATCGTGGACTTTGATGTGTTCATAAGACATTGCATATTATTGATACTTCGATCATGTTTAATCAACATTTTCTTCTACCAGGTTTTCTCCTCTTTTTTCCTCTTTTTTCCTCTTTTTTCTTCTTTTATCTTCTTTTTTCCTCTTTTTTTCTCTTTTTTTCTCACTTTTTCTCTCTTTTTCTTTCTTTTTTCTCTTTTTCTTCTTTTTTCTTCTTTTTTCCCCTTTTTCTTTTTTCCTTTCCTTTTTGATGGGGGCCTGTGACTCAGGGCCTCACGGGCCACACCCTAAATCCGGCCCTGGTCGCACATCAAAAACGAACAATTCATACTTGATTTTGAAAAAGTTTACATTCTCTTTGTTAACAGTTGGTGCAACCACGTTACAAATGGAAGTTGTCTGTTGTTTTTTTAAAAGAGGAGACAATGTGGCTTGCTCGGAATCTTATCACTAGATGACATAGTTATTATCTATATTTCCTAAAAATTAATTTATCGTTACGTTGACCATTCTGCGCTTACTTCCTTGTAACTATTAAATATTGTTACATGCTTAAATTTTGTTGTGTTTAGAAAAAATTGAATTTTTTTTTTTGCGGAAATTGCTTTGTGAATCAAAAATGGCGTTAAATTCGTCCATTTTATATATTTTTTTATTTTTTTTATTTTTTTATTATTACGAACATGGAGATGCAAATTATGTTACAATAGCTCAAAAATTTTTAAACTAACTTGGCTAAATGAAAAACGAATGTACGTGATAAAATAAAAGATATGAGCACTATAAGAAATGAAATGAAGAAATACTTCAAGTTACGTTTTTGTTGCCAAGTGGATGAGAAAAAAAAATTGAACGTAAATTACACGGAGGTAAGCACGGCAAAAGAGCGACAACCTGACTGGTATCTTATGCCTACATTCGCATTGAATGTTTTACTAAGTGCTCTCAAATTAGAATTTTCGGAATTAGCCCTGAAATTCGAAATTCGTCGCACATCGCTGAATGTAAAGAAAGAATATATAAAAAAAAATAGCGCAGCAAGCTCCGCTAGAAAATGTAGGTTACTGAACCAGAAGAAAAATTAAGTTAAATTTAAATCAATAAATAAGTACAATAAAAAATTAAAATACATATAAAAATTATTTGGCTGAATGCTGGGTGAAAATTACGTTTAGTGAAGGCTCAACGTAATTCATAATGAATTGTATTGTGAAGTTATAAAATAGGAACGTGAAATGCTTGGTTAGCAAATAAAATAACAGTAAGCCCATTTTCGTTGGTTCAGCTGGAATTCATCTTCTCTTAGAAATAATTTGAGATTTTCTCAAATCACTTCTACCAGGCCTGGTTGCAGGATTTTTTTTTTTTTTTTTTTGAGGGGGGGAGAGATTGAATCATATTTTATAACATTCATGAATTTTTATGGGAGTAGTTAACGATTTTTACGTATTTTCACAGACATAAAATGCGAAAAACCGAATAATTGTATCTTAAATTGACCTTTTTTTTGTCGCTTGGGAGATTATACTCCCTTAAAAACGGCCCTGACTTATACGAACGAACCGTTCAGCCGACTGAAACTAAATTTAACAGAATGTTAGAATATTATATATTCAATGTCAGTACCAAAGTTCGCGTCAATTGCTTGAAAATTACGCATTTTATAACCATTTATGCCGTAAAAGTGCGACATAATCGATGTAACGAACGTTGGACCCGGTAAATCTGGACAATAAACAAAATGCCTCATTCTTTTATAGATTCGAATAAGTATACCAACTTTCAAAACTATCGAATAAAAATTACGACCTGTACCTTGTTTCATAGAATTTTGTACATATATATGAATTTCAGCTAATAGTGTCAAAAGTTTCCTATGGTCACAAGGCGAAAAATAAACCTAGCCTCACCCCTGAGTGTTCATATCAGATTAATTTTAATATGTAAATTTTTTTCGAAATCTTCATAAAAAAGAAAGAGAAAAAGAAAAGGTGGATGGAGTAAAAAGATTTTAACTGAAAAAGTACCTAAAGTAACTTTCTAATGGTACCAAAACGTCCTCCCCTGGTTACCACCCCTTCGATGAAACGTTGGTTGCTTGTATGCCAGCATAAGTTCGATAAAATGTAAAAGAAGATAAAGAAAACGTACTTCGCTTACAACATTCATTTTCCATACCATTAGTCATTTTCAAGAGCGGTACTTTTGACGTTAATTTCGTTTCTTGTCTTTCGGGTTCGTTTCTCAGTCTCATTCTATCTCCTTTCTAACTTGGTCTCATTTTCTTTTAATTAAGAGAAAAGAGAGGAAGAGGGTGCGCTCTAGTCCCTGGAAAAGAAAGAAGCCAGGAGTAGAAGAAAAAATCGTCGACGAGACGAAATGACAATTAACGTGTAATTATATGGTAGTGGGAAACCGCAATTTCTATGCTATTGCATTTGCTGGTATCAGCGTGCTGCGATTAGACGTTAAATGCCACGCCATTGTGAACAATTCTTTTCTTTACATTGAATTTTTCACAGAAATGAAATGATTTTTGTCTTCGAATGTAAAAAAACTGAATACTTGGTTGAAAGATTGTCCGGTAAAAAAGTGGGAAAATTTCAGCTCACCAATGCGAATTATTTTTGTGGCACTTATTTGGGGTAAACACTTCGTTAATTCTCGATTCGCTCATTTAAATATTAATCTTACGTATTCCATGTCGGTACAAATATGACTGTTTTTAAAGAATTTCGTTCTTTTTCTTCCTCATCTTGAAACCCCTAACCATCCCCCAAAAAAAGGATTAATAAAAAAATCGAGTCATCGTCTTCTTTAGTCATTTACCTAAATTGCGATTCGTAACTGGAAATCTGAAATTTAGCCAGCGCATGCAACATCTAGTTCCTGGCTCACCGAAATTTTCTCTTTTTGAGGAATTAAAAAAGGTTGGGTGCATTAAAAAAAAAAGTCCAAAAAATTTAAAACATTGGGTGATTCAAATGATATGATGAATTCAATCGAGCTTGGAAATTTCAGCAATATATCTGGTGTCACAGTGGGCGACTCATTACACAGTTACATATTTCTGACGTGCACACCGAGTACTGAAGATGGTCAGGGTAACCTTTTTTAGTATACTGATGAATACGAGTTATTTCATCGTAAACAATTTATTGAAATTATCTTTTGAATTTCCAACGTTTGATTTGGTTATGAAAAATTGACTGAAACTTTGAGAGCTTGCAACTTGGAAATTAGGGCGTTCGTATACGGAACTTTTTTTCGTGTTTTGATGAGTACTTAATAGTTTCTAAATTATAGCGGACTCCTCCCGGGACATCCTGTATACATATACATAAGATGAGCGTTTGGAGACAAAATTTTCTTTGGTGACTGTGGCAGCTACCACACTACATCGGCAAATGTATACGCTTGTCCTTCTCCCTCGTACACCGTCACTAGGCACCGTGGCCGAGTGAATACGGTGCTGACTTTTGTTGGCAGTTATGAGGGAAGTTTTAGGTATTCAGTTGGTACGGGTTAGAATCCCCATGCCACCTGAACACCTAAAATAGTGACCTGGATGTGATATGGGAGATGGCTATCAACGCCATCTCTCAGACACTTGTACAGCCTGTAACTGTGGTTAGTACGTCGCACCACCAGTATACGTGACAGCGCCTTAGGGTACACCAAGGGGCGGTGATGACGGAGGGCATCACCACGCTCCGATATACATTCCTACCTATTAGGCGCCTCTGTGTCAGTGGCGTATTACACTTCTCTATACTGAGGGGGAGTGGTGTGGCAGCTACCGCACTACGTTGACAAATGTATACGCTTCTCTCTCATACACCATCACCCGGCACCGTGGCCGAGTGAATACGGTGCTGACTTTTGGTGGCGGTGACGAGGGAAGTTTTAGGTGTTCAGTCGGTATGGGTTTTAATCCCCGTGCCACATGAACACCTAAAGTGCCAATAGTTTGTCAGCACGAGTTTGTCAATCACATGTGGAGCGCCAATTGGATCGAACTGAAAACAATGCTATGTCTGGGATTGGTAATATGACAGCATATCTGGTCACTTGATTTGCGACCCCGCGGTTGGGCGAATTAATTTATTGTACAGTCTGTTTAACAGACGTAGTCACAGGTGGTTATTTACAACCGAAAAATTATGCTACATCCTCGAATCCAGTGCTCGAATTTAATGTGTGGTAACCTCGGATTCGCACGTTGAAGTTTCAAGTCTGCAGGTAATATTCTCTCCGTCTATTTCACGCTTCGCACCCGTAACTTGGCAAATACTGTCGTTGTAACTCTGCGTGGAACCCACTGTGGGTGTGTGGGGAGAGAGAATCGACGACGAAAATTTAATAAAAATATTCGAATTCGTGATTCTGCAAAATAAATTCAATCAAAAATTCTGCGAATAGAATTCAGCACTCGATATACGTACGGAACCTATAGGTACTACGTTTTAAAAAACTGACGTAAAAATATTCTGTGCAGCTCGAAGAAGACAGAAATTTTTATTTTCTCTCTTACTTCATCTCTTTCGTTGTATTTACATAAATAAATTGTGAAATCGAATCACACAGGCTCGAAAATTTTCCACTCGTGTTTTTGTAGGTTTCGAAAAAAATCTGAGCATTAAAACTGATGATCCCAAGAAACTGTTAGCACCATTATCTGAAATTCGTATGTATGTGTATGTATACACATACACAATTCTATAAAACACAGTAAAAGTCACAATTGTTATCCGATAGTATTGAAATTTGGTTTAGTCATTCGAATCTAGACGTGGATGAGGCCTGTTGTTTTTGGTCCAGATCGGTTCGATCGTACGTACGTCGCCATACATCCTATTATGTTGCATTTTTGCGGCTTAAATGGTTCAATCAATAGTCACGAAATTTGGTACCGATATTTTTAGTATATTATATTCTAACATTCTGAGAAATTTAGTCTCAATCGGTTGAACAGTTCATTCGTAGAAGTCATTTTAAAGAACCTCAAATTATAACTAAGAAGAGAAGACGAACTTTAGATGAACTAACGTAATTTCATTTGCTCGGCAATATTTTATTAATAAAATTCGCGTTGATATTTTTTAGTTTGGATGATTGGAAAATACATCATATAGACGATGTTTTGATGTTAGAAAACAGTCAGTTAGTTACGGGTCAACAATGTGCAACCCATAAGAGAGGCAGAAAACGACCGTTTTCCACCATCTAAAATGAACCTATGCGGAAAACAAATTTTCCCAACAATCAAATAATGTTTCTTTTTTGTTTACGCCTACCGACTCGGCCACCAACTACTTAACTCTAAAATTAAAATAGTATAAGTGACGGTATAGGACAGTAGGTATGTGTTACCTTGGGTGATTACGTCACTCAGCTTCGCCTTGTTCCGCAAACTTTGCCCTCGGTAATCGCATACTTTGCGCTCCTGTCCCGCAATCTATTAATAACTTCACTACGCAATATTTTATTCATTATGAATTTCCTTGAACCTTCATTAAATGTAATTTTCACCCAGTATTCTGCCAGTTAATTTTAATTTTAATTTTTTTATTGTATTTTTTTATTGTATTTATTTATTTATTTATTTATTTATATTTCACTTATGTTTTTCTTTTGGTCAGGAACACCTACATTTTCTAGCGTGGCTTGCTGCGCCAGTTTTTTTCATTTCACCTTTGTGCGCTGCCTTCGCCATTTTTTTATATGCCTCCTTATTCGACTGTTTACTCGGTCGCTTATTTTTTCTTTACTCATCTCACAAACGCAGATACGCAGATTATAATATGTACCTACAGACATGCAGACGTACAGACGTACAGACTTATCACGTCGTGTGTAGCCTACGTACAGTTTATACTCTAACGACTTTATAAAAATCAAATAGTAGGTACCGTTTCATTCTCGAACTCTTGGGCTTTCTGCGTGAATGGAAAACTGTATAATCGCGAAATTTTTCTCGTCGAGACACCACCGCTCCGCCACCACTTTCTCGCCTTAAGATGAAGAACTGGAGACGCATTAAGCTGAGAATGGCAAAATGTTTTTTACGTTAAGAATAAATGATGACGAGTGAGTAAACGAGGACTGAAAAGAGAAAACGTGAAATATCAATTTATTTTACGTGCAAATATCTTATTTGTGTTCGTGTATTAAGTAAGTACTTAGTTGTTTATTAAATTAGTATACGTATTTCCTCGTCAGAATTAGTACGATACAGAATTTGTAACGCAGCTGTGTAATTTTACAGTATAAGTTAGCTTCAATTTAGTACCCAGTTATCTTTCGGTAAGGCGAAAGGGGTATCATTTCCATTAATTGAATTACCTTCTGGTCTGTGTTTGTTCGAATGTACCTTATATATAGTACATTGTACCTATTGAAAATGTCTTCAGCTGTGGTAAAACGAGACTTGAGAGTTGAGAAAAATAATCTTTCATTCAACTTGTATTCTTTTTTTCATGATATGCCACGAGGAAGTGTTCCTGGCATTACTCTTGTTTTTCTTAGAACTAGCGTTCCCTTTGTGAGTAGAATATCTATTAGTCCTGGGAAGCAATTCCCACACGAAAGGACAAAGTATTGTTGAATACTTGGTGAAACATCAGCGTGAAATATCGATCGTAATTGGTTACACACTGAAGAAAATGTGAAGAAATTTGATGCGAATTAGGTTGATATTTAATCAGGTGGAGAGACGAGCTTTGTATTAAATATTTTTAACGATGCTTCTAAATCTGTTTAGTAGATAACTTGGGCCACGTGTGTAAGATATTTTAGTGGAAAACAATATATGTATGCTTAAGAGTATAGTCACCGCATCATTTTTTCAGCATTAATGTGACACTTTGGTTTGAATTTACGATCTCAGATTTCTTTTGATCCGAAAATCGCTTCTTCAAAATATTTCAATTTGAGACGTTTGCTATTCTGTTCACTTACATCATCTAAATACTGTAAAAAGAATTGTTTATTATAGGTACCTTCGTCCAATTATTGCCCATACACAATATTAGTACTTCTAAGTTGTAATAGCGTAGAAATATACTTTTTGAAACTTACTTGTGGAATACCTTGTCGTGAGAGATATTCACACTAGAAGGTCTTCAACAGTATTTGCGTGTTCTGCCACTTCATACGAATAAGTATGGGAGAGCCAAATTCTCGGCAAACACTGGCGATTTTTGAGCCGGTTCTGAGAGTTTATATACCGAATTTGGCACACGCACACGGACACACATACGTATGTATGCATACGTAATTATGTCATACGTTGCGTCGTTTCCTGTCTCCGTCGAGATGATAAGAAACGACGCAGTGCGTTTGGTACCGAGTCGTGACATTACCGAGATCGTTATCAGGTAATTGATCTCGACTTGTACGATGTATCTTACCTGTACGTACGTACAGGTACGAACATACAAACGCATTCGTGTATTAGTTTAACGTCATAGAGACGAATATTGCCAGCCTTTGGGTGGCGACTGTTGTCGAGGGGTGCGAGCCCCTAAAACCTCATACGAGTAATGTCCCCACAGCTACTCCCCCCCGGTTTTCGCGCCGCGAAAATGATAAGTCGCGTGCCTGGGGGGACTTATCGAGTCTACTGTCGTTGGTCCTTCTCCCATTTTGCAAGGGCCGAGCCTACCGCAGCCCCGACGCACTCGTATGATTGCTTCCGTGCATCTAGTCGGGCCTGGTAGGCATCCCTGCTGTTTTGCCCCCTTCTTCTCGGCGGTCATTGTTGCGGGGCCGGATAGTAGGGATGGGAGCGGTGAGATAGACGGGGATCAGTTAGAGTCAAGGGCCTTGGTCTTCTGTACATCGGGGAGTTAGAACTCCCAGATGGTTTGTAGGCCAGGCTAGTGGTGAGGGGAGGGCGTGGAGTTCGCACCTCTTCCACCTGAGGTTGTCTCGTCTCCATCCTCGCTAAGGCTAAGGGCTCCGGAGGTGGGTTTGCCACTTCCGGTGCTCTTTCCGGCAATTTTGGCGGCGAAATCAACGGAGGAAGGGGGGCGGACATTATTTTGACTATGTCCGCCGCCGACGTGTCCATCAGTAACTCGTTTTCCAATCTTTCAGCTTCCTTTTCGTGTTCCAACTGCTCCTTTGTCTTTATAGGCTGAGGGGCAGGTGGTACTACGAATTGGAACGGTTGAGCAGAAAACGGGGGTACCGGTTGAAGACGACATGAGGAAGGAATACAAGTTTTTATAAAAAGGAAGAAAAAAGAAGAAAAATGGTAGAAATTGTTTTTCGGCAGTTTTGTTCGGCAGTCGAAAAGCGAATGAAAAACTTTGCGAGAATAATTTCGATCGCAGCTTTATTCCAAGTCGTTATCTTTTTCGGACTTGTTCGGAGGGGATAGTGCATTCAATATTCTTTAGCTTAAAAGTTTTCCGGTTAAATTTGGTTAAGTACAAGCAGAGTTAAGCGTGTTTGAATTTTCGTACTTCGAATTTTGTATTTCACAAAGGAATGCACTCTTCGTTTGTGACGTCACGATCTATTGACTATTTTGTTATCGGTATTGTTTGTCAATAGAAACACGTTGCAATGTTTTTCTTCCGTATTGCACGTGGATTTGTTTATTCGTGTCGTATTTTTATTGTACGCACTTTTTTTCTACTTATCTGAAGAATTTCTTTTGTTACGAATATTCCCAGATTCTCATACGTCTTTTTATGCGGGTTTGTATTTTCCGCTACGGATATTAACTTTCGTGAATATTTTCAGTTTCTCCGTGCCAATCTCTCGGATTTTCAAGTTGGAATTTGGTTTTTCTGTTTTCTGCTGCCAAGGGGCCTGCCTCTTTTTCGTGGGCACAAGGGGGCCGACGGATCGTATTGTATTTTGACGATCTCGTCATTGAACTTTACCGTTTTCTTTATTTTTATTTTTTCTTCTGGCGATTTTTGTGATTTATCACCTTTTTCGACTGGATTGTCCTCAACTTTTTGTGGTTGTGTTGTTTCGGACTGTTCAGTCTGTTCTTCCTTTATTGTTTCCTTGTGTGTCATCTTCCTTTTTGCTCTTTGGAGCATTTTCTTGTCGTCGTTTATAAGGTACGCAGGTTTCAATCTGTCAATTGAAATCGTTTTCTGTTCACCTGCGATTAGTATCACGAAATTCTTGTCATCTCGTGATACTACCTTATAAGGACCGGCGTATGGTTTCTCCAACGAAGATCTTATTTTTTCGCCTCTGACAAACACATGAGATGTTGTGGCCAAGTGTTTGGAGACATAAATCTTTGGTTGGCCATGACGAGCTGCCTGGTTCAAAAAGTTGTTGGCATCAGTCTGTATGTCTTGGACGAGCGTTTCGGGGCTAATTTCTTTCGAATGTGTGAAAAAGTCCCCTGGTAGGCGTAGCTCTTCGCTGAGCGCTAACTGCGCTGCAGAGTGACCCGTGTCCGTTTGAAGAGCAGATCGAAGGCCCAAGAGGATGGTTGGTAGTATGTCAACCCATCTCTTGGTGTCGCAAGCCATAATGGAGGCTTTCAAAGCTCTGTGCCATCGCTCAACTTTTCCGTTTGCTTGAGGATGGTAAGCTGTGGTGTGATTGTGTTGTACACCAAGCTTCTTAGACAGCTCTTGAAAGAGCGAGCTTTCGAATTGACAACCCTGGTCCGTGATGATGACTTCAGGTACGCCATAGCGGGCAATCCAGGTATCGTATAACCTGGCAGCTACCGTGGGAGCTGTCATCTCATGGAGAGGAACTGCCTCTGGCCATCGAGTTGCTCTATCGATCATCATTAACAGGTATCTGTGTCCTTGGGATGGGGGTAATGGACCCACCAAATCTATATGTATCGTTTTAAACCGCTCCGTTTGTTTAAAAGATTTGAGAGGCGACCGAGTATGTCTTCCTACTTTGGACTCTTGGCAATTCAGGCAACTGCGAGCCCATTTGTTGCAGTCGGACTTCATCCGAGGCCAAACAAATCTTGATGATACTAATCCAGCAGTGCATCTTGGTCCAGGGTGCGATAGATTGTGCACACTACTGAATGCCAATTTGCGATACTTTGTCGGCAGGAATGGCCTATTCTTGCCTGTACTAATGTCGCATGTTAGTAAAACATTAGTACCAGGGATTTTCCTTTGTCTCAATTTGAGAGCTGTGTCTTCGTTCGACAACAGTTCTTGCAGTTCTGCATCCCTTAACTGTTCTTTAGCTATTTCAGCGTAAGGTAATTGAGACGGTGCCGAGATAGCTTCGATCCTACTAAGAGCATCAGCTGGAGTGTTGAGTTCTCCACTTATATACTGGATGTCTGTAGTCAATTGTCCTATGTAGTCCAATTGTCGAGCTCTTCTCGGGGAAGCTGATTCTGTCTTTTGCGTGAAGGCATGTGTTAGGGGTTTATGATCTGTATACACAGTGAAACATCTACCCTCTAATTGGTGCCTGAAATGCTTCAACGCAGCGAATATTCCCAGTAACTCCCTGTCGTATGTGCTGTAGTTCTTTTCGGTTTTTGATAGCTTTCTGGAGAAGAAAGCTAGTGGTAACTTCTTGTCATTGTCCTTTTGGTACAGTGTTGCACCAATAGCAAAGTCGGACGCATCAGTTGCGACACATAACGGCAGACTTTCGTCTGGGTGAGCTAGTAGAGTTGCATTTGCCAGTGTTTCTTTTATGTTTTCGAAGGCTTTTTCAGCTTCTTCAGTCCAGTCGAGTGGAGTTTTATCTTTCTTTTTGTTTGTTTTTATTAATGCAAACAGCTTACTTTGTTCGGCTGCAGCATTTTTAATGCAACGTCTGTAGAAATTCACCATCCCCAAGAAGCGTCTTAGTTCTGCTACGTTGGAGGGTTTCGGGAATTTCAATATAGGCTCTACCTTGGTCTTCAGAGGGGAAATGCCTTCGGTCGAGACTTGATAGCCGAGAAAGTCAATCCTGGATTGTTTGTATAAACTTTTTCCAACATTGACAGTAAGTCCAGCAGCGTGTATACGTTGTACGATGGTTCTTACATTCTTCTCGTGCTGTTGCTCACCGCCTTCTGAGCAAATGCATATGTCATCCAAATATGCATAAGCAAACGGCAAATCCATAAACAGTCCATTGATGAATCTTTGGAAAGTTTGTGCAGAATTACGGAGTCCAAACGGCATTCGAAGGTATTCGAATAACCCAAAGGGGGTTATGACCGCTGTCTTTGGGATGTCCTGTTCGGCCATTGGAATTTGGTGGAATGCCCAGTTGATGTCGATTTTTGTGAACATCGTTTTACCCTTCATATTCGCGTTGAAGTCCATTATATTTGGGACTGGATAGCGATCAGGAACTGTTTTGGCATTTAAGGCCCTGTAGTCTCCAACGATTCGCCACTCTCCACTGGCTTTTTTGGTCATGTGGATCAGGGAACTCCATGAACTTTTTGAGGGGCGGCATATGCCTTCTCCTATTATGCGATCATAGTATTCCCGTGCTGCTTTGAGTTTATCAGGCAGTAACCTGCGGGCTCTAGCATGGCAAGGCTGTCCTTTTGTTTCTATATAATGAATGGTATCATGTTTATAGGTCGGATGCCTGCGAATCGATGGTTGAGTGACTCCAGGATAGTCTGACAGAATCCGTAGGAATTGTTCGTCGACTTTCGTGCAACTGGATATATTGGTGTCCAGTTGGTACGCTAGCGTTTTGCCTTCCACCCATAGACCAGTATTGTTGTCTATGATTTTTCCATTTTTGAGGTCTATGACCAGACCGTAGTGCGCGAGAAAATCTGCACCCAGGATCGGAGTTGGAACATCCGCAATTGTGAAGGACCACGTCATGTCTCTTCGCAAACCGATGCTTACTTTGCTGGATTCTATTCCGTAAGCTGGAAGGTTTTGACCATTCACAGTTCGGAGGTAGTATTTCGGAGGAAATGCCTTTTGGTTTTTATCTACTGGCAAAATGCTCAAGTCAGCACCTGAGTCAATTAGGTAACGTCTCCTATTTGTCCTGTCCTTGATGAACAGGCGGCGTGAGTATTTTTTCGAGGGATCTTCAGCCGCATAGACAACCCCTCTTTCTAGTTTGACGACTTGTTGTATGATTTACCCCACCATTGGCATCTGTTGTTGCACTTGGTGGCCTCTGCGCCAAACTGATTGTGGAAGAAGCAGGATTTATCGTTCCAGTTTTGAGACCGGGGTTTGGGGGACGATGTTCTTCTTGGGGGAGTTGGACTCTGACCCCTGGTAGAATTGCTCTTACGGTCTCTTGACCTTGATTTTCTGTCGTTACTTCTGTTGTTGCTCCTGCTTTTTGAGCGGTTGTTACTTCTACCATTTCGTGGACTGTTATTGTTATTCTTTTTCTTTATTTTACTAGTCAGCTGAGCTATCTGGGCTCTAAGCTGAGCTAGTTCTCCGGTCTCTGTTGATACTGCACTGATAGAGGATGTTGATCTCGAATGTTCCAGTGCACTATCTGCACTCTTCGCTAGGAAGTCTAGGTCCTCGGAATTGTTGATTACCGTGGTACCTATGGCTGCCAGACACTGCACAACATGTTGGGGAAGTTGCTTGCAGAACTGGTTTCCAATAACTGACGGTGACACTATATTATCGGCCTTTTGTCTGAGTTTGGCCATGAAGGTGGAGGGTTTGTCGTCTCCGATCTTCATTCCGCCCATTACATCATCAATAATTTGGTTCTGAGTCTTACCAAACACATTTCTTATTTTTCTGCAGAACCAACTGTACTTGTCTGCTTCCGCCGGAGGGCATTCCATGATATCCGGAATGCGGCGTATGATTTCTGCGGGCATGCCGCTGCAAATGTGTGTATATTTTTGGTCGTTTTGCAGATTTTCTGTCTTAAAACGACCCTCGAGGAGAGTTAGCCATAGTTCAACTTCATTGGGTAGGAACTCCGGAATCTCTATCCTCCGTCTTTGGATAGCAGGGTTCTGCAATGTTTGCAGTTGCAACAGCTGTAAGAGCTGTGCCAGTACTTCGGGGGTCAGCTGTGGCTGACCGCTTCTGCCTGCTGTTGGTTGGTTTGATGATGGGTTCGGGTTCGTGTTTCCGTTGGGCATCGTGTGCTGGACTTCTTTACTTGTTTTTTCTGCGAAGAGTCTTCCAGACTCCGTGGTTTGTCGGTCTGGGGTTGAAGGGTCGGAGTCTTGGCTCAATAGACGACCGCTTCTTAGTGTTCGAGCTGTAGTTTCGTTCGGGTTTACTACAGCTCCCAAACGCAAGGCTTCTGGCCTCCGGATCCTTTTTTGTTTCTCCGGAGTCTCAAAGACTTCTGAGTCTCTGGTCGAAGCTGGAGGAGTTGGCGGATGAGGGCAACTTTGTTCCTCCAGGTCTACTTGTCTTGGTTCCCTTCGGGCAAATATATTTGGAAGGGGGGGTGTAATTTCCCACTTTCGAAGTCAAGACCTCTGCTTCGACAGCCAAAGGTGTCTAGATCTTGTAAAAATTATTTGTATTACAAGCGAGTAACTCGCCAGCGCACCGCGCCTCTTTTTAGTATAGCGCAACGCGCCTCTAAACACCCACGACGTACTTAAAAAATCACGTCGGGGTCACCACTGTGGAATACCTTGTCGTGAGAGATATTCACACTAGAAGGTCTTCAACAGTATTTGCGTGTTCTGCCACTTCATACGAATAAGTATGGGAGAGCGAAATCCTCGGCGAACACTGGCGATTTTTGAGCGGTTCTGAGAGTTTATATACTGAATTTGGCACACGCACACGGACACACATACGTATGTATGCATACGTAATTATGTCATACGTTGCGTCGTTTCCTGTCTCCGTCGAGATGATAAGAAACGACGCAGTGCGTTTGGTACCGAGTCGTGACATTACCGAGATCGTTATCAGGTAATTGATCTCGACTCGTACGATGTATCTTACCTGTACGTACGTACAGGTACAAACATACAAACGCATTCGTGTATTAGTTTAACGTCATAGAGACGAATATTGCCAGCCTTTGGGCGGCGACTGTCGTCGAGGGGTGCGAGCCCCTAAAACCTCATACGAGTAATGTCCCCACATTACTTATAGATTAATATATACCTATATTATCTCTTTCGCTTTCTTAATACTAACGCCCTCTGTGTATGTGTTAAAATGTTGTATCATTCAGTTTTTGTCAATCCCCTTCACCATAAATAGCCTTTGCTGCCAGGGACGGTGGTAGAACAATTTTTCTGATGGAGTGAAGTCTAACAGATATTTTTCGTCTAGGGGTTGGGGCATCATGCAGTGCAGCTGTTTAGTCAAAACTTTTCAGAAAAAAAAAATACATAATTTTTTTACGCTGTTATTATTCTACTTACTCACATTTTCATTTTCAATTTCAGTCGTGAGTATTTGGGTTATGGAGATGGATGGAATTTTTGAGGAAAGAAATTAATTTTTTGCACGTTGTTATATCTGTACCTAAATTAGAATGATGGGAAAAAATCGTATGTAAGTCGAAAAACATTAATTTTTCATGAGAGTGTTTTAAAAGTTCTTTTGTGTAATTTGTACTGCAGTTACTTTTTTGCCATTACCGATACATTTTTGTAATGAAATGGATGTAAGACATGGTTTCTGATTCAAAAATTATAAAAAATGTCGCTGTTTTTCAGAAATACCTGACTTATAAGATGAAGACCAAATGGTAGTTCTGACGTATACTCTTTCGCCCCAACTTGTTAATCAAATTTACCTTCATTTCTATAGACTCTTCAAATCGGAAATTTGCAAAAAAAAAAGTCAGTTTTTTTGACCGCCCCTTTTGTAAAAAAAAAAAAATTAAATTAATTTCTCTTTTTGCTGTAACGTACAGAATTTCTAAAATATCCCTGGTTTTATTAATGTAGAAAGTTGTAAAATAAAAATTTCGGAAGTACTAATATAAAACATAAACATTTTGATTGAACAATAAAAAAATAAGAAGTTTCTTTTCACATTTCTGTGTCAAATCCATCAATATCTGGAAAAGTTCTTTTGCTGGTGGCGAGGTCTTCGAATTTTTATAGAAGTTATGAAACACGGGTGAAATTATATGAAAAATATTTATAAGTTCTTTCTTCTTTTCCATTGAAGCGGAATTGTCGACTGGTAACAAGCTGAAAGATTCAGTCTCATTTGAAGGTCGCTGCATCTGTTCTCTTTTAAATTCATAATTCTAAAGGGGGTTTGTTCATCCAGAGTTAATTTGAATCGAATTAGTCTACTCTCTTGTGCGTCGTATTCTAACCATCAAATATCAATCCAGATGAACGAATTATGGATATATTTTTTTGAGTAATGCCAGGCTACTTCTGTACAGTGCTAAGAATTCAAGAAAATCCTCTGAATCAATTTAATAACTTCGAATTGCCTTTTCTTGCTTGTGTTGCGGACAAACTTAACCCAGTTGTGAGGATACAAAATGGCAATGCCAGTTTTTTTTTTAGTATTATCTCCATCACATTCTAAGTGACTGTGTTCACGGACCATAAATTTATAATATATTCTTTGAAAAGGAGGGGTATCTCGTTTTGGGGAGAAACATTCCAGCAACATAGTATGTAATATTACGCAACTGTCAATAAACATTTTCAGAACACTGAGGAAGTTCAATATACAAACATATGGTAATTTGATTGGCATCTCTACTATCTTCACCTTCGTGCCACATGTAATATCTAATTTACTGCCTCAACCAACTTCATACATTGTCAGATTAAAGGTCCATAGCTATTTTGACGAATGGTATTGGAAGGTACTACTGTAAATCAAAAATATAACCACTGATATTCGCATTATTTTTTGCCTTTTCCGTATTTGATTTTTTTCATTAGGTAATTTTTAAGTACTTCTGCTTGGTGTTTATATAAATCTTCCTCTAACGATGCATTCTATTTTCTTCTGTGCCAGCTACATTCTTTTTCATTTACAAGGTATCATACTTATGACAACTGTCAACCTTCAACTACTTAGAAGAAATATTCACTTTGTAAAATTCCCTTTCATATGGGAAACGAGAAGCACGTTTGATGTGAATTGGCTAAATAATACAACTAAACAAAAGAGACATTGTGATTGTAGAGGTCAATAGGATTCCTTGTGGTTTTTTTCTGTATTGTGTAAACAGGAAGGAGAGGGCTCTTTACTTTTGATCTAAACATACTTACTTATCAACTCTTATTGTTGGTTTGTAATGATGTCATTTCTGAGAGAGATGACATGCATGAAAAAAGTGGAGTTTGCCCCCTTCTTAATTTGTTTACTTCTTAGAGTGTCTTCAACAAAAGAGGTCAATATCTCATATAATTTGATTTCATCTTAAATAATCTGAAGTGGTTGCTGCATCAGAAACATCTGTGCTTTTCTTTCTGATTATTGAAAGAAATCGGGACATAATTCAAAACAGAAATACTTTTCTCAGAGTCTGTTATTTCATGATGAACTTGCATATATGTTTATAATTTGATTCGAAGGTGCATGCAGCGGTATTTGAGTTTAACCCACCAGACTTTCGAAACAGCGGAATAAATTTTCCAGATGATCTGGTAAAAGTTGTATCTCAGCATATGGTATACGATTGTTCGAATCTTTCATTTTATTTGATTTATCTAGCAGATAATGTATTTTAAGTTCCTAAAATTGATCAATTACTCCAATTAAGCCAGTTTTCTTGGTGAATGTTTTATTAGCTTACCATCCAAGTAAGTCTTTCAGATATAGGTATTTGTCTATGTGAATACTGAAATCTTTGAATTGAGGTCAAATTGGATCGTTTAAAGTACAATTGAATAGCTTCCTTTTGTATGTACTTGCACCTCCTGTTCAAAATATCTTCAGCATTATTGAAGTTCAAACAACATTTGGTTGCTTCTTTTCCCTAAATCTATATTTTCTTTGATAAAAGTGTGACAGCTTTCAGACCAAAACTTTTTTTTTTCTGCTCTAATCATCTGATATCTTTTCATTTTATAGGACAATTTTTGTTTTCCACCAACGTATTCTTATCTACCAATTATACCGGACTAATAAGTATATTCAAAAATCAGAATTACCCAACATTTTGCATGGTGAAGATCCATTTCTATTGGCATATTTATATCGACATTTTTCTTCTTATCAAAAAAGACTAAGTTGGAAAGAAAGAGAAGAAAGAAACTGAGAAAAACAATTTCTTACGGTAATCTTGTTTCAGTCAACTATAAATTTTGATTCCTAGTCATTTTCACAAATCAGAAATCACGACACCCATTTTTACAAGAAAATTTTCCGATATCTATTTTCACGAAATCTATTAATCACATAAAATTATGTGAGTAATTTGAAAAAAAAATTACCCACTTCCCCAATCACCCATTAAAAAGAATATCGTGAAACCTGCTGTTGGGAAAGTTGATTCGTAAAAATAGAGGTCATGGAATTTTATTTTCGAGAAATTTTCTTGCCATGAAAATAGGTATGTAATTTTTGATTCGTTTTTTGATTAGTAAAAATCGGTAGTTACTGTGAATTTTGTACGAAAAATTGTAGGTTAACATATTTTGATGCAACAATGAAAATGATCGCATTTGGATGTGATCTGGCTAAAGAGGTGGGAACTGCCATACCTTGTCCTATATAAAATACATTCGCTATTTATACTGGTGGTGGAATGGCCGGGTAGTTAAGTTTATCGCTTTTAGTTGACAAGTATGTAGTTCCCAGGTTCGATTCCCCGAACTGACGAAAACCTACAATTGTTATGATTGATGAACTACATTAATTTTAAGTATTCATTGACAAAATCTTATCGAATACTTCATCAAAGAATACCAATTTTTGGTGTAAAATTTTGTTTAAGTTTCAAGTTTCTTCCTCTTCATCGAAACAGTTTCTTCACTATACCACTTTATTTCGAAAAAAAGCAGTCGAAATTTCAATTTTTTAGAGAAAATAATAAAATTTGAAGTTATTTCTTCAAAAAACCTAGAAGTAGAATGTTATACACTGATATTTATAAGATACTGTATGCTAATACTTTTATCCCTTTTTACCCAAAATTTTGGGAATTTTAATGATTAATGTTTACTCCAAATATTTATATCTCATATTGAACATCATTATCTGCACCATTTTCAGAAATCTTGCAGGAATTTTTGAATCTTCGATTCCACTCTTTCTTCCCCTTCGTCTCCCTCATTGTTGAAACGAACAAAAAAAATTTTTTGTTTATAGGCTTCCTAGAATAATATTTCATAAACAAAGCCCTTCAACTTCTGGTAGAATCCTTTAAACTGCTGAGAAACCTAAATACCCTTTAAAGTCTGTTACCAAACTGAAAAATACAAATACTCTGTGTAACACAACAAGATGAAAAAATTTCGAATTTTATTTCAAATTTCATTACTAAATTTCGTGTTGAATTTATGTAGGT
Organism: Ericerus pela; assembly: GCA_011428145.1. NCBI lineage: Eukaryota > Metazoa > Arthropoda > Insecta > Hemiptera > Coccidae > Ericerus > Ericerus pela. The sequence continues at coordinate 115,979 of WOFM01000065.1, forward strand.
ACATTTTAAACGTGGAGGCTTTTGATTTTATAAAATATTGTGAAAATTTGTATTGCATTGTGTATCATTGCCTATCATAACTTCAGATGGAACTACTACAGTATTAAAAAATGTACTGTAATCATTTGGAATTCCCTCCGACTGTTGATGAAATAGAATTTTGAATGCGGTTTCACTGCTAAATATGTCTTGAAGGCTACCTACTATCTCCTTTCAGAATAATTTTGTATTCTTCGATATTACCAGTAACTTCACAAAAATCTGTATTTATATCTCTCTGAATGGAACAGTTTTACGATGACCTAGTTGAAGGATTTTTTGTTTAGCTTTTTAGCAATTCCCTGCATGATATTTGGATTAAGATGGTTCTGTTCTAGATGTTCTCAGTTATGTGAATATCATTTACTAGTGCTTTCGAATACATAAATTCCTTACTATCTGATGATCTGTCATTTTTACCTCGTTAAATTTTTTTTGTGACGAAAATTATTTTGTTTTTCATAAAATACGACAAAATTATTCGTAAAAATATATAATTTTTCATGATAATGTGGTTAGGTGTATTTATTTTTACAATTTTTGTTAATAAATTATTCATCAATTCTTTTTTTGATGGAAATTGAAAATTTCACATTTTTACTCAAAAATTAGGCCAAGCCAATAATTTATGTTCATTTTTCTTCTCCCTCTTTCTATCAACGTATTTCAACTTATCAATGGCAAAATAGCCAACTTACTGTTTCGACAATTTATCAAACATGATTGGATACATCTGCAAAAACAGATGAGTACCTAATGAATTCTCAATTTTCCACGATATTTTATTCTAACAATAAACCTTGATTTGTTCGTGAGTTGTTGGTCTCATTCATCAAGTTCAGCCATATCCTGAAATATAATATAGCATGCATCGAACATCTGGGAAGACAGTAACAAATTATTGTCCTATCAATATCGCATAGATTTTATTGCAGTTTTTTTTTTTTTTATATATAATTTTAAAATTGGCTACACTTCTCGATCAATGTTTTTGAACATTTGAAATGAAAAAACACAAAGGAAGTCTGAGAATAACGCAGTCATCTACTTACCCACTTGAGTTTCTCCCAGGAACTACGGGACAAAAAAAATGATTGATGTACCGAGTTACTCATTAATTCTTAAATAAAGGAACTGTGTACCCGCATCGAATAAATTAATAGTTTTGGGCTAAATAGAAACAACGTCATTAATGTAATTTAAAGGATCAGTCTAATGTTTCTTGCTGAATTTGTATTTTTTCTTCTCCTTATGGCCTCCTTTCTTACCGTAATCCTCCTTATGTGAATGATGCTTTGAATGTCCTTTCTTACTTTTGTGACTTTTGTGCTCGTCATCATACTGTTCTTTATGGCTGTGCCCCTTCTTGCCTTTGTGATCATGATGGAAAGCGGACTGATGGTGTTTACTTTTCTTATGTTTACTTTCTTTCTTCTTGTGGTGCTTATGGTGATCACCGTGCTTTTTATGGTGTCCCTTCTTCTTGTAGTCATTGTAGTATTTATGCGCCTTGTGGTATTCGTCCTTGTGGATCTTATTATGGTAGCCTTTAGTCTTGTGGCCCTTCTTGTGACCATCTTTTTCGCCGCACTTAGCACCTTTATGCCCTTTCTCCATTTTATGATGCTCACCGTACTTTTTCACCTCGTCGTACTTTTTCTTCTTATGTCCTTTCTTCTTCTTGAAGCGTCCCTCTTCCTCCTTCTTGCTATGTTTACCTTTCTTCTTCTTGTTAAAATGATGCTTTTTCTTGTAGCCCTTTTCGTCCTTGCGGCCTTTTTTCGAACGGTACTCCAATTTTTGCTTTTTTCCTTCGGTTTTCTTCCATTTTTTCGACTTTTTTTCTTCTTGTGGCTAGCTGCGATGTACTGATCGTTGGTCAGCAGATCCTCCTCTTCAGTGATCTCGTGTTTGATGGCCAAATGCGTCAACAATTAACGCACGTATTTCAGACGAACAGCTGATGTAGACTCTCCAGTGTGGGCCCGTATCACTCTGGGGTCACGTCTAAGCAGTTCACGAGCAGTGATCACCATTACGACAGTGAACAGTGACACCACTGAAAGCGCAATGAGCAGCCAAAACGACGAGGAGGAGGGCGATCCGCGAGTTGTTGTCATTTTTTAACTGCAGACGGTGTTCGTGTAATGAAGACAGCCCATCGAGAGTTGGTTGTCGATGATTTTTGTCGAGTTGTTCAGGTTGTTACGCTTTCACATCCCTATCTCCATCTTCTCTCACTCTTTTTTCCACCACGCTCCTGCGAACCTTATTCTGCAACCAGACTCCTTCTCTGTAGTCCTTACTCTCGTCTCCCATCAACTATACGGCCACAGCTAAATGATATCACCTAATGTACCTCTGGTACTTCATTCATGACGAGGATGCGCTTTGTTGATATTTTTCTCTTTTTTTAATTTTTTTGTAATTATTTGATCGCGGCGCTTGCGCTTAATCCTGAATTAGGTAAGTAATTATCTCACGATGACTTAAAACCATAGGTTCTTGCTGGATAACCAGTAGCCCCCCAATCAGACATTCATTAGCGGATCTAAGAAGAGGAAATATTGAACTACGGGCCCCTCCATCATGAAAACTGTCTGATTTTAAAAAGTATAATTACGTCAGCTAGACTCCGGTACATTATGTGTTTTATATTTAAGAAAAAGTTGAACCCTTAGTTAGTTTTTATAATACGATTTTCAATTTAGATAAATGCGAAACTAATTCCACTGAGAAGTGGTCAAGGCTGAATTCAAAAAACACCTTTGTTCCCAAAAAGTTTGAACTTTCACATCTGATTCGGTGTGTAAGGTCTGATGAAAAGTTCTCTCTAAACTGTATAGGCAATCATATTTGAATCACATAGCCTGTTCTTTTGTAGGTCATCATTTTGACACACTCCTTCGTTTTTTGTGATTTTAAAATGAGTACCTAAGTGGTTATCTACGTTTTAATCGTTTCTGTTTCATCGAAAAAATTAATTTTTTTTACCTTCTGTTTAAGGAGGAGGTTGTATGTTTCATATGTTCATCTCCGGAAGTAACGGAATTTCGTTCGCTCAAAACAAATGTCTTACTTCACGGATTTTAATGGAAGTAGGCTAAAAATGTAGCTGACCATCGGGAGAACATCCTAGGCTAGTCATATTTGAAAATTAAAAAATTAAGAAGGGTGTAATTTACGAAAATGAGAATAAAATTTAAAGACTGAAAAAATTATCGTTATAAATTTGGGCATATCCACTAATAAGAGCTACACATTGAGATTAACGGAGTCGGACTTTTTTTTAAATTAGATTTTCTAAGTATTTGAATTCTAAAATTTTTTGAGTTTTTTGCTTTACAAAGCCAACTTTAAATAGAACTAATTAACTTCTCGAAGAACTTGCTCAGAACTTAAACTTGAAATGCAGATCTCTAGTTTTGTCTAATAGAATACGTGTAGTGTAGATATGTATTATGCATAATTTACCAGATAAAAATAAAGAAATAGACTAATCTGCCTTACCTTTTGAATAAGCTTTTGTATTTTTGGGTCGTCCATTTTATTTAAAAATATTATTATAAGGAATATGGCTTCCTCCCCGACGCATTCATAGCCAGTGGCTTGGGTTAATTCATTACCTCTTTTAAAATCGGAACAACTTACGACTGATTCGCACCAAAATTGGTTGGTAGTAAGGTAGAAAAAAATAAAGTAAATATTTGTTGCAAGTTTCGTAGGTATTGATCCAAAATGAGGTATTTTATAGCCAAAGTGAAAACATAAACAGCGGTATCGGAAGTACCGTCCTGCCGATCCGCACCAAAATCAAAAGGTCAGGTCCTTTGCTTAGGACTTAGGACTAATATTCGTTCTAAATTTTGTGACTATCGAACGAAAATGGCGACCTGTATCGTGGTAACAAGAAAATAACCTGTATTTGCAAATACAACCTACCTATTAATGAATTTGAGGGGTCCCGCCGCGGGTCGTTTCACGAGACGAAGATTAATAAGTAGATTGTCATAGAAAACCTACTCAAAAAAGACACGTACGTTTTCTTTTTTATTTAACTGGTCGAATCGTGACTCACAACTTTTCATCCATTCGATGTAATCGGGATGACGATGCTGAAAAAATCTACGCATTGTTACTCAGTGTGCTTCTCTCGGTGGAATACTTCCCCTTTTCGTTCCCTTCGCTCCCCTTTTCAGCACCGTACCGTTTGCTGATAATTTCAAAGAATAATTTTTCCGTTCCCTCTTCCCGTCGTCATCCCCAGCAAACAACAGATGTAAGTACATTTAACCTCTCCATGTTGGCGTACACGTCATGTCACTTGTGTGCGAATCATTGGCACAGCATCCGTGTAAGTTTTAAGTTTTCAACTACTGGTGGTGGTAGTAGTGGAGAAGGTGGCGGCGAAGTGGGCTGAGGTATGCTGGCAAGAACGAGAAAATACAGGGGTTGACAAGGAGCGCGCGAACAAAGTTCGACGTCTACTCTCCTCTTCTCCGCTTTTTTACCTCCTTCGCTTCTGTACCCCCTCCTTTTTGCGTGCGTGGTGTGTGCACCTTTGGCCGGGATGGCGATGGAGGAGGTAGCTAACTCATTTTCGCCTACAAATGTAATTCCTCGAGCCTTAGTTTCGTAAAAGAATCTCTCTCTCTGGTCGAATAGGTACGCGCAGAAAACAGAATTGTCGGAGACTGGTATTTTCCTAATATATTTTAAAGGGCTTTCTATCGCATCGCATTACCGTTTGGATACGTTAACGTACGCTGCTGTGCTGCCCCCCAACCATCACCCTCTCCCCGTTGCGTGTTTCACCGTTCAGTCGTCATCTTGTCATAAAATATACGGTATGTACCTACGTAGGTACGCTGTAATCTCTCCGCTTTCTGTTTTGGTTGCTCTTACCCCCCCCCCCTCCTCTCACATATCTTTCGTTTTATGTAGTCTTGTCTTCGTTCGACTTGACTCGAACTTGGCTGAATTTTACCTCGTTTGTCAAACTTCGTCAACAAACTTTATCGAAAGATGCGCTAATGCAGCCGTTACCCTGTACGCCAAAAACGGTAGGGGTATCGATAGGAGATATTGGGTGAGAAAAAAGAATACCACGTAAGCGAAGGTAAGAGAAGGATAGTGAAGTTGATTGGGAAGTGAGTCGAAGGAGAAAATAGAAAACAACAACGAAACGAGATTTATTTTTTACCCTCGGTATTATTCCGAAATCAAATGCCCGTTGTTTCGGTGTTGCCATTCGCTTGGATTTCAAAAGTCGCAACCTCTGGAGTGCTATACGGCCCATAATATGGAGCGACTTCGTCGAAGAAGAAAATCGAATATTACGATTCAAACTGTACCTACCCTCGAAAATTGTTGAGAATAATTGAATAGGTACCCGATTTAAAGTTACATTCTGCTGCGTGTGCAGTCAGTGCGGTGTTGGAGCTTGTGGTTGTTTTGCTGACCGCTGCGTTTTTGGCTTCGCCAGCGTTGAAAACAGTAGAATGTCGCAATGACGGATTTTTGTTGTGGAGATGCCTCAGCGGGTTACGTTCCGCGAGTCGTTCGTCCAAAATGACGAAATTCGAATCAGCAAAAATGTTGCGCTCGCTCGGAATGAAACGGATGAATGGGTCGCTGAATGTTTGTCGCAGGTGCTGACTACAGCTAAACGCTGAAGTGCCGAATGGCTGAAAAGACGTTTAAAAACCGTAAATCCGGTTTACGTATGGTCTTTGGTTAACGACGTCATCGTGTAGCATGTGTGGTAAATCAGACTGTGGAAAGCACATGGTTTAAGATGTTATGGGCGAGGAGATGTGTTTTGTGATTATTACTAAAAAAATACGCATTTTAGATCCGTTCAACTGTCAAAATTGCAACACAATTGAACCTATCCGCCTTTTACTGTCTGGGCGATCTGCGTCAACGTTCTTACGAATTTTTATAATGAATTTCGTAATTACGGGACAAAAATTACGAACTGTATCCCCTTTGATATGTATAGTGTATAAATATTCATGCAGGTACTGTGACCTATGGTTTGCTATATTGACACCCCCAACTTTTTCTCAATAAAAAATAAAGATACTGTTTTGAGCCTTAATGATTTGTTATATTCGGTGGGGAATAACGGTGAAAATTAATTACAACGAATTCCAAGGGACCCTGCAATTTTGTTCGCTGTAACCGGAGTTTGTTGCAACCGAAATCAGATATAAAGTAAAGTGCTTAATAACCAATTTGTTTTTTTTTTTTTTGCTTTTTTTGTTTTTTACGGTTGAAAACATTGATATTATGATCTAAGAAATTATGAAAGACTGTAGACTGCAGATAATTTGTTAGTTTTTCTTCGTCAGCCTCGCCTTACATTTGTCCAATGAATTTCAATTTAATTTTTAAAATTTACCCAATGGAAAGAGATGAAGAAAATGTGGGAAATAATTTGTAAATTCACTTGCAAAACAGTATGAGTTAATAGTTCGCCTGCGTCGGACTAAAACTAGCTGTCGTAAAAAATTCTATTTCTTTGCGGGTGGTCAAATTTAAATGTATCTACTTATAATTTTATTAAATATGTATGCGATATGTATGTTTTAAAAATTATATGTGTATTATATATGTGTGTACTTATTTTAATGTAATATATGTATACTGTACCGGCGTATATAAATGGCGTGTAGAAGGGAGTACACTCTCATGCAGTCAGTCTGTGGTTTTAATTTTGGAATTAAAACATCAGGACCTTGCGATTCCTCCATCAGTTTCGTTATTTTACGACGTACGTGACGGCAATAAAATTTGGAGTTAATAAAAAATAGCACAATTTTTTGACCGTAATTATAAATAAAATTTATTTACCATTCTCGTTTAGTACTATGTCATAAACATTTTTCTTGGTGCATGAGCAAATTTGTACACACCTTCATTCTCATTAACAACTTCTCATTTTGTAATTTCAGTAGTTATACCCACGGAGCCATTTGCCATTATACGCAGGACAAATGCGCATTGTTTTCCAGGATGCACCACGTGGAGATGGCTCCTTGCATCATTTCTTATACGCTTTTATTCTATTCACTCAATGTGTTGAAGAACTCCGGATGACTAACTTCGGCGCTGCTTTCTCGTGTTGTCTTTTATGATTTGAATTATGTTGTATTGAATCGTTAATGGTTATATTTAAATGTTCTGTAAATTTCATATTTTCGGACAGTGCACGCAAATTCTAAGAAAATTGATATAGTCTGCAAAATTGATTCATTATTCGATTCTTTACGATTCTTTTCATGTGTGTGGAATTTAATATAAAGAGGTATCTCTTTAATTCTAATAGTATAGGTGTAAGGGCATAAAAGAGATATGTGTACCTGGTAGATTACTCTTTATATGTTATACCTTACATGAGTGTATTAATATCAAGAATGAATATTAATATCTCTGAAAATTATTTATTTGAATAATTTACGAAAATATTTCTGACACAAAGAGTTAATTTATAATATGATAGAAAATAGTAATTTTTACAAACAGCAGTACATAAATAATATTCAACATTTAGAAAACAATATTAGACAGTCTCAATAATCAATTTAAAGTACAATTATTGTATAAGAAACAAATTTATATACCCTTTCAGGGATACATTTTTACACTCTAACTAGTATGTGTGAGGTAGGGATTTTCTGATTAGAGGGATTCGTATACTTGAGTATATTTGAAAGACCAGTGTATTAAGGGCTCCAAATATCCCATTAGAAAACGTATTAAACATTTGAGGAATGTGGAGGAAGAATAACAGTAAATAATTTACAGTAGTATTTGTCAACAAAAATGGAAGTATTTTCATGTAGCCAAGTATGTTCGTCTATAATTCAAAATAGACGAATATATACATTATATAAAAATGACAAAGTTTGTATGTTTATATTTAAGTATGTTGTCATGTATACCTAGAAATCTCTACCCCCCTGGAAGGCAAGGCTGTAAATTTTTACGTCAGTCCAAAAAGAATTGTTTCCAGATGCCCCTACTCTTGAAACATGTCATACTCTATGATACTAGTAACAGAAAATAACACAAGCACCTGTGATCAGAAAAAGGATGTTCTTTCGGGTGTTTCTAATTGCATCCATCAACAGATAACTGATGAAAAACACCTCAGAGAATAAAATAGACTTCTGGAAGTTTAAGGTTTTTTTTTATATAAGAATCAATCTGGCTAATCCACTCTTAATAGATACAATGTAAAAATAAAACAAAAAATTTGTAGTGAAAAAGAAATTAAAAAAAATTTTCAGTAATAACTATCATAAGGATTCGAACGTAGGTTATAGGGGTGGCAGTCTATCTCATTAGCACAGAGCCACAGATAAGCTTGCAGAATTGTTGATTTAAACATAGCTATATATAACACCACCCTAAAAACACCTATTATAACCTTTGATAACGCAAATAAAAAGATCCTTTTAACTAAATGTTGACCCTTCTGAAAATAACATGCTACTATGGCGTCAGTTGTGGCGAATCGATGGCAAAGTATCTTGGTCATCGAGTCCATGCTGCCACATGATATGATCCGGCTCATTTGCTCAATTATACTAAGTAAATTTAAGTTTTTTTTTTTTTTTTTTTTTTTTTTTTTTTTTTTTTTTTTTTTGTTAATTTATGTGGCATTTTGAACCATCTTGTCGTTCGTTTTATTTATCATTAGTTTTATAATTACCATGATTTGTCAGAGGCGATTGCAACCAGTTCATTCGTTTCTTTTTTTATTCTCTCGTGATATTACCTTACTTTTTTATTTGTTTGGTAATAGCAGCCAATTTTTTTTTTTTTTAAAGTTGTGTTTCTTTTTCTCTTTATTATAATTAAGTTTTATTTTGTACCTTTTTTTTTTATTTTTGTTTTGCACGCTGAACTGAACAATTAATAAATTATATCAGAAATGTGAAATTGATTACTTAATTTGGAGTTGTACCCGGACGCCTATCGGTTTTAGCACCAGTTCCTTTTTCTTTCTTTTCTTTGTAAAATAAACAAATATGTTAAAATTTTTAAGGTTTAGGCATTGAGGCAATCCAAAATGTATTCATTGTATGGATCACGTCTAAACGAATACTCGAATCTGCTTCTACCTATATCTTCTAAGTACATCTTCGTCGACTCCTACAGCCTACAATCTTATTCAAATTACACAAATACCCCAAAAATTATTTCGACTGCTATTCTCAAATAATTTTTGGGTGGTCTCCTCAATCACTCAAGTATTCCCTGTGTGGAATGTGATAATACTGTTGGGTAAATTATTCAAAGCGTTTTATTTGAAGAAGTCATACCAGCTGTATGAGTTGAATCGGGTCGTTACACTGGATTTACACCCAAAAAGACCGAGAGCCAATATAAAATAAACCAAATTAAAATGATAAAGAAACAATGTGATTCAATATGAATTCAAAAGATAAAGGTAGTAAATTTAATACAAAATAATGTAAAACATTAGATAAAATTCAAACTAACGAAAAGAGTAAAGGAGAGTTTTATAATGGTAATTGAGGATGTATATAGCTCGATTCTCACCCACCATGCTTTTATACGCCCTTGAAGGTCATAAAATACTTTTAATATTTTTGAAACACGTTTTCTCATTGTATGAGTTAGTATTTTTGAAATTTTATATAGTGCTATAATGTTTCAATAATACTCGAAGTATTTTATGGCCATGGTGCAACCTTTTTGTTTATAAATTCTGAGCACCTAAAAAGTCCAGACCCGGGGAAATCCCCTTCCCTCTCTCGTCTTCCCTGCATATTACCGAAGTGTATATATGTCCTGTTATATATAATTTAGTATTATGTATAAATATGATGAGTGGTCGGTAACGAGAGCAATATCAACCAAAAAACCTGAAAATAATTGACAACCACATTTTCAATTCATATTGATGTACCAAATAAGATTGATAAAAATATATTGAATCAAAGAATCAATGTTGCCAGTTGCCACAAAAAAATTTCCATATTGAATAGTCACAATGGTGAGAAGTGGGCGAAATATTTCTAGTTTTTTATTTTTTTTGCTAGATGGGGAAAGAGCCGTTGCCAGGGGGCGTTTCCCTCATGGCCTCCCTCTGATTATGGATCTGGGTGGGAAGGTATATAAAATTAAGATAATTAAAATATCGTAAGACATTGAATTTGTATATGACTAATACTAAAATTTCTATAAATTAAATAAACTGTTGCAACAAAAAATGTAAGTAAAAAATTTTTATTAATATTAATACTATTAGAATAATAGTTATAATATACTGACTTACTTCTTTTCCTACTAACTCCTCCTTTTCTGTATCCTTCGTAATCAGAATTAGATTTAATTAAGTGCTTAATTTTGTTTGTTATTCTTTGTATTTCGTGTTGGGCGTGACGGCCTTCGAGCTCATCATTTCCATGTTGCGTCCCATTATTTAGCGAAAATGTAGTCGGTTCTTGAATATTATATTCTGTCAATTTCTTTAACGACTTCGTCAAATTCAAGAGCTATTACGAAAAACATTTGTTTGATTTTGGAATGTTGTGTAGTCCCACAGGTCACAGTATTATGTTTTGAAATCACTGAGAATTGAGGAAGTTGTAATCCTATGAGAATATCAGGCAGGTACTCTGAAAGTCTTTAAAGTATTTCATTCCCTCGATTCAGTCCTTAACATATACGTGCTTGGTTACTCAATATGATAGACTTGAGGGACTTGATGTATTTACTAGACTGAACTTTTTTTCAAACGCTACAGATTTACACGATGATCAAAATTTTCAATTATTCCTCGTATAATTGTCTCTGTTAGTTTTAGCCTAATTGGATGAACAAAGAAAAAGAATTTTCCTACAAAACTCTGAAATTGGTTTCTTCTTTTATTTCGGTCATTTAAGTACTCATTATGGTCCTCTTTGCCCTTGTATGTACTTCATAGCAAATAAAGATTTTATATGAAGTATTTCTGCTTTCGAGTTTTTCAAACAGTGTTGCTGGAATACTGATTTCTCCTCCCTTATACCAGGCATCTGATATCTCGCTTATTGTGCCATTAATTTTCCTGTAAACATATTTAATGCTCAAAATGATGCAGACAGTGTTGCCGGATTCTTATATCTCATCCCTCAGGGACTTCTTTTTACGTGATTAATCTATGTTCGGTTGACCAGATCGCTCAGCAAGTTAACAATATTTTGAATAATTTTTATCGTTACATTTGGGAAAAATAAACCAAATTTCGTCTGGGTCAGACATCCATATTCGAGATCTAGAAATATACCTTAGGTATTTGAAAAAACTTTCGTCCTCCGCTTCGATGATGGATATGCAACAAAAATCACAAATGAATCCTTCACTCCTATCTTTTCTGTTTCGCATTGTCAGTGTATACGACCAAAAGCGTAGGAGGTCTGGACCCTCGAGAAAAACTGGATCTCTAAAAATTGTGTTTGTTTGTCGGTTTTGATGATTTCTTGTTTAGGGAGGGGGTTAGAAGATACCACTTAGAATGTGTCAATCAACGCACCTACGACGAACTATCTACGCACTTGATACGACCTCTCAAATTTCAATCCAATAAGTCGTCGCTTCTGCAATAATACCCGTAATAAAGGAAGGAAACTTGTGACCTCTGTCGCTCATCGAATCTAATCACATTCTTCATTTTGACTGAGACAAACGCGTTAGGGTGACACATCTGGCTTTCTTTCCTTCCCTTTTTTTCTCTTTCACGATATTAAAATATTTTCCAGCAGCCCTTCCCTCACCACTTTCATCTTCTTCGATTTTTTTTTTTTTTTTTATTATTATTTCTTATTATCAAAAATTCAGTCGCAACGATTCGCCGTGTAATAAAGTTTTACTGAAATGATTCCAAGTGTTCAATTCGAAATTTATGATTGAAAGAAAGAAAGAGAAAAACTGATTAAAGAGCTAGAGAGGAAATTTTTTGGATCCAGAATGACGTTCGAAGCGAATGTTGCTTGAAAACAATATGGATTAAAAAAAAAGGGGAGCAGAGAGTAAAAAGTACACTTTCTAAATATTATGATTACATCGTTGAACAAGGGTGTAGCTAGAAACTTTTTGTGGGAAGCAAAGCAAATTTTATCAAAGTAGAGACCAGCTGAGGGGGTTAACAGACATTGCTATAACTAGGAATTTTCCACATGGAAATGTAACGGCCAAAAGAGGTGGTAATGTACCTAGTTAGAACCACTTTCAGGGTTACACCATACACAAAATATCACGTACTTTAAAAGCAGTAATACTTCTAAAATAAATTCAAGTTTATCATCCACAAACTATCGTGGACCTTAACATTTGTTAGAGACTCAATAATATTTTATAACACACGAGTGAGTTTACACATTTAATAAAATAATAATTTGTACATCCCAGTACATACACATACGTTAATATTATTACATATACAATCACAATTCAACAAGCAAGACTATCTGTTCACTAGAGACTTCTACTACAGAGGTTCCAGGTACTTAAAAGTAGCTGTTGAGGAACTGTGTCTTATTCCACTGAATCGAGGGATTATATACTCGTTCAGGGCATGAAAACATACGTGTCGGATAGGTAAAGTGAGGTAGGGTGTTGTTATTATAGGGTTGTGCTGACTTGTCGAGTACTCGAGGGACAGGCACAACTAGGTCATGAATATATCGAAGGTATATCTATATTTGTAAAATTGAATACGGGTAATATAGTGGTTGTTTATAAAGAGTTATAGGATGATTATTGTTGATAAATATCTACGTTTTTGGTGTTTGAAAATGTGTGGACGAATATGTTCGTCATTTTTAAAAATAGACGAAAATATACGTTACACAATTCTCCAGGGGGAACAAAAAAAATCAGGAAAAAAAAATTTTCCAAAGTCTATCCAACAAGTACAAAAAGAGAAGAAAAGGGAAAAACATTCTTATTAATTATGCGTGGTTAAAATTATGTCATATGATGGGAGAATATATACTTAGAATAAAATATTTTACAAATATTAATTATGAGTAACAAATTTTTTCTTAGATTAATATATCGCATTATTTTGCATAATTTTTACAATGCTGTGCTTTTTGTTAAATTAGCACAATTTTGATGGGAGGTTAACTTTAAATATACAATAATAAACATTAAAATGAACCAGATTGTAATTAACCACAATAAGAATATCCCATTGACAAAAGTTAGATAATCATTAAAATTTTGGTCAGGTATTTGTAGTTCAATGGATTTAATTTTGTTCTCCAAGTCGTTAACGGGAACAGTGTGGGGAACAACATTTTTTCATTTGGGATTGTAGACCTTTGTCGTTGCCAGGTCTATGGTAAGGTCAAAAGGTTCCATGGAGTCGGAAAAATATGTCCACAGGAGTGGTAAATGATTTTCAATTTTAATAGTCTCTTCTAATGATTCAGAGAGACAGTAGATTTCTATTGGGATAATTACTGTATTTTTATTATTTTCGTCAATATTTTCAATTTGGTTATGACAAGGTACATCCAGAATAAAGGTTCCGGGGAAATTATTATTGATTTTTAATTTCTCTGATTTTTTAGTAATGGAATTAGTTGCTACGAGGGAATTGAAGTTTACGATAGCAAATTTGGTGTGTCCAATAGGATGCACTAATGTTTGGTTATTATTAGGATTACATTTAAACGAGCAGGATTGCAATAAATTTTGATTTAAATCTTGAAAGAAAAGATTCTTTGCGCAAGAAAACAATTAATCACTTCCTCTATTAGACGGAAGGAAGCATAATGGTTTATCCGAGTTACAGTAGTGAAGATTAGTTCCACTAATATAACGTACAGAGTTTGTTCTGATTTCATGAATAATCAGAGATGGTTCTTGATCCCAGCTGCACATATTATTAGAGTGACTTTTGAATGTGAGTGGAATGAAATTGTAAATTTCGTATTTAGAGTCTAATTGTTTTAGGGGAATTTTGAATTCTAATTCTAACGTATTTTTAAAGAAGTTGCAATTTACAAGTTCAGCATGATAGTAGTTTTGAATATCCTTAATGGGGATTGCTAGATCAAGGTCTAGATTTTTTGTAATTTCCAAAAGTTTTAGTATGTCTTTTCGTAATATTTCTTTCGAAATAATTGAAGAGGGGATCATATGAGATTTACAAGACGTTAGGATGTTTGATAATCTTAACGTGTTTATAAGGTAGTTATCATAGAATCCTTGTATATAGTTTAGAGAGATTAAAAGTTCATGTTCTTCTAGTGAATTTTCCATAATAGAATTTGTATGCAAAACGAATTTTGCCATGAAATTATTTGTATGGTCGATAAAAACTATGCAGATTAGTGGACATATTTACTAACACTGCATGTTCGGTCAAAAGTTGATTTTTTATATCATATTCTTCTTTCAACGAGATTTCGTTAGCCAGAAAATTTTGTCCATCTCTAAAGTTTAGCACTCGACAGCAAAAGCGTAGCGCATCTCCGAAGAAAGATCTGATCGGAGTAAATATGCTTCGTTTGCTTTGAATGGAAGATGGCGTTGAATAGAAGTCTTGAATCATGGCGGTATTTTGTTCTTTAAGGTTTTTTATTCCGTTTTTTAGATGTTTTGCCATTTCTGCATATTTGCAATTTTTCCAGGTTGTTTCATTACACAATTGATGTTTGAAATTTGTTGCTAATAGCTTGTCTGCTGATTCATGCAGATCTAGCTTAATAGAGTAAATTATTGGGGCAGATTTAGAGTATAAAAAAATATTGCTTATTTCTTGAAAATAAGCACCAGTTGACGCCGTAGTAATCCTATATGGGTCAGACGATGTTCTTTGCGCCATAGTAATCGAGGAAATAATTATTGCGAAATAGAAAAATAGATTTGTATACATTTTCTGAAACAGAAAAAATGCAACGTCTGAATTATTTAGTTGTTTTATTGGTCTTAATTTTCAGTAATTTTATACAATTTAGAAAAGCATAATGAGTGGATTTAGTTTTAACGAGTGTAATACTTTTGATACGTAGAGAAGGAGAGAAAATAGTGTTTATTATTTATACAGTAGCTTGTGTCCGTACTTTAGTTGAGTTCTTCGTCTGCACAACTTTGGTTTTTTTGTGACGTGCTTCTGTATTTACAATCCCTAGTGTTTTTTTTTTTTATTATTTCTATTTCACTTTTTTTTTTTGTTTCTCGTAGTTTGTGCATTTTTTTCAACAATGGTCATTACGTACATGAATGATCGCATTTTTACTTCCACCGGGTCAGTTGAAGTGAATGAAACTTTGTTCCTCAGGGAACAGGTTCTTTCTAAAATGCGGCCATTTCAAGACTATCCTTGTGAGGCACGTCTGTTTTTCGCGTTACATCGGCTTTTTTTATTGTTTTACCGTGTTTCTACCATTTCCGACTGTAACTCGTTTTTAAATGATTTTGAGCCTCATCGTACTTCGGACGAGGTTATCGAGGAGGATCTTGGCTATTGGAGCCACAGCGTTCGTTTCGTAAGCTGTTCTTCGTCAGAGGCTTTTGTGAAAGAGTTATTATTTGCATTGAGGATTTTTTATCCTCGATCCCTCACTGTTGAGTTCGGTTCTAAGGGTCTACGGTTAGTGTTTAAAGGAAATTTAGATACCCGGGGACTGGTTAGGTTGGGAATTTTATCTGGGTTACTTGTAGGATTACTGTGTTTCACAGCAGAGTAATCATACCGTAACCGTAGAATATGTCCATCTCGATCAGTACTATCTCACGGACCTATTAGTAGGGCCAGATGGATCCGGTTTTACAAAATTTATCAACCAGCATTATAAGCCTAGATTGGAGATGTCGATATCATCGCGTGGTTTCCATCTTGTGAGACACTATGATGCAGTTGAACGTAGTTGGGCAATGTCCCTAAGAAGTGGGTGGCTTCTTCATGAACCGACTGTGTACTCGTTTTTGTGGGACACACCATCGATTGAAGAAAGTGTGTCCTCGGCCAAAGGAGGATTGTCGGATGATCAAGAAGCTCAAAACCGTGCCTCGCCATTGTCCATTGAGAGCAGTGAATCCACTGATGGAGAGCAACTAGCCGATTTTCTGTCGGGATATGCTGACACATGACCTACTGGTTAGTTTTTTTTTTTTATATATATATATAGAAATACCCTAAAATAGTAAAAGTTTGCAGGGGGAATGGAAGTTAAGGAGAGGGAGAGGGGAGAGAAAGAGAAAAGTCGTGAATGAAAAAACGCGTAAGTGCAGGTAATATACTTTACACACACCTACTTTTGTTTTTTCCAAGGGCGACCCCTTGGTTTAGGTAAGATTTGGGTTGGAATGGGGGTTTCGAGGTTTTTGTCATTTTTTTCCGATTTTATTTCGGTATTTGTTTCGTTAATATTACGAGGTTTATACGGAATTAATCGTCGCACGTGCACCGTTTCGTCGTATGCCGTTTTATCGTCTGTTTTAATACGGATTATATAATTTAGATCTGTGACCTTTCTAACAATTTTATGTGGTCCGGTGTATTTATTTTTATTTTTTGCGACGTTTTTTGATTGACGCAGCAAAACAAGGTTGTTAGGCTTGAAGTCAATGATCTTGTGATGTGCGTTATAATGTTTTGCGTTTTTTTCCGATGCTTTCTTTGCTAAGCTCGGCATTTTTTCTCTCGTTCGAAGAAGCGTTTCAATTTCTTCTTCACAAGTTATTTTATTTCCACAGTTTTCAGGTATTTCTGGCAAATGTACTTCAGGATTAAATCCATGAAGTAGGTAAAATGGGGATTTATTATTTAAGTATTCAATCGGACTTATATTATATGCAAAAATAATTTTATTAATGGTTTCGATCCATTCTTTTTTGTTTGAATGGTCGTATTTTGACAGTGATTTATTAATGACACCGTTGATTTTTTCAACGAGTTCTTGCGATTGGGGGAAATAAAAAGAGGAGTAAATAATTTTAATATTATTCTCTTCGCAGAATTTACAAACGGATTCATTGGCAAAATGACCTCCGTTGTTGCCAGAAATTTTTCCAGGTGTGCCATACGTATAGCAAATAAATTTCAGATACTCAATTACGCATTGAGCATTTGGATTTTTTGTTAGGCGTATGGTACAAAAGTTTGTGCTTTTGTCCACACCGACAAGTATGTACGAGTGTTCATACTCAGTATTAAATTTCCCTATAAAATCGATCTTTAAATGCGAGAATGGTTTTGGGTTTTCGATTTCTATATGTTTGAGGTAGCCAGCCTCTTTCGGGGAATTTTGTGCCATTTGACACTCATGATATGACAATACATATTCTGTTATTTTTTGTACCATGTTTTTAAAGAAAAACTGGTTTTTTATTTTATTTTTTGTTTTCTTAATTCCAAAATGACCTCTATACAACGGATCGTCATGTAGTTTTTTTAGAACTACCGGAATTAATTTTTCAGGAATTACCGTAACCGCTTCATCATACGATGAAGTAGGGTTAGGTAATTTCTTTAGAACATTGTTTTCGTCGAGAAAGTATAATTGTATTGTACGATTTAATTTTCGTATTTTATTTTTATCTTTTTTAATTTTGTTATAATTTAATAATGAAATAACATTTTTCCAATGCCGGTCATTTTCCTGCATTGTTTTTAAATTTTTAGGTAATTCGATTTTTTGGAGAGGTTCAGAAGTTTGGTCTTCTGTTTGGGGAAATTATGTAATATTGGGATTTGAAATTTGCGGGGAGTTGGGAGTCACAGGAGGGGTTACTTCGATCTGGTTATCGAGATTTGATTCTCTTTTAAAAGCAGATCTGGTGACTACATTTGTAGTTTGGTTGGGACAATTTTTGGAATGATTAGATTCATTCTGTGGGGTTGTGGTTTGTACCACAGGATAGTATGGGAAAGATGATGTGGGGAAGGGGGGTAATAGTAATTTTGAGACGTCGTACTTGGGTAGCACCATGTATTTTGATTTTGATAAAATACAGGATTTAATGGGGCAGGGTTGTGAATTCTACATAGAGTATTCACATTTTTCTCTTCATCTTGGAGAGCATATTTTTTATCTACTAAAAATTCACCTTTTTCAAACGTAATTTCGTCCAGTTCATCATGAGGACGAGATAACATATCGGCCATACAGTTATTTTTTCCGGCGATATGTTTAATTTGGAAACTATATTCGTTTAATTTTGAGATTAATCTAATTAATTTTGGGCTGGTAGTATTGAATTTTTGATGATAAATCAGAGGATTATGGTCCATGTATACTACAAAGCGTAGTGCTTATAAGTATCCACGCAAATGGGCTAACGCATTCGTAATTGCTAACATTTCCAAGTCAAAAGAACATAATTTTGACTGGGCAGGTTGGATTCTTTCTGAGAAGTATCCAACTGGATGTTTATGCTTTGTAACGGGGTTAGTTTGCAGCAGCACTGCACCTAATGCGATTTTCGAAGCATCAACTTCTACACAGGTTTCCAATTTTGGATCATAAATTACCAATACAGGTTTGGAAATCATTATTTCTTTTAGTTTTTTGAAAATTTCAAGATGTTCTTGATTTAATTTAATTTTGGCATTTGATTTGCTATCTGTTCCTCTTAATAAATCAGTAAGAGGGGCAGTAATTTTAGCTAGGTTAGGAATTAATTTTCTGTGGTAGTTTATCGATCCTAAAAATGATCGTAGTTGTTTTAACGTATTTGGAGGGTTTAAATTTTTTACAGCCTCAATATTTTTGTTTAGTGGGCGTAATTCATTATATCGGACAGTATGTCCTTAGATTTCAATTTCGTTCATTGCAAATTGACATTTTTTTGTTTTTATTTTTAAGTTTACTTCATTTAATCTTTTTAACACTTCTCTTGTATTTTCGAGACATTCTTCGAAAGTTTCTCCAAAAATGCAAATGTCGTCCAGATAACATACCATTTTTTTCCAGAATATATCATGGAATATGTCATCCATGATGGTTTGGAAAATGGACGGGGAAATGCTTAGGCCTATTGGGGTAGAATTGAATACGTATCCAATTCCATTCACATTTATTCCAGTGTATTGTTTAGATTCTTCTGTGAGAGGAATCTAATCCACTGTTTAAATCAATCGTCGTAAACAATTTTTTATTTCTTAAGTATGGCCAAATAACATCAATCGTAGGAACACGATTATTATCCATAATAATTCTTTGGTTCATTCTTCGGTAGTCTACTAATACTCTGTAAACTCCATCTGGTTTCTTTTTTACAAATATAGGAGATTCAAATTTTGATTTTTGTTTTTTTAGGACACCTGCTTTTACTAGGTCATCGACCAGTTTATGTAGGGCCTCATGTTCTGCGTGTGAGAATTTAAAATTTCTACACTGCAGTGGAGTTTCGTCGTCTACTCGGATAACATGTTCGGGTACTTTTACAGACAGAGACTTCGTCTGTTTTTCCCGTAAAAATATTATTAAATTCATTAATTTTTTCATACATTTTTATTTTTTGTTCAAGCGAAAGCTTTGGGTTAATCGGGATAGGGTTTCCTCGATTATCCTTAAAAATGGTAGTTTCTGTTATTTTTTCTATTTGGCAGGAATTAATTTCTACTGCGCTACTTAATTCAAATTTTCCTAAGTATTCGCCTTTATAGATCACGTGGGGTCTGTTATTTTGTTTAACAGCTGCTATCGTGTCTTCTGATACGATTACGAAGAAATTGTTTTTTTCTTCCATGGATGTTTCACACAGAAACTCCAGGTGCTCAGGTAACGTTGCTAAGATTAGCACAGAATTTGCCTCAATTTCAAAAGTTTGGGGGCATAATATTTAAAGGGCTTAACATAACCTAACTTATTTTCTTTTTCAATAGGATAATTGTGACATTCAAGCATGTCAAAACATCGCTCTTCATCACCACATGGTAAAGTGAATTTGTTTTTCGAGAAGTCCATTTTGGCTTTATGGGTTGACAAAAAGTTGTAACCCAATATGACCAGTTCTACTAAATTTTGGACAACGAAGGTAGGATGTGGGTAAATGCAATGATCAATGGAAAAAATTACATTGGTTACTCCTATGACCTCAAGAGGTTGACTATCCGCACCACAAAATCTTATTTTAGTTGGTAGAATTGGTTCCTTAAAATTGATTTTCTTTAAAACTTTTTCATCAATAAGTGTCTGTTCCAAACCTGGATCGACCAGGCTGAGTATCTGTTTACCACAAATGGCAAAAGGGAGGTGAAATTTACACTTGGTTCTGGAGTACCCTTTATTTTGAAATTTCTTCTCACTAACATTGTTAACCTGTTTCGATTCTTTGTTCAAGACATCCCTTATAGCTGACGGATCACCTGTAAGGGGGACACTTAGTTTTTTGAGCAATTATTTTGGCAAGCCTGGGGGTTTGATGTTTGGAGGTAATTTTGTTGTTGTGGGGCTGCCATCAATGGTGCTGGTGGGGCAATCATTTGAGTATTTGCAGCCACATAAGGGAGATTTTGGGGAGTATTAAATGAGATACCAGACCATGCTGGAGCGTTATTCCAATTTGAATTCCAATTTGGGAGGGCAAACTGGTTCCAATTCGGAGCTCTGTTGGAGTAGTATCCATTATTATTTCTGGGAAAGTTGTTTCTACGAAAGTTTGGGTTAAAATTTCTACCTTTATAATTAGGGTTGAAGTTTTGATTATTATTCCAATTTCTATTTTGGTTGTTTTGGTTCCAGTTTTGATTCTGGTTCCAATTGCCATTGTTATTATTATTATTATTATTATTATTATTATTATTATTAGTATTATTGTTATTCCTATTTTGATTTTGATTTTGATTATAATTATTTTGTTCATTATTATTATTTTTATTTTGTGGATTTTTATTTTTTCTGGGTTCCAGAGATTTCGAAATGTTCGCTATTGCAGCGCTCATTTTTTCCATCTCAGCTTTCCAGACTGGATCGGATGATACTGAGTTTACATTTTTTTCAGTTTTTTTTCCGTTTTTCCAGCTTTTAATTCTTCATTAGTTTTTTCGAGTTGTTCAATTTTTTTCCGTAGGAGGGGATCTGAATGTCCAAATACTTTGTCTTTAAACTCTAAGTATTTAGAGAAAGCCTTGAGTTCTTGAATTGTTTTTGGTTCCTTTTTTATTAAAAATACTCTTTCTTTTTCGGGAAGATTAGGCATTATTTTTTTGATTATTTTTTCTTCAGAGATATCTGGTTCAATTTGTTTTAAAATTCTTTTTACAAACATGATGTATGCAGGGAAATCAGCTTCACCATTATAGTTTCTTTTGTACAGTATTTCATGTAGTTGGGGTTTGGTTCTAGTAAAGACTTCCAGGATTTTTTGTTTTGTATTTTGCCAATTGTTACATTCGGGGTTTGCTTGAATTCTATCTTCAAACATTTGTTTAGCAAGGCCAGAAAATGCAATTCTTATTTTTTTGAATTTCATATTGGCATCCCAATTTAATGATTCCTCTTCATTTTCAAATCCAATTAAAAATGACACGATATCTTCAGTTGGGGTGTGTCCATATAGAGAAGGTCTGACGTTTACCGCAGCCTTACCTGACATTTTATTTTCTACAAGAGGGTCGAAATTTTCAAAGATTCTAGTTTCAAGTTCTGGGCTGAGAAAATCTTCGTCGGATTTTTCTAAGCACTCAGTAATATCGACAAGGTTAATTTCTATCCTAACTCTTGGAAATGGAGTGGGGTTATCCAAATTTTCCAAACATGAAGTTGAAGTAGTAGAGGGATTAAAATATTTTCTTATTATTGGATTTTCTAATTCGGGGATTTGTTCACGAGGTTTTCGTGTTGTTTGCAAAATTATTTTTATATTTTCAGAAGTTAATAATTTTTGGATTTCTTTACTAGATTTTATTTTTAATAGGATATCCTCTTGGGTTTTTATATGGGAAAAATATTTTTTATCAACTTTGATATTTAAATTTTGACACACGTTAATTAGTTCAAAATTTTTAGCTTCGATAAGCCAGGTTAAATTTGTTTTAGTAGTATTGGGTTCGGATAAGTTTTCCCAATTTTCATTCATAAAAATAAATTTTTTGCGACTTAATATTATTTAACAAAACTTAATTTTAAAGGAGGGACGCGAGTTATAATTAATATTAATTGTTACTTTGTTTTTTCTTTTGTTTGAACAGGAGCTTGATGGATTCGTTGCTGTTTTTCGTTGCCGAGGTCTTCTTCACCTTGATTTTTTGTAGATACACCCGTTTTTATTTTTGTATAATAAATATCCTTGGTTGGTTTTGAAGTTCGGTTTTTCTTTTCACTACTGGTCTTTTTCCACTCACTAATAACCTTTACTTTCTTTCCTCAAGAGCACGCCCTACGCATTTCTCGTTGAGTACTTAACTAGAGTTTTCAAGGTTAAAGCAAAGTACTTCGAAGCAGAGGAATTGAAACAGCACCTTGGATCAGCAACTCTGTAGAATAGGTACTAGAACGAGAGTTCGATTCGCAATAGCAGACCAGTTGGGCGCCAATAATGTAACGGCCAGAAGAGGTTGTGTTGTACCTAGTTACGACCACTTTCGGGAGTACACCATACACGAAATATCACGTACTTTAAAAGCAGTAATACTTCTATAATAATTTCAAGTTTATTATCCACGTACTATTGTGGACCTTAACATTACTATGAGACTCAATAATATTTCAAACGCATGAGTGAGTTTACACATTTAATAAAATCATAATTGGTACATACAGTACATATTTCTACGTTAATATTAATACATATTCAATCACAATTCAACAAGCGAGACTATCTGTTCACCAGAGACTTCTACAAGAGAGGTTCCAGGTACTTAGAAGTAGCTGTCGAGGAACTGTGTCTTATTCCATTGAATCGAGGGATTATATACTCGTTCAGGGCATGAAAACGTACGTGTCGGATAGGTAAAGTGAGGTAGGGTGTTGTTATTATAGGGTTGTGCTGACTCGTCGAGTACTTGAGGGACAGGCACAACTAGGTCATGAATATACCGAAGGTATATCTATATTTGTAAAATTGAATACGGGTAATATAGTGGTTGTTTATAAAGAGTTATAGGATTATTATTGTTGATAAATATCTACGTTTTTGGTGTTTGAAAATGTGTGGACAAATATGTTCGTCATTTCTAAAAATAGACGAAAATATATGTTACAGGGAACTAGTTAATATGCCTCCCTCAACTGCAACAGGGTTGTTCTCGGGATTTATCTCTGGAGGGAGTTTTATAGGGTGACAAAACAATTATTTTGTGAGTGTAGCGAGCGAAAAACATGTTTTGCTGTCTTCCGGGTTCTGGAACGTTTATGTATAGAGAATTGTTGTTATTTTTTGGGTAGGTGGAGGAATTTTCAATGACTCCTGTGGATACATGAAGCCTTGGCCCATAGTGTAATTATTGTATAAATAGTTTGAAAATTAATTTAAATTAATTTTTTTTTTGGTTAATTTTTCAAATCCCAAAACTCAGCCACGTGGGAATGAGTGCCTCTGGCCCCCCTATTTGCGCCACTGGTAACAATCGAACTCGAAACTCCGTTTTCAGTCGATTTTACTGGCTGTGCAAAAAGCAGTTATTGAAAATTTTATAACGAAATTAACGGAGAGAAATATATAATATTTTCAAAAAAATAAAAATAATCGATAGTTAGTTCATATTTAATTAAAATTGTAGTTTGCTTAATCAAAAATAAGTAGATTTTTTTTGAAAACCCACTTATCAATAATATTCTGTATAGCCTAAATTCTTATCGTTTTTTCATTTCTACATATCACCATATTTGGGATAAAGAAAAACATTTATACTCTTTCAAGTAAATTTTTCTCAAAAATCTACTTATTAAAATTACTTGAGTATTCGAACTCAGAGGTATGAGTGAATACGTTTTTCGTTTCATGATCCTTTGAGGATTTTGGCACTAATTTTGAGTTTTCATTTTTTGTTTATATGTATTCCCTTTCGGCTTGAATCTATTTCCAGGCGTAATTTTGATCGGATGGTTTCGAAATTCAAAACACATATTCGGATCCACGTAAGGAAGAACCATATTGTTTTTGGTCCGGATCTGACGCATGGTCCATCCGATAGGTCGGTTTTTATGCATTTTTTATTGAACAGCGTACAGGTTGCAATTTTCAATCGATAGGGTTGAAAACTGGTATACGTATGTGTTTTACGTCAAGGACAATATCTATTGATTTTTGTGCGGGTAGGCCTTACGATACGTCTGGCAGGGGCGATATTGATACATTTTTGGCAGTTTAATGGCTCTTTTTTAACCTAAAAACAACCTGATCTAAGCAAAAGTTCAATTTTCGCCCACGTCCCACCCGCTACCACTTACTAAATTTGAACATGAACCTTAAAATTACTAAAATCTTCGCTAATATTTTCGTAACCTGCACATAGACGATTGCATTGTACTTCATTTTGCAATGTAGAAAATTTTTTTCGCATATGTTTTTTTTTTTTTTTTTTTTTTTTTTTTTAAATTATATAATGCACAATTTTTGTCACTGCAGGAAAGAAAACAATCGAATTATTTCCTAAACTCTTGTTTATTAGAACTTCAAATAATTTTAAAAAAAATTATAATTTTTGACACAAAAATGAAAAATTTATTCATAACATTTTATTAGAACGTGATGCTGAATCAGTATATTTTATCGCATGCATCGTATTTGTGTGATAATGGTAATTTTTTATAAAAAATATAAATTTTGCATATGACTTTATCAGAGGTATGTCGATGGTAGAGGTGATTGTTAAACAAAGAAAATCTACTTTTTCTTGCGAAGCTTGCTGCGTAAGAGTTTTTTCTTTCTTTACTTGCCTTTTTTTTCTTTTTGAAAATTCAGGGGGTAATTTTCCACCTCTGCGCCATGCTGGCTACGCCCTTGTGTTGAACACATTTTTTACTATATTTTCCCTTCGTTTTTATTTTTAATTAAACGCTCGTTTTTGGTGGTGGGCGGGTTATATAAAACGCATGTGGCAAAATGGCGAACGTGGTGAATTGGATCTGCGGGTATTAATGAAGAACATTTTCCCGTTTGTGCATTGCCAATTAGTACCCTTTTTTCACCTATTCTCTCTCTATCTCTGTCTCTCTCTCTGTCTCTCAGAGAGGGCGATGTAGAATTGAATTCTACATCTACACGCAAATTCTACGCGTAGAATTTGTAAAGTAGAATATCCAGTTTCATGTAGAATATGTAGAATATATGGAATATGTAGAAAATAATACTGATGAGGTAACAAAGTACTAATAACGTTAATAAGATTTATAAATTTGTCCATATTCTACTCTTTTTCTACATATTCTATATATTCTTTATATTACACATTCTACATATTATACATATTCTACACAACAAATGTAGAATATCGAATTCGGCGCGTAGAATACCATCCCTGCGCCTCTGTCTGTCTGTCACTATCTCTCTCTGTCACACACACACACACACACACACACACATGCGCGCGCACGCATACGCACGCACGAGTTTTTTCCCCCTAAAATCAACCACGTCACCCTGATGACCATTTTAAAATGGAAATTTATTATAAATTCGAAAATCACGTTCAATAATTCACCCCTTTTATAGCCAGTGACGAAAAAATATGAAAATATAATGTAATAAAAAAAGAGGTAAAAAAACACGAACACCTAGCGTCTTGCTGCCCCTTTTTGCTGCATGTTTTGCGAATTTACATAAAATAAACTTGATAATTGCTGTGTATGAAAGCGAATCATTATGTAGGGTGGTTGGTATTTTATGACTTCATATGCCGACAGCAACATAGTAATAGCTGAACACTACATAGTGGCGGAGACATACTCGGCTATATCTACATAACTATACCTTACCTGGTTTGCTGAGCTTTGCTCGGGTGGGGTGAATGAAAAAATTATGGAAGTATTTAAAACATAAAATAAAAATATTAAAATAAGTGATGGATGGGTACATTACAAAAAAACATGATTTTGTGCGTAAACTGGGAGACGACTATATATAAATTGTCGGACAGTACAAGAACTTAAAAGTCTGGAAGTTTCACTTTTTGTTTGCCGAATGAAATCAAAAGTCATCTTCTTAAATCTCCGTTAACGCCCCATAAAAGAATAGCCAATCACTAACATACATTAAAGACTCATACTTCAGTTTCACAATTCACAATTTTCTTTAATTAAATATATAATAGAAGTTGATATCAAATTATCAACTATAGAGATTTAAGATACAGTGTGAGTATTGTATTTAGCGTTAATCACAAAATTTAATGATGTGTTGCAAAATTATACAGACTATTTTTGACAAGTTGACGCACTCTGATAAGAAAATGATTTCAAATGTCAGTAGGAAAATTTTATCCCACTAAGTAAGTGATAGTGTAGTTTAAGATTCAATTCCATTCACTATCAAGAGCTAACGTATGTGCGCTACTAGTGGAATAAATTGCCCCACCTACCAATTGATACCAATTTTATTACATTGGCTTTATCGGAGGTCTGTGTAACTATAATGTGTAGATTGCAAATCTGAATAAAAATATTCGTTCTTAGCAAATTTTTCATCGTTAGCTGTTATCACTTACTGCTGATGAATGAATTGAGATGCTCATATTTCTGTGCAACAAATTTTCGCCATAGATCGTTTTTTGTACCCAAAAACATTTGAATTGTTTTACAAAAATTTATGTACTTAGCTGGGGATTTAAGGTGGGTCAGGGGACAATTGGGACTCAGAATTTGAACTCAGCGATGAAAATTACGTAAGAAATGATGGTCAAATGCCAAAATTATAACGTCAGAAAATTTGAATATTTACATTCTCTTGCAGTGCAGTAGATTATGTATATCTATGTACATGAAGTTGCCTGTATTCGCATTATTAGGCATTCAGAACTAGAAACTCCGTGTTTTTATTATCACTCGCTTGAGGATAACTTTGAAATGCTTTTAAGGTCTCTTCCTAACCTTTTTTTTTTTTTTTTTTTTTTTTAGTCGGGCATATGGTTTAAAGGTATAACTTTGAAAAGTTATCAGTGTGTGTTATAAAACTGCAAAAATAGTACAACGAATTTTTGCAGACCTCCAATTTCTCATCAACGGCTGACGTAAATTTTTGAATATTTTGCGTCTCTAAAACCTACGCAGGAAATGTTTTTCATTGTAAAATAATTTTTTACCGTAACTCTTCCGAGCTATATTATTTCCATTACTCTATTCGTGTGCTTCGTTAAAATACCTGAATAAAACTGTGAATAAATCTGGGTTGGTGAATTTCACCTGGTAGATGTAGTTCAGGTAAAGTTGTGCTCAAGGAATATGGAATTTACTTGGTAGCCTCGATTGTGCGTGAAGTAGAATAAGATATTATGTACTTAGCTTCCTGTGTGTGATGTCATTTTACTTACGCTAGCACACTAGTGAAATGATCGAGCCTACCCTACTTTTAACATCTTGTGTACTTCCCAGAACATAATAGTGCAGTTACTTTTACTAATTTAATCAATAGGTAAACCATCGATTAATTATATAAATTACAAGCCTCCTCCTTTTGTTCTCAAGTTTAAATACACCTATGTGATTATCAGTTTACTTTTCAATTGTTACTAATTTTTTTTCGGTACTCGATATCTATGTCTCCAAAAATAGTAACATATTCAGTATTAAGAATTCTATGAATAGGTCAAGTTTCAAATAAATTGATAAAATACATCGTAGCTGTATATTAAAAAGAAATCTAAAAACTTTTTCTCCTGCAAAATTGTTACTAATTTCTAATTTAAATTTCTTCACCTTGTCTTAAAAAATATAGGTCGGTTTACATCCACTAATTTAATCAATAGTTCAACTGTCAGATAAATTTGGGAATAAAAATCAGTTTCATTTTCCATGTAAAGTTGAATAGACCTATTTGTGTTTTCACTTACATTTATATTGTTGCTGGTTTTATATCAATACTCATTCTCGTCTTTCCCCAAACCAGTAACGTGATGATTCTTTAGGACTACATCAATAGGTCAACTCCGAAATACATTCAGTTACTAAGTGCTCATTATAAATACTTCCCTCCTTCCCAAAAAATACTAGATTTATTAATTTCATCTATTTCATCAGTAGATCAACCCTCAAAAAACCTAATTTTTTTCTTCTTCATACGAGTTAATAGACTTATTCGAGGTTCCACTAATATTTAAATTGTTACTGCTTTTTTATTAATACTCAAACCCTATTTCTCAAAAACCGGTAACATATTCAGTAATAATGATTTTATCTTTAGGTCAATTATTAAATATAGTCGGATAAATGTCAATAATTATGTTTCTTCAATAATGCCTGTTGAGCATATCAATTTCTTAATAATCAATAAGTCATTGTTCTCTTTTATCGATTAGGGTAATAGGATAACAGAAAAACGTTCCCATATTATTTTTATAATTTTCTTTATAATTTTTAATTTGAGTTGTCCAATTTCAGTTTTAGGCAGTTCAAATAATGGCGTAGTAAGGCCCCAACAATTCTCAATTATCTATCATAAAATCAGTAACATTTTTTTCTAACCTTATTTGTCTACTTTTACTTTGTAATCCACATCTTCAACTTTTAGATTCCATTTTTTTCTAATTTTTTCTACTAGAAAATAAATAGTCTTATTCTTAAATTTGTTATATACTGGTTTTCATCAACGTTATGATGATTATAAAAAGATATTGGTGTTTGTTGATTACTACGTGTTGAGGGTCAATAGGTCAATTATAAAATATTAAAAACATATTTCTACTCCTCACTAATTGTCTGTTAAATGTCCTATTTGTAATTCAGAATTTCTGTTTTTTTTCTTATACAATTTGTTGTCACAATGATGAGTACTATATATTTTTCAGTAACATTTTTCAGATTACCCGCCAAATGTCAGAATCTGGCGTAGGTAATATATGTGTTCCTTGGTTGTGCCCTTACTTGGTTAATTGTACTCCATTTTATTGTTCAATGATTTATTCCATAGAAGCGCAGAAGGAGTTCAAAAAACAAAAATTGTGATTATTATGAACGCAAACAAAGAAAAGTCGGGATAAAAGAATGAAATGAGTTCTTTAAATTTAGAAGTGTTGCAAAATGTGAATATGGTGTGCAACTTTGTATAAACGCCTATAAGGAGAAACCATATCCTAGTGAAAAAAAATTTGCCCAAATTATCGGAATTAGTTCCCCCACATGATTCTTTCAAAATAGTGAATTTAAGATACGTTACACCCCGATGAGAAAAATAAATAAAACTTCCCAGTTGATTTTATTATTGAGATTTCTGAATACGTTTTTTATACTTTACAGTTGAACAGAATAGTACTTGTTTTAATTTTATTAAACTGGTAATTTTTCATCTATCTTTTATACTTCTTTCGCCTAATTTAATGTATATGTACCGACAGTAATACTAATTTTTACAAATTTTTACCAATTTAGTTATATTTTCACAATTAGGTAATACCTATTTTTCTTAATGGTAAATGATGGCCTCCTGTGCATTTCAGCAATTCCTACATACTAATTACTGATAAATACTGTCAGACCTCTACGAGAATAATTTATACCAGGTTCTTCAATTATCTACTTACAAATAATTTTCTATATTTTTTTTTTTGTGAAATGTTCGTAAATTATACCATGCTGGATACAGATTTTGAACAGTCTCATTAGACTTGAGTATTAAACTTTTTTGCAGTGTTTCCTCAAGATCTAAAACTTTAATTATGTCCGCATTCCGCATTGAACTCCACCACACATTTAATAATTTTCACTCCTTAATTGCAATTCTTGTGCTGAAAAAAAAAAAACCCCAAAAAACTGTACAATATTACCGAAACAAAAACTGGTTGTTGTTACTCATCAACATCGTTGAGATTAATAAAAGATATTCTTCCTAACATAGATGGAGTTCGAATTTATTGTTGTTGTATTAACCAGATGAAATAAGGAACAACCAAAAATTATTAATACGTTTTTTGAAAGCTGCGGGATAACAGCAACCTTTTCCACTGGTCGTTTGGTAATAAAATCGAACAATTTAAAGTTCCGACTGGTACTTAGTAAATGTATTAATGTAAAGTGGTAAATAAGTGAAAAATTATTTTGAACTAGCGTTAATTCAACGACTGCGAAATACTTTTTCAATTACGCGTCTCAAAATTAAACCCTAACAGCGTGAGCCTACCTAACAAGTTGAAATTCAGCGTGAACATAGGCCAGAAAATATTAAACAGAATCGTACGACTTGGAATCACGAATAAAGAAATTAATAAACTCCAATAATTAACACCATCGTAATAACGAAATTGACGTGTCAATTAGTATAGCTCACTACAGTTGGGAAAAAATTTCAAAATTAGTACCGATCACGAGATCTTTGGTGGATAGATTACCAAGTTGCCGATGAGTGCAAATGCGTAATTATACTAGAAATAAACATTTACGGTATGATTTGCTAAATTATTCCCACATACCTACAAATACCGCCACCCCGCGATTGCGATCCTGGCGCTTTCGGTGGTTGCGTCTAATACTTTGTGAAACTGTGAACAAACATTTGACCATACATATAGTGCTGGACCAGTGAAGACCATTTTTGGTTAGACATGCCGCCGCTAAATAGGCAGCCATTGTGTACCTTTTGACGTATTTTGCTGGGTGTTGTTATTTCTACCAGCTTGGGTGAGGCGTTCGTTTTCAAATGATTCAGTGATTTGTGCAAAGTGGTATAGAAATACAAGTCTCAGTTATCAGATTTTTTTATCATTAGAGTTAATGGAGACTGGCGAGTGGGAATTTTTCACTTTTCAATTTACATTTACCAAAAAATTAAGTACCCTAATTTATTTTGTAGATTATTGATGTAATGTCGAATTTAAGTTGAATATTTTATGAAAACGATATTAGCTTGTGGTGTCCAAAAAAACTTTGAAATATTTAAAATAGCCCAAGTACCTGTCTAACTCGTAGCTTAGTTGATGTGTGTGACAGGTCTGAAGTTGATTGTGTGGGTAAGAAGATACCTTTTCAGAATTCATTGACGTACTTTTAGTATTTGACGAACGGATTGAAAATGAAATGCTGGCTTCTTTTAGCTTTCGTGAAAATTTTTCAAAACTTTCTTCACTTTCAATAACACATTCAATATTTTTATCTTCATCAAAAGTAAAAACTGATACTATTTTTATTCAAGTCAAGAATGAAATCTTTGTATGAAAACATTGTGAATATTATAAAGTATTAATATTAAAAAAGAAATGAAAAGCCGACTTTTTATTTTGTAGTTTCAGCTTTGCTCAATTTTCATTATATTTTTCTTCACTATAATGACAACATCGAAAAATAAAGGAACACCCAGGGAACACGAGCAATCTCGTTCATATTCGGTACAGATCCGAGTAACTCCTCACCCAAGCTGGTAGAAATAACAACACCCTATTTTGCTTGGTGTTTACTGTACACTGTCTTTCTGGATTTGAAAGTAAACCGTCGAGAATACACGCAGAAGGTACGCCATGGTTGCCTGCTTTTTCGCCGGCATGTCTTGACATTAAAACGTACATTTTGGTCGTATAGAGCTTTACTGGTCCCTGGTCCACTACTATAATACAGTCAAAGGAGCAAACGGAATAAGAGCGCGCAGAAAAACATTTTTTTCAACGTCCACGTAGGTAATTCGTTGGTTCAGATCTGCGAATGAATTGGCCACGAGTGCGTTTAAAAATTAATTACCTGTCTCGCAGCGTGTGTTATCGTCTGCGAGGGATGTGGCTCGAGGATGAAACAGCATCTTGTAATTACATTTTCGATGAAAATTAGCAGCGAAAAATGGAACGGAAAAAAAACGAAAATTCGCGTCATTGAAATTCGGAGCGAATACTATTTAAAGAGAGAGGGAAGGATAAAAAGGGTCGTAGTGGTTTGAAATTATTCGATTCGTATGCCCAGACAATATTTTTCCTCCCTTCAGCCCCCCATTTCGTCTTGACAGATCTTCGATTATAATTTATTCGACTTCGGAAACAGAAAAAAAAAAGGATAAAAAGTTAGTTGCTTTTGATTGGAATTTTAGATTTTATCAGAAAATTAGGGAAGATGTCAGAGTGGCACTTTCCCCTTCAATCAGTGGGCAGCTATCGCGTCTTTCCATATTTTTGCAGTTCCCAACCGCCCTTCACCCTTATTTTGCATTTGACCTTTTAGACACCATGGTGTACATTTTTTCACTGTGCACAAAATCAGGCATTTGGTTGCTTGTAAGATGGTAGTACTTCCAGCACTAGTTCTCTCTCTCTCTCTCTCTCTCTCGCTTTCTCTCTACCCCTCTTTGCCTCTTTACTCTGCCCTTCATTCATTACATTAATCTACAGAGCTTCGCGGATGCTTCTGCAAAGGCCATTAATATTTGCCAAGCAATTTTATCAGTTTCGCTCTGTAAACGTTTCCTGAATACCAAATTTCTAATCCTCCACACCCGCTCATACCAGTCGTAGTATTTCCTAAAAATTCTATCTCCTGTCAAATTTCTTCTTCACGTCTTCTTTTTTCTTTCTTTTCGAGCTTTCCCTTTTTTTCTCTGCTTTATTTCATTTTTTTCTCGCTCTCCCCCTCTTCCCTCGTCCCATTGTATTTTCGTCTGTTTCGTGATATGACTGCACACAACATTTCTGGAAAAGGAGTAAAAACGAAAATTCCGATGGTTTTTCTTTTTTTTTTTTCTTCTTTCTCCTTTTTTCTTTGCCCATTTTTTCCCTTTCTTTTGTCTCAGTCTCGCTTTTTTTTTTTTTTTTTTTTTCGTCAGAGGGTCGTCTTCTACGTTTTTATATTGTTATTATTTTCTACGGACGCACCTTTTATTTTCCAAATGACTTAGCAATTCTAAACGGTTCCACTCGATCCCTTGCACTTTCTTTCACCTTTCTTTTTTTCTCCCGCCATCGCCGTTGACGAAATGTGTTCTTGTCTCATGTGCCATATGTACGACGTATGTAGTCGTATACTACCCCCCCCCCCGTACAGGGTCCCTGCCGAGTGCAGATCGTATTCGGAGGAAAATGCTGTTTAGGAAAATATCGCACGATTTAGTCATGAATTTCTTTCGTATATCGCCGTTTTTACACTTTTTATCTCTCGTATTAAACGAATATTGTGCGTGGGTAATAATAATATTTCTCACCTACGTAGGTAAGGTATGCGAACACAACCTGTATTTTTTTCAGAATATGGTTACCGCTCCCATTCGTTATGAATTGTACTTTTATTGTCAATTCGAACTTTTTTCTGTGTAGGGTAGGAAGGAGGGTGGTGGTGGTGGTGGTGATGGTGATGGTGATGGTGATGGTGGTGCTTGTAGAAAGGTGATATTACCCTTTCGACGCTTTTCTTAGCCCATTTCTGACTGCAATGTTCTGTTAGTCGACGAAGGTAAATTAAATTTGGTGTCCGCGTCGAAAATAAATGTTGTTTAGGCGTCTCTTATTACAGCCATCCCGCATGAAATTACGTATTAATAATTTGGATTCGAAACGGATCCGCGTTCCCTGGGCGTGCTGAGCCAATGCCCATTTGCGATTTTCATCAAATTTCTTGAGAAAACAAAAAAAAAAACTTTGACCTGCTCTCAATGTTTTTGTTTGATCTAATTTCTAGATGAAGACAAAAAAAGTTTTTCGCTCACTCCACTCACCATTTAACTAAAATAATAATATTTAACAACTTAACTTGACAAACGAAAGGCAAACCAAAAGTGAATTGATATTGGTTCGACTCACATCTAATCGTTATTTTCTTAACCTCTAAAAATGGGATAATTAATACGAATCAATCTTCAATTAATACTTTTTATCGTTGATTTCGGGGAAAAGATGGTTGGTATTGATTTTATTTTCTATCATTTACCTTGAAAAATATCATTCGCATTGAAGCATAAAATAATTTATATTGAAAAATACCATTCCTCAAAATATCCGAAAAAACCTGAATTAAAAAAAAGTCCATGATGCTAAAACGAAATCGTACTACCTTTCAGTGCAATTTGCATATCACCATATTTCTTTCTACTACATTCAAAAACTTTAAAATTTTACGAGTCCTTATCAGTAGTCCTAAAGTTCTACAGCATGGAAGTATACGCCTGTAACAAGTTCCACTAATGTAAGAGAAAGGTTGAAGCTAAATTGACAAATGCGTTGATTTATTAAATGAGTTACGAAACAACAAAACGAATAAATTAAGAAACTGTTTAAGGTTTCTACTTCTGGTTTATGGCGAAGAGAAATATTACAGTGAATCTGCGATACTTTTGAATTGATTCGGCAAAAAGATGTTTATAATTAATCATTTACGGTGTTACGATAGTTATCATCAAATTAAAAAAATATAATATTTAATTATTGCCACCGTCTGTGAAGTTACCTTTAATCTCTAAACATCTCTGACCATCTAATCCAACCATGAAAGTTTTCCATTATCCACATAGTTCTTTACCTCCAACCAGATTTGTTTGTAACACACAGGCTGTACCTAAATGTCGATCTTTTCAACAAAGGTTTTATGAATTTTGAGTCACCGCTGTACTTCATTTGTCTGTGGTGTTTCGATGAGACAGGTTGACAATTGACTACTAATCTGCAGTTGAATGAAAATACTCGTAGCATAAAATTGAATGGTTCTGGAAAATGGGGAAAATTAGACGTGTATGGGTAATCACTAATCAGTAATCAACGATACTAATATTTAGAATAATTTTTGAAAAAAAAAGCAAATTTTGTAAAAATTGAAAAAATATCACAATCTGTCTTAAATTTTTTCGTTCCAAATACGTTTTCAGACTACATTGTGACATCTGGGAATATCACAATTACAAGCGGGGCTAGATATACTAGGACCGGAATTTAGTAGGACAGAAACAAGAACAAAAAGTTGAAGAAAAATCCCTAATAAAAACGAAGAATACATCCCACATGTAAGGAGGCTAAATATATACGGTCATGGTTCAACCCCACAGACTTCCTAGTGTATAAAATACTTCACCCAATAAGAGATGCCCTACAATAGACCCATTGTGAGATGCTAGACAAAACCCCTACTCCACATCACAAGAGAAAATTATAATATTTTACCTG
This sequence comes from Ericerus pela, assembly GCA_011428145.1. Taxonomy (NCBI): domain Eukaryota; kingdom Metazoa; phylum Arthropoda; class Insecta; order Hemiptera; family Coccidae; genus Ericerus; species Ericerus pela. The sequence continues at coordinate 151,206 of WOFM01000065.1, forward strand.
TCCTGACAGGGAAATAAAAGTCTTGTTGCCACAAAACTTTGTTTATTATAAGTTGACTCGAACATTGAAGACATGGCACATCCCCAGACAAATGATAGCAGCCAATTCCATATCCGGCAAGTTGATTATGAATGGCAGATAGCAAACTCCAGCAGACGTTTTTCAGGATTGCGATTATATCAAATAGGATTATTCTCCCGCGAGAGTTCTAATTGCAGTAACTAAAAACAAAAAAAGAAAAACGTGTCTCCTCTCATTTTTCGAGAGGAAGAACAAGTGACTTAATTCATGGTCTTTAACGGACTGATTCGTCTTCTAAAAATCAAGAATGAAGACGAATCAAGAAAGAAAAGGAACGGACCTATGGGGAATACCTAACTGGAACCTGGCTGCTATCATTCGTTTGTGATTACAATGTTATATTAAATTAAATAGATAGAAATGTGGAACGGTAAGTACGGAAAAAAGTAGATGCCGTTTTTATCTTAAAGAGTGGACAGTACTGAGTTTAAAGATATGGGAAAAGAGATGCCAAATTATGGTAAGTATATGAATGAACGGGATCGGCTAGATGCAGTTTAAATATCGGGAAAAAACGTGAAAAAAAAGTATAATAGAAGGTAAAAGAAATACGAAAATAAATTCGATCTTTCCCCAGTTCGGATGCCTCAACATTTATGCTTATCTCTCCGAGTGGTTTTATAATTTATTCCATTTAACGATGTAGTCCATGTTGTACTATCATTCGTAGCCTGATGACTGAGAATTTTGATTTTTGTTTTATTTGTAATAATTTCAATAAAATTTAATTAAATATTAGATCCATTTCTAGGTGTTGTATTGTGATTACCTGTATTAATCGTGTATAGTGGGTATATCCTATATTCAATTTTCATTATCTATTTTCGCAACAAATTCCACATCTATTGGTAGTTTTTCAGTTTGCACAGTATTTTTTGACTTATTGGTATTGGTCTGATTTATCGGCATCTGAAAATTTTCGCATATTTATTATCCATCAATATTTTTAATTGTGGGTTGTCACGATATAGACAGTAAACACTTATTGCGTTTATTCCACATTCAGTGGAGTATGAAACGTTTTTTAGGACAATTTGTTCCTCCTCCGGCTGGTATAAGGTTTCATTTCTACTTTTTCTGGCTTTTACCGAGTGGTTGTCCCCTATTTGTAAGGTTATAGGTGTGAGTTTAGTACTAATAAAGGTGGGAATTACGTGCTTCATCTCTACTAGAATTCTCAGGCCGATGCATTTCCTCCCATAGTTAGTCCTCTGCCTTTTCTGGTTGGTTTCTCATTGGATGCATTTAGCATCCAATTTAGGTTATCCTGAGTAGGTAGAGGGTTCGAATTTGTTTTTTTTTGGTTGGGTTGCGTGTTTTCATCATACAGTGATTTTGATTTATATTCGTATTTGGACATATTGAGGTTCAAATTCTATCACAGTGAACTCGTAGCTTGTTCAGTTTGTTTTTGTGGATTTTCTTTGTACTCACGTTTTATTATCTGAAAAAGAAACATATTCTCATTTATAAGAATTAGGGAAATTTGTCTTGGTTATTTATTTCATAAGTTGGTTTATTACATTGTGATTGATCGTGTTTCGGGTGTTCCTGATGAGCTCGAAGGGATTCATCTTATGTCTTGTGGAGTAATATCTTCCATTTCAGGTACTCCGAGTGTTGTGACAGTGGCTTGATATTTGTCGCTAAGTTTATCGAATAGTTTTGCCTTGAATATGATGTTTCCCAAGTCTGGGTACTACACATCTTCGAACTTGGCATGTAGCTGATAAAAAGTTGTAAAGAGGAATTCTATTTTCATTTTCCTGGTTGGATGGAGGGCATCGAGATGTTCGAATGGAACGATTATGTCATTTACTGTGCGTTTCCCATAGATCTTTTCGATTTGAACCATCAAATTTGCGGCATTTAAGCAGTAATTAAAATGTTTGTGTATAGATTTATGCGTATGGATTTGTTTTGCTTGTGCATCATGCCATAGCACGGCGCCCTGTTCGATATTCAGATGATGGCAGTGAGGTTTATTGACCTGTGGTTTTAAGTCCGTAGTTGTTAGATCGTGATAAATCATGATTTTTTATTGGCAGTAGTTGCGTTTTGCCATTAGTCTTTCTTATTTAGAATATAAACGTGGAATTAAGTTTTTTAGGATTGCTTTTAGTGAAGGATGGATGTTTTTTCGTTGTTTTTCTTTTAGCATTTTAGCTACTGTGGCAACGATTTCAGTAATATTTACACTCTGAAAAAATGTTGGATTTTCATTGATGTTTCCGAACAAATCATATTTTACCAGCGTTATTATAATATTACTCACTGGTTCTTTTTTTTTTCATTTTTGTCGATTGATTTTTCTGCATCAATTCTTCCTCACTCGCAATAATTATTTTTAATTTAAGAAAAGTAAATATTACCTATATTTATTTATTTTAATATTAAAATTTAAAAGTAAAATACTTTTATATACTATTCAGTTTGAAATTTAATTTAAAATATGTTCATATAGCCCGTCAATTCAATTAAAATTTTTTGTCGCATTAATTGAATTCGATTCTGTTGTCATTTTGCCTGATTGTTTTACTTTGTTGGTTGATTCAGTCTGCAAATTAATGGAGAGGTTAGGGCTACTATTTTTTTTATTGGGAGGATATGATGTTCGAATATCGAAATTGTGTTTACATTTTTTATTAGCATTCTTTTTTAGTTAATTTTTTGTTCATTGTATATGCAGATACTAAAGGCAAACTCTTTGAAATAATTCAGCCTATTTGACTGGAAGGCCGATTGACCTTATATAATATTAATTAAGTAATATAAACTACTTAGTTCTGAGTTGTCAGCAGTTTTCTTTTTTTTTTTTAATGCGGACAACCAATATTTTTGTATTAAAAATCAATAGTCGAGTGCCCACTTCACCAAAAAATATTTTTGAATTAAAGAAACAAGCTATATAGATAAATTATGTTGCAATAAGGTTTTTATTTCACCACTTTACAGATGAAAAACAAAAAATAGAACTAGTTGAAAAAGAAAAAGGAAAAGAAGAAAGAAAAAAATGGTGATTTTAATAGGGTTTTTTGCACTTGGTGCAAAAATTGTAAGAAGAAAATTGTGAAAATCATTGATATTACCAAAGAATTAGATTAAAAAATTAAAAATAGTTACACATAATGACATAGCATCAACGTTGAAAAAAGGGAGCCTCAGAATGCTTATCAATGTACTGCAGAGTATTAAATATAATAGAAGACTCTCGTTCATCTAAACGCCTCAACAAAAAATGACACCACTTTTGAACCTATTTGTCTCCACTCCTCCGGTACCCAATTCGAATTTCCTTGTTCTTCATTTTTTTTTCAAATAATTTAATTAAATAAACGAATAAATATAATTACTAATTTGAAATTACGATCAACTCATAGATAAAAATGAGATTGGAAATTGTTGGTACCTTAAGGTAGGTACACATTTTTATCATTTACCTGCATCGTATCATCGTATCGTCTCAATGTGTATGAGGTCCGTAACCCCTCACTGTATCAAAAAATCATACGATGATATGATATGGGTCTTTTCCATTTGATGTCGGTATTCCGCGCCATCACACTAAAAGGGACTACTTGGAATCGCAAAATTTTTAATAGAATTTGAGGGTATGATACGATCTCAGGAAAACTTCAAAAAATTAGAGCATATCATAGGTGCATAACGTATCATAGGGAAGAATGTTACAAATGTGTACACGCCTTTAGGAATGGACGATATTTCGATCGTGAAAGTGGTACCATTTTTTGCTTCGCACGCGTCCTTTATTATATTTAATTCTCTGAGAAATGTACCTGTGTTTTTTAGTGACCATGTAGATTAATATTTGGGGGAAAAATCACATATACGATCGAATATATATATATTATTCTATATGAACTTCCAATCAACTTTTGATTCACTTCTCATATGAAAATTGATTTGAAAATTGTTACAACCTTCTCTAATTCATACTACACGCTATCCAAATTTTTAGGTTCATTTGTAAACTATCTGCGGAGAAATTTGCGACGCAAGAATATGCTTATAAATTTGTTAAAGATATATAAGATATTAAAGGTACATAAAGCAGAAAAAACAGCTCGAAGTGGGAAAATGATACCAATTGTTTTCTTTTCTCATGAAATGAATAATTTTCTTCATACCTACTCGTAACCCTTTTTGTGAGATCGATTTTAATACACCGTTTGCTAGCAAACTAGGTAGTAAGTAAATTTTAATGGAAAATCTACTTGTGGGGACATTTCCCTCACCTACTCCTTACAGGGCTCGGCTATGCGTCAACAGATGGGTATCAGACCAAAGTCCGCGACCCAAACTAATAGTGCATTGTTCGTTAAACAAAATACATCGCTTGTATGCACTCATATAGACGATACGTTTTTACGTTTACTGGTAAATAGAGGAAAGCAAGTACGTAATTAGTACGTACTTGCTGATAATATACGTGCTGCGGTCTTTATAAGGTACGGTATCGCCTTTGGACGATTGTCCCAGTTAGTAGGTATGCTTAGTGTACGGTAAGGCATTAAACCGGCTGGCTACCAGTACCGAGAAATAATTCGGTCGCTCGCACATAAACCGCTCCTTCCTTAAGGTTCCATGAACCTCATGTAGGTAGCATCTACCTACATTACTGAAAAACTTTGTGAAAAATTTTTCGCTTCCTCAGTATTGTAACACCCCTCTACAGACAAATCGTAGATACTACACCCGAACATACATGTAATTTTCGATTTCTAAGAGGTCTATAAATGCTTTCTTTTTGTGCCATCTCTATTGCTTTGGCCCAACAAATTTGGACATATTCGTTAAAAATTATTAATAAAATTTTTGACACTGGAGGGCTAACAAGAATATTCGATTAGATGTTTACCTACTTACATGTTTCATACCTTGCTCGTGAAAATGAATCGGAGATAGGATAAATTATTTTAGTTGGGTAACATTGTTAGCGAGTTTACCATTTTGTTTATGGTTCGGTAAAAGAAAAAAAAACGAAAAAAAAAAATCGTAATAATTTCTGTTCGGATAAAAATGTTTGTGTCCGAAATTAAAGAGATTTTGCCTTATTTACGATGATCATCTTATCTGATCCCTGATTCAACTTCTGAAAGCCAGAAGATGCCAACGTATCGTGTAATTTGCCCGACTCGTAATTGACCGTGCAATATTTAATTTTTACCTTCCTCCAAAACGACGATTGTCGAGCATTAAAACTCCACGTTTATTTTCCATTTCATCGAATCGGCGACTGTATTAATTTTCGTTTTCATTTTGGTTGTTTCGTTTCCGCGTATTTTATAGCGTCTCCATTTTTGATTCACGAAGATTTTCATTTAACGCCAAAGTAGGTTTTTCAACCTGTACAATGTTTATATTTTTGCAATGCAATCGGTTTATGTTGAATATAAAAATTGTCTGCACGTCATGCGTAAAATAATTTTTGCATATTATTTACGTTTTATTTTTTTTACGGTTCGATAATTTGTTTTACCTAATAAATTTTTCTAATCAGCCATGAAAAACAGTGCTGTGACCTAACATTTTTATTCGCGACTATAAATTTTCACCAAGATTTAGACTAAAATTTGAAGTTTCTTCGTTGATGTGAAATTATAATTTTTCGAAATTAATTTAAAACCTGAAAGTTGTTAACGCGATTATTCGTTGAATTTATTATGTTTGGATGTTTATCGCAGCAGAAATGAGAGAGAATTGCCCAATTATTAGTTCGTACCTATTCGGTTTCTTTTCGGTGTTTTTTTGTTGCTATTGTAGTGACCGCGTTTCAGCGATCTCCGTCGTTGATTTCGAATCGGATGTTTTCAGGTCGGAGGGTAGGTACATATCATTAATTGGTTGGTATTCGCCAAAGTTATTTAGTTTGAAAAATGATGTTGTTTAAAAATGATTTTGAATATAATAATATACGTACTCGTACTTGAAAGACGCATTAAATTGAACATTAAGACTTGTAAGGTTTTATCCGACTCGATTACCATTTTCTCACAGAATTAGAACTAATGTTAATGGGATTTCTTAGTTGCGTTCAAGGGACGCGCGAAGCGATGTTATTAGGGGTCTGTAACTGCTCAATTTTTACAGTACACCCAAAAATACTGCAATTGTTGTAAAAAAAATCCAAAAAAAAAAAAGCCAATAGGTCGGAAGAAGAGCGAAAAAAAAAATCAAGGTTACCACCTATTTCAATTTTTACACCATCTTGGCGCAAGTCGGTGTCACACCCCCCATTCCTGCTTGCATTATACTTCGGCTCCTCTTATAAGGCGCTTATGCCCAATTCAAAGATGGCGACGGTTGGCTTCGCGTTTTGTCCCTGTAAAATGATACGAGTTCGGTATTTAGTGCAGTATAAACATCTCTGGTATACCTATTTACGGTATGAACCGTTTGAGTGACAAAAATGTGGTCTCATTTCAAATAATTTTTCGACTGTTATAAGTTACAGCTACCCTCAAAAAGCTCGTTATTCCAAGTGCATAATACTGTACCTGCAGGTAGATTTTCAGCATCAGAGACCGAAATCAGTTTCTCACAAATGAAATCTGATGTTCGAAAGTTCGCCAGTTATGGTTTTCTCATACTACTGCTTTACCACCCCTCCGCGGTATTTGTCAACAGAATAAACTTTTGACCGTAGGTTTTTTCCTATTTTTGTTGTTTCATCTAGGATAAGAGTGAGCTATCAAAATGTTCGGTGGAAATACCGACTAACTGATTTTATCGCCGTCGCGTCTCATTCGATCAAAATGTCCTGTAATTTAATCAAAAATTCAACCGTCTTCTTCAATGAACTGTCTTTTAGTAAGAAGAAAAGAACGCCATTCGCCGACGGCACAGATATTGATTTCGCAACCTCGACGAAGCAATTTAACGTGCTTATTTTTTTGCCCCTGCTACCTCGGTACTCTTTTACATTTTTTTCTTCTTAAAAATCATTCATGCAGAAAAATGCCTGTCACTTGTTGCCGATGTCGAAAGTATTTTTTCGAAAAAAGTACAACATTTCAATTTGTAATTGGATCTTACAGGTACTGTAGATATATATATATATATATATATATATTGAATCTTTTGTTTATTATAAAAATAAGTGCCGTCGTAGTAAAATTTTGCGAAGAAAGAAAACCTAAAAACCTGTTTTAATTACTTGAAAAAAATATTGCAAAAAAAAAAATCTGAAGGAAAAAAATTTTTTTTTTCAAAATATCAAGTAAGTGGTGTAGAAACGATAACTGGAAATATATTATTGGTAACTATTTTTTTGACTGTCTGTATTTTGTAGCAGAAATTAGCTGCCAAATAAAGCAGGTACCATGTAGAAAGATAAAGATGAAGAAGAAGGTATAAAATTGAAAAAAAAAAAAGTTTATGGGAAAGAAAACGTTTGCGAATTCGTCTAATAAAAAAGTAATTTGACATGAAGGTAAAAACAAAAAAAAAGTAAGTAAAAAAAAGAACAAAGCGTTAAACAAACAAGAAGTAAAAAATAAAAAATAAATAAATAAATAAATAAATGCGGCATCTATTCCGTAGTATATTATAAAATATACTCAGCAAAAGAATTTTTTCAAGAAACTTGATCTGTCAAAAAGTAAATAAAAATCTATTCATAATTTTTAACCAGTTGTTAAAATAAACTAGTTAATTTTTTTCATTCCTTTCAAGAAAAGAGAAAAAGAAAAAGCCAACTTGTATTCGGACATGTACCTCTACCTATCAACGACTGGTTTTTGTCTAGTTTGGTTTTTTTCACTTTCCTAAGGTAAAAAATAAAAAAAAATAAAAAAAAGTAAGAATAAGAAACTATTGGTAGGTAGGTACCTTAGTACGGTATAACATCTTCGTTTTTCCTAATATATTTAACGTTGCCGACCTGGTTAGGAATTATTTAATCGAATTGTTAATATTTTAATACATGTAGCGTTGCGGTGATAATTATAATAAAAAAAAATTTGGGTTCCTAAAATAGGTGCTTCTCCTCATATCGATATAAATGATTTTTTTTTTTAAATTATTTAAATTTAATATATTATATACTATAAATATATATCTGCGTGCTCATCCATCATTTTCGGGCTTCATTAATTGGAAGTGCGACTGTGAGGAGAAGACATGGAGGTACGAAAGATACGAAAGTTGTAGTCTATACACAGTCTGGCTACTTCCTAAGTCGTTAATATGAAAAGAAATTCAAAATATAAAGGAAAAGAAGAGTGAGGCAGACAGATACGTGGAGGTGGTGCCTACCCAGAGAGTGAACAAGAGAGCGTTTCGGGGGTGGAGAGGGCGAAGGGGATGACGAAGAGAGCGTACAGAATGAAAAAGACGAGTTATTAAAGAATATTTTTTACACCCGTAATGGGGGTCGTGTTTTTTAATTCGATACCTTTTTGGGTTAACTACCTCTCATCCTAATGATATTTCGTTTTTCAAGATCGTTAATTATTTCTCTTTATTTCCGTTTAGTGGTGAAATTTTAGCCATTACAAATGTTTGGTACACGATCATCTCGGAGACGAATAAATAAGCATAAATGAATTTAAGATGCACAGACGAACCACATGTAGAGGTGTTTTTTAATATTCTTCGAGAAGCGTATTGTCTAACGCTAATTTGCACGGTTTGCTTACAGTGATTAACGTGGTTCATGAAGAAATACGATCGTAAATACGTGAAAGTACGAAAGTGAATAAAAAACTAGCGCAGCAGCCGCTCCATTAGAGAATATTTCATTTCTCGAAGCTTTTGAAGATACCTGTGGATACCTGCGGATTCGTTAGAATAGCCCTTAGATTGGGTGCACATTTTTTACGATTTCACGTCCAATTTTCGCTGTATAAATCGACAAGGATGAAAATCTTTTCGCGAGATTACCAAACAAACCCTGCGCGCAGGGGCGGATTTAGGTGTTATGGGCACCTTATAAACAATTTTCAGTAAGTAGGAGCTGGAGATTAATAGTGGTGGCAAAATAATATTCACAATTTTTTCGCCCTCGATCACCCCTCTGGAGGTGACGGTTATAAATTGAAACGAAAAAATATGCGAGCCAAGGAGCGAAAAAAATTTATTTAAATATTTTTCATGTTCTGGAACATGATTTCTAATACTCTTGCGAAGCATATATACATTTAGTATTTTTTGAAAGATTTTGTCGCCCGGGACCAATTACATTTAACCATCCCAGATTTCCACTGGGTGTGAGGCTTACAAATGGAAAGAAACAAGTTTGCAATGGAGTGAACGAAAATAATTTTTGGGTACTATTTGTGTTCTAGAACGTGTATTTTAGTTGCTGTAGTTTAGCATATATTTACTGTGGATTTTTTTTTAAGGGGAGAAAAGTTCCCATCTCCCTGCTTTTTTTCGTCCTTTATGAAATATGGTGGTAATAACGGGAGCATATATTTATTCATTTTTAAAAATTTATTTTTGTAAGAGTAGATTTATTTGTTTTTGTCAATAAAAATTTCGCGACCCCCGGCCCCCGGCCCCCTTGAAAATTTGGCGCTTCTCCTCTACAGTACAATATTAAAACTTCTAATCGTGCCCATAATCTTTATTCCTATTATTTTTTGTTTGGCAAAAACTAATAATAAAAAAAAAAAAAAAAACAAACAAACTCGCTTAAGGACAAAAAAAGGTGGAACCTGGTTTTTTTGAGGGAAAATGACTTACTATATCATCAAATGTGTATTGTGCAGTATGCCTTCAATAGCAAAAAATCGTTGAGAAATTTTCATGTCATTTGATCACCTGCACTGCTCTTCTAGCAGAGCATGCTACGTTGCTACGCCATAAGATTTTAAAGTATTAATGATTTTTGAAGACCAGATTTTTAGGCAGAAGAGAATTTTTTAGTAGTAAAACTGAAGTGTCTGTCAAAATTTTTAATACATTGAATCAATTAGACAGAATTAAGTTTAATATGCCTTATTACCTATATTAACGTGAACACTTCCTTCATACTGGTACGTGTGACATTCAAGAACATCCAAATTAAAATGTTTTGTTTTTCACCGTGGCACAGTCCTACATATGCTGCAACATTGGCGTGTAATAATCCGGACGACAATGTAAGCGACTGGTCACCCGTAACAGCACTTTCAGCGATACATTTTTTTGCTAATCAACTTGAACTCTGTATTTGTTGGTTGGACATACTATTCAAAATATGATAAAAAACTAGCGCATCAGCAATTTAGATTTTTAAAAGCCATAATCAATTACCATACTACTAAAATTGGCAAAAGTTTAATGTGGAATATCTTGTTGCGAAGTGTATTCTCAACAAGAAGATAGCCAACAGCTGTTTGCATGTTCTGCCACATTGTACTTATGTATGGGAAAACCAAAACGTGAACAAACACTGGCAATTTTTTAGCCAGTTTTGAGAGTTTATATAGGGGATTTGGCACACGCACATGCACACAGACATATATGCACATATAGGTATGTTATTGCATCATATAATTACGTCATTTCTTATTTAGTAACTGAGAAGAAATGTTGCAAGATCTTTGCTACCATTCAGTGACATTGCCGAGATGATACAAACGTTGTATCTTACTTGTATGTGTGTACAGGTAAGAATATACAAATGTACAAGTGTGCACTATTTTGTTTAGTGTCTGTGTAGACGAATAATAAGCCAGCCTTTTGGTGGTAACTATTGTCGAGTCGTGCGAGCCCCCATACCTCATACAAGTTGTTAATCTCCACCGTTAGTTTAGATCATAAATAATGATTGTGTCAAATTTCATTACCATTGATTCAAAAATATGTATTTAAGAGTTCAAAATCAGAAATATGAGAAGTACCATTTGGCGGATCCACACCAAAATTGGTAGCCTGTCAGAATAAATCTTTGTAAATATTTTTTTCACATTTGATAAATGTATTGGTCGAAACTTGAACTATTTATAGCCAAAAAATGAAAACAAAAGCAGTCACACTGGTAATACCTTTTGGTCAATCTGCTTCAAAATAGTAGGTTTGATTCTTGGCCCAGTTATTAAAGCCAGTTTTACATATCAAGCCATGAAGTAGAGCTAAAATAGTGAAGCTGGCAATTATGGTGAGGAACCAGATTTTCAATATTACTCAATCATAATTTTAAAAATTTAAGGAAGTGATTCTAAATAAATTAAGACAAATTATATTTTTGGAATGAGGAATCTGAAAATCATCTTGTAATAATTCTGTGTTTTTGTAAATATGTGCCGAAGAACCGAGTTTGTCATCATTGCAATTCATTTCACTGCTTGATAAGTAAAGTTGGCTTTATTGGTTCCTATTAATGTTCATACACAATTTCTTGATAAAAATTTAAATAAGTATGTTACTTACTACACAAGAATTTGAGCTTGGAGTAACAAAATTTAGTTTGGTTCTGAAACTTGAAACATACTTGCCCCACCTCTAAGTCATTTCATGAAATCAAAATTAATGAGACAGTTTGATGGTGACAAATGAGAGAATAGTGTCTTCTGCTATAGAAATTACCTTATTTATACCCAGATTAGTAGTTGATGTAGAATGTCATTTTGGTAAGGAAATGACAGAAAAATTTGTGGAGTTGTGCTTTTTTGTTTTTGTTTTGTCTTATTATTATTATTTTTTTTGCTACCTTCAAAATATGTTAGACAGTTTTTACCTGGATTATGTGGTTAGTTGTACTTGAATTTTTCCCCTTGTAGTTTTGTCTTTTTTTTCTTCTTTTTTAGCATTTGGGGAGAATTTATCCATTTCCCCCTCCCAGATCTGTCACTGACTTGGGTAGTAGTTTTATTTCCTACCTTCAATCATGTTACATAAAGGCTGAAGAGGAGAAAACAGAAGCAAGAAAGAAGAAAAAAAATGAAATGTTACCTTTCATACACGAGTGTCAATGACAGAGACATGGCTGGGTACTAATTTGATAAGGAGGAAAAAAATTGAAGGAAAAAATTATATCTATTCTCAATTTAAAAAACTCTACTTAAACTCTACTTCCTTGAATTATGAATTGAACTATGATTATTACTTCTCACTGAGCTACTGTGGGAACCACCATACCTTGTCCTGTATAAAATACATTCGTCAATTATAGCCGATGGTGGAATAGCTGTATGGTTAAGTTCACCGCTTGGGAAATTTGTAGGTACCAGGTTAGATTCTGCAAACTGACAATACCTACATCTGGTGACCTTTGACTTGCGCTGGACACATGCACCCTAGTGGTGCTTGATGGAATTCACAACTATCCTTCCTAACTTAAGTTGCCAATAGATGGCTCCCCATATAAAAAAAATATAACCCATATAGGTAGAGTAAGCCTGTGTGTATAAATGTAGGAGGTTTTTATAGTTCCGCCCATCCTCCCACGGCATCTAACAATGCATATCATTCAACTCATGTTGAGTCTCTCAAAGAGAAGTGTTTGGGAACCGCCATACCTTGTCCTATATGAAATACATTGGCCAGTTATAGCCAATGGTGAATGGCCGGCCTTGCAGTCAAGTTCCCCCTTTTTAGCTAGCAAATATGTAGGTACCAGGTTCCATTCCCCAAACCAACAATATCTACAGCTACAAAATACAGAAAAACTGCAAAAATTTCTAAACTGTCCTCTACAACTTACAAACACATTGTAATTAAATTTCAAAAATATTTTCAAATGATATATGATTGTTATATTAAGTTAACCACACCAGCTCACTCCAATTGTGGGATAATTGCCTTAAGGACATTGTTGGCCCTTATTTTTTTTCAAAATATTGAATGTAAAGATAATTAACATTACATCCAAATGTTTATTTTCAGTTGTCGAGTATGTTCCCCAATATTTTATTGATGATGGAGAGGGTAGGTGCATCAAAATTTAAAAACACACGATCCAAATTGAATCATATTTACATTTCCATAAAAAATAGTTCTGTATTTTATTTTTCTGTCATAAGTTTGACGATTCGCAAGTTTGCGATTCTCGTCATTACTTCCAGTTGTATGTATTTGGTTCAACATAGTTGAAAGACTGTGCCTATTTTATTTTATTGTCTCGGCCAAACCGGTCCTATCTTCGTGCATTACAGAAAAAAATCTTGAAACTACTTTTGGTGAGTTCCGTAATGATACACTCTCTTTTTATATTGTCTTGTGGTATTGATATCATGTTGAGGACAGTTAGGTTTTACTTCATTTTGAAATATCAAACGTTTACCGGAGGTTCTGTTCTGTATTATATAGTTTTTCCTATACCTAGTAGGTATAGTTTCGTTAGGTGGCTGAAAAATTTTATCTTTTATTTTCATTTTGCAAATGTCTTTGTACAACGCATTTTATGGCCGTCAATATGTGCAGCTCGTTCTCGGATAAGAACGTAGATCACATTTCATTGAAGAGCAATCCCATATTTCCGTGCCTAATTTATTTTATACGATAAACGTAAAATAATAAATTAGTATTTTTTTAAATGCTTTCATCACGGGAGGGGGTAATCGTTAGATTCATGTTTATTTCATCGTATATTCAGTGGCGTAATTTGGCTACCGAATTGGCTCGAGCATGCTCTTTGGTTGCACGTAAGCAGCTGACTAAACACACAAACTAAGTCCATACCTAATAAATCAGTTCGACGACAATTCAGCAAAATATCGCACTTGGTAAATTTTTTTTCAAATATTTTTTTGCTTCCCTCTTAGTCTGTTCTCTTTTTACCATTGATGGTTACACCGTAAATGTTTTTATCATTCGCACAGACCCGGTTGTCTACAATACGCAAATCTTTTTTTTTTTTTCAAATGTTTACCTTCATTAGAAATTCGCAGCAAGAGCAGCCAGCGTGTAACTTATGCACATGAATTACAAGATTGTAGAGGATACCGGTTGGTAAAATAGGGGGATATATTTGTGCATTCAATAGAATTCATTTAGAAGAACTGAGTAAATCGCGAGCAGTGCGAAAGCTGTGAGAGCTACTTCAGCGTTATTTGCAGCATCGATGTTTCACCATACAGAAGGATGCAGGATGAAATGTAGTCCAAATTATTGTGATAGTATGTTTTGTGATGTCCGATGAGACCAACATATTATGAGGGAGAAAAAAAAAAGTAAAGTTCGCATCAGTATTTCCAAGTTACTGCATTATCCATATTATACGAAAAAAAAAAAATTCGTATGTCTCAATATGGGAAAAATAAGAGGAAAAAACCAAATTAAAAGATTGAGTGTGATAAGAGATACTTTATAACAACAGAAATACTTACGGCTGACTCGGTCCCCTTCTAGAGAACAGCATTTCAAAACCATACAAACACCACTAATATCTTACTCAAGACTTCGTTAAATAAACAAAAATGAAGTGAAGAATGTGACAGGATAACGTACCACCGAAAATTCAGAATGACGAAAGAGGGTAATATAAGATTCATGACAGGACATTCGTTAGAGGAAAGCAATACTGAAAGAGGAGGTTGAAAGAAAACACAATAGTTACAGTAATGTGACAACTGTATTTCCTCCATAGAAAGCAACAATACTGTAAAGAATTCAAAGAGAGGGAGTGGTAAATGCAGTATTGGTTCTGATTACAAAGTATCCGAAATATCAATGACGTCATTTCATGTAAGACACATTAAATTTAAACAAACATTTGATGATTTCTAAATCTAAAGTTTAAGACAGGATCAAAATCATTACCTTAATAGCATCAAATCAAAATTTGTGAAGTGAAAGGTGCAAAAATGATCTCTACATGCGAAGCACCAAAATATTTGTAATTCATTTTGTTTTAGTAACGAAAAATAAAATTACTGGTACGGCTTAAGTAACCATTTCAGATAACACATAGTCATAATACTTCAAGGATAAAACAATAATTTAATTCTACGTAAAACCTTCAGATGAAAGATTGTTGCCAACAGTTAATCCAAATCAGAGAAATTATTTTGAGAAAACTAGTGAGTAAATTTAAATTCTGAAAAAATTAGGTAGTCACTAAAAAGTTATTGATAGATCATAATAAATATTTGTTCAGAATTAAGTTCCTATTGGTCCAAAATAAGGTATTTTATAGGCGAAATAAAAACGAAAATAGTATTATTAGAAGTACCTTGCGACTGATCTGCACCAAAATTTATAGCAAGTTGTAATATTTGTTATGAATTTTGTAGCTATTGAAGGAAAATTGATAATTTTATGGCCAATAGAAAAACTAAAACAGCCATACCGGGAAGTACTGTATGGGCAATCCTAACCAAAATTTATATTAATTTATAATATAACATAATGAAGTAGTTATTATATAGGATTAGGTCTATAAAAATGAAAATTTCTAAAGAAAAACAAGTTGAATGTGTTACTTGAAGCATATTTGCTTATTCACTACAAAGGGGGTTACGAGCGTCTTTTCTCCGCTTTATTAATTGAGGATTTTTTTTTTTTTTTAATTTTCTTAATATTATAAATGAAAATTGGCAAAATATGTTTTGTAGTGCAGTATCTCTACTCTAGAGTTGTTTTTTTCTTATAGAACTTTTTGTGTTAGAATTTTTTGAAATTTCAAATTCTATGTGTGAGTCACAATATTTTACCAATTTTTCCCATATTTACCATACTATTTTGTGTATTGTTGACTAGAATGATATCCAGGGGTCGCAGATTCTGATTCTTTCGTATTTTTTAATGGCCATTGTGAAGATTATACATACTCGTACACACATCATCTTTGTCAGTGCACTGCACTTTAAATGAATATTGTATGTTTGTTCCTGCCTGCATCAAGATACAAAGTTTGGACTGTGACTAATCAACAGAGAATGAACTGGCTAATGTCACAGACTGGTTGCAAACGCTTTATATCATATCTTATCAGCACCAAATAATAAATGACGCAATAAGATGACATAATACTGTACATATATATTACATATGTGTGTTTGTATGCGTGTACAGAGCTGACTATATAAGGCCACAAAACTGAATACAAAATTGCCAGTGTTCACCGAAGTCTTGGCTCCCCATACCTCGTGTATGATATGTGGTGAATACACGAACTGTAAGAAAACGCAACCATGTCTGAAAGTCTGAATTTCAATGTGAGTCAACGTTACCGTATTTATGTGAATAGGTACACTACCTAATCATTTTTAAATTTTCAAAACGTATCAAAATTTAATAATGGAATAACCACCGAAATATATTTTTGGATTACTTCATCATTTTTACCGTACACATCCTTTGCCGCTAAATTTTTTGAAATTTACCAATGGTTCTGCGAATTGTTGGAGGGGCTTTCTCAATTTTATTTTCAAGAAGTAATATTATTAAAAGTTGAAAATACAACACTACTAAATATTGCAATTATATGTTAGTATAATTATATACGTACATGTAGTTTTCTCTTTTTGTATTCCAAAGACTTCACGTAGCAACTGAGAATACAAATTTGAAAAACTGAAAATCTCATAATTTTACTTATTAAAATGAGGGATTATTTCTACTTTTCTCATCAATTCAGCCTGTATGTTCATGATCTTATTCACATTAAACTTGAAAAAGACAGATATTAGTTATCCAAATTTGAAAAAAAAAAAAATTTAAACAAAAAGTAGGTATACGCTGTACGACAAGCAACAAGCAGCAACAAATACCTACTACACCTTAAAGTTTTAAAACGTTACCTTCTTCATTATTTTTCCTACACAAAGAGGGACCATTGCCAACGCTATTTAAAATGTGTGATACAAAGAATGAAAAAAATCCCTACTTGATTGATTTTTAAATGAAAGTTATGTCATTTCTACTCCTGGCCGTAAATTTGTTTACATTGAAGAAATCAAACAAATTTTATATTTATACTAATAATACTTGCACTGATGAAGGATCGTATAATGAATATTGAATGTTCATGATTTATAAATTACTAATTCGTCGTACCTACCTGTTTCACAAAGCTTTGCTCAAGTGTGGAAATGAAAAATATTGGGTGCATTTAAAAAAACAAGTCTTGTAATGAAAATTGCTACATAAAGATAAACTAAATTTGAAAATGGGATTTCATGTGTGAGCTGTGAGTCTGAATTTAGAAGTCCGGTACATACGTTGTCAATAACTCCCTGTTCTTCATCCCCGCCCTTTTCTCGCTTCATTTACTCTACTGCTGGCTGTAACCTATGTTATTGTTCCTAATTTCACTCAGATATATAGTTCGGTTACCAAATTTTGACAAAATTCAGGCTCTAGGTAGTCATCATCATTGTTATTCACCGTTAGTGTGACCAGTAGGTGCTTAAATGAATGCTATATATAATTTTTATTGTAATATTAAAAATCAATGATATGATGATGATGATGATGATGATGATGATTGAGGCGGTTCATATTAAGTAGCGAAGAATCCTATATTTATTTTGAATTTGAAATTTGTCATTTCCTTGAAGGTAAGTGTGGAATACCTTGTCGCGAGGAAGATATTCTCACCAGAAGGTAAATTCAACAGAATTTAAGCGTGTTCAGCCACTTCATATTAAACATATGAGTAAGCCAAAACCTGGGCAAACACTGGCAATTTTAGAGCCGTTTCGGACAGTTTATATACTGGCTTATTTACACGCACACATACACACATAAGTAAGGAATATGTACGTAAGTGAGAATGGTCCAGTTGCGTCATCTCTTGTTGTGATAAGAGATGATGGGCCAGTTTGTGTATGGATTGTGACATCATCGCATTGTCGAGATTAGTCACAATTTGGTACTCGTACATTACCTGCGAGTACATGCAGGTAATTACGATCGAACGTAATTATGTTTTCGTTTAACATCGCGAGGACAAAAATAAGCTTGTCTTTCGGCGGCGATTGTTGTTGGGGGCCAAGCCCCTAAACCTCATACCAGTGAGTCCTCACAGTAAGCATAAAAAAAAAACAAATATTTAAAGATGCCGAGAGTGGCACCACCGAATCCGATCTTTTAAAAAGATGATGACTGCATCTGTTTCTGACAACGGTAAATATTTCTGCAGTCATTTTCTTTCTTCTGCTAATGAAGGTATCAAATCATTTTCTGAAACTAAAAATTGTGTGTTGTATTATCCCAATGGATGCTTGATTATTGTTTTGGCGGAGAACGTACCTCGAATTACATACCGACAAATCAGTGGTACCATTTAGCAAATTCAATTGACAGCTCCCCTCGTTTGGGAAGAGACCATTTACTAAAAAAATGCGAAACCGTCGTCGGGAAGGAGGAAAAAAAAAGGCAAGAAACTACTTCGCCGTAATGATAATAAAGATTTCGTCAATTTTTTCTTTTTATCCTTTTCCTCCTTTTTTTGTTTGTACTCTTTAGCGCTCTTTTAAATTATGATTACGATCGTTGTAGGGAGGATTTCGGATGTATTCATGTATTCGGGGAGTCAGTTTTATTTGCGTAATTTGAATTCTTTTTCCAAGTGGAGAAGAATAAAAGAGAGGATGAACTGGCGACTTTGCATCGGAAAAATTTCCGGTTCTAACCATTAAGAAAATAATGTTTCCCTTTTCATTTTATACGTTCCTCTTTTTTTTTTTAACTTTTCGTTTTTGCTGTGTTTTACATAGCTTCGTTTATTTAAAAGGCAGCGATTGGAACGTGCAGTACACGTCAAATACCCTCTTTTTTCTTTTATTTTTTCTTGTTGTTATTTTGTTCGTGTAGACTTGACAGAATACGCGACCTGATTAACGAAGGGCTTTCAACTTTCGGGTTTTATATCGAATGGTATTTGCTTTCTCGATTTCATTTATGGAAAATTACGGTGAGATGAATTGCGCCATAAAAAATTACTTCGATTTGGATCACTTCGATAACTGAAAAATTCGGTTACCGAGAGATGTTCTTCAGGTATTGTGATGTTAGTGGATTCATGTGAGACGGAAAACAAAAAGCTGAAAAACCTAAAATAATCGAAAAATAAATTACTTCGTAGTTGAAACTTCTGTTTTGAAGCCACATCAAAATTTGTGCGAAACCAAGTATCTGTTGTTAAACTAAGTTTATCAACATATTTTGTGCTTCGTAACGAAAGAGTTGTTTTCTAAGGTTGCGGATCTTCGGGAGCGAAAAGCTGAGCCAAGATTTTTGAGAATGGTATGGATCAATGGTGTTTCACAGAAGTGTGGAGTCTACAGACCCAAACGAATATGGATTTAAACAGATTCTACATTCCTTGTCCTAGATTGACATAAAGAAAGCCTTTAATGTATTAGCCTCCAGCGCAAACGAAAAACAAGAGAATTCATGAATCTTGTCCTAAGTTCCCATTATCCAATTCACTGTGTAGAGTGTTGGCCAGTGTGGATATAGTGATACATCTTCTATTATTGGCTCATCATTTATTAGCATATTGTCTGTTTCATTCATTACATTTTTATTACTTAGATTATATATATTTGGTTTAATTTACAATTATTATTTTGAGGTAAAATTTCTTTAGGTGCGTTAGGTATGGGGGAGTTTACTATCGAAAGGATACGAAAGAATTTCCGTCCAATTTTCATTCAAATGTAGTGATTGAATAATTTTCAAAAATGAAGTTTCTTTTAATTCACTTGTCTGTCAGTAATTAAGTATAGTTATAAATTTTGTATAGAAATAAATAACGAACTATACGTACCATCAAATTTTGATTTCATTCATTTGAATGGTTTGAAAAATAATAATACCCGAGTACGTTTCCTAAAGGTTGTAAAAAATAATTCAAAAACATTAATAATCCACACAGTCATGGCATACCTAGTTTGTAAGTTTTACATTCAACAATGTGTTATTACTCGGACAAATCAAAAAATATCTCCGTACTCATCGTCCATTTATAAGAAGATCATCCATATTTCCTGCTTGCTCGTTTTTGGCGACATGTCCTCCTCCATTCACGGTATCTCATTCATCGATATCTATTAGAAGACTTCCGTATTTCCTGCTAATTCAGATTTTTTTCTTCCTCACTATTTTCTGCATGCTCTTCCCCCAGCTGTTGGATAATATTTTGAGAGTTGGTAAGACATTTAGATCACACTGTGGAATCTAGACAAAAAAAAAAGTTGAATAATATTTGTTTTGCCGTATGTACTTATAGGATATTCTGTATTTTCGAGGCATGTATGATACGATGAAAGTGGTCAGTTCTCAGAACTCTTACTTGCCACCCACTGTTTTCACACGTTCATTTCTATTTATTACTCCCTTACTTCTTTTTATCATTCCTTAACTTCATTTTCTCACACTCTGATTTATTTTTTTCCCTTCTTTGTAAATCTCACATCTCCATTTTTTTCTCACACCTAATTGGTTTCTTAGTTTCCCCCCACCTTGTTTAATGACTTCCTCTCTTTCTCTTGGATTAATTTCATTTGTGTTTTCTTGAAAATTCTCCGTTTGAATGTGAATTTAAACACTCGACCTGGGGGTTTCGTAACAATTACTCTACCACCTGGGTTATGCGAGTTACTGATTGATATTATGAGAGTTTTTTCTTTATTTGTTTGCATCAATTAATTTTTTTTTTCAGTTTCATTAACAATCTACTTGTACGTATACGCATAGTTTTCATAGAAAATTTTCTTAACGTTACGGGTGGGAAGAACGAAAGGGTTTGAATTTTATTTTTCCACACTTATTTCTTCTTAATTTTTACCAATTTCCTTTTTTATCTCACTTTTTTCTGTATTTATTTTTTTTTCAGTTCTCAAATGTGTTCACTCATTTCCCCTGTGTTATTACTATTTTAAGCATTACACTTGGTGTTTGTTGAAAAGCACATATTCAGAATTTTAATAAGTGTCACAGACATGACAGTGGAGATAAGTAAGGAATTAAAAATTGGAAAAAAAATTGAAAAACCACTAGCACGTGTCACTCCCCATTGATGATGGTAGTTGTATAATATATTAAATATACTTTAACAACCTCGGTTGTTGGCTTCCCACACTTTTTTTTCACGAAGCAGCAACTTAAAACATATTTTTCTATACTTTTTCTGCTGCTTCGTTTACATTTATTGTTTTGTCGCTGACCAATAATGGTCGATTTATTTTTGTCTGCTGTTTTAAATAATTTTTATTATACAATGTATTTTTCTAACATGGTATAATTTCTACCCGCCGGCAATGGGTCTGCTTGAGGAAATAAAACGAGGTTAACTCAGGCAGAATCCTTTCTGAAGATGCCTTCTCGGATATCAGCTATTTGGTAAATATTATTCTCCATATTTTTGTTGCGTGGTATAAAAAGGTATACACGATTACCTGGCTAGCTGAGCAAGTTTTGAATTTTAACTCGCATCTTTACTAAATTCTGTTGGTGGAGATGCTTTCCGTTTATTGAGTGTTGTTTTTTGGGGAAATTATGTTGGTGTGTATTGGGTTGGATTCTGCCAACGTATCTAAATGTAAAAGTAAAAAAAAAAATCGAATAAAAATAAATTAACAAATAATATTGTAGTGCATCCAAAACAAAAAATAAAAATTAATAAACATTAAAAGAAAAAGTAATTTTATAAGTTTAATCAATGTATGGGTCGTTGCTTTCTCATAGTGAGACAAAATGAGATAGGGCTGCTTTTGTATTGTAGATGGATTTTGTTCTGCTCCATCTGCTTGCAAATTGGTTGGTACTTGAGATGATCAGAAACTTTACTTGTGGAAGCCTCATTCTTTAATGAATTAATTCCCCGAAACCCATAAAAACACCCATGCTAAAGAAAGATAAACTCCAAAATTGACTAATTTGGGTACAATCAAGTTTTTGTTTTTTATTACAAATTCCGCCGACCAACTATCACTTACTTTTTCCACATTTTCCATATCTTCCTCTCCAATTTAGTATCCTAGTCTCGCATATGCCAAAGAATTGTTCTAAGACTACACTAAATTTTTCAGTTTTCTGTTCTTCTGCATTTGAAGTTGGTGTTGAAATTTAGATGATTGTCAAATTAATATTTCTTACTATTTAGAGATTTCGGTAGCAAATCCTTTCTGATATTCCTTTTACGTCTCATATTTTGTATTATTTGAAATCCAACTTACTCAAATCCTTTTGACTGGTGAAAGCAATACTTACAATTTCAGTTTTATTCTTAATTTTTAAAATTCTTCTAGGCCTATAATTTCTTGCGTAAAATTCTTTCTATTGCGACATATTGAGAAGGAAAAAAAATAATGAAGTGGTCAGTTCTCTTCTCTTCCACTTCTATCAGAATTTTTTCATTATTTTGATTTTCAGGCGACATATTCGGATCATTTTTTTCAGCTTTTATTCGACAATTCCTGGCCAGGTACCGTAACTGCGCGAATGAGTAAGACTTCGTATACCTAACAAGGCTTTGCACAGCTTCGCCGAAATTTGAGTTGAGAAAATAAACGACTGTGCTTGAAAATTACACCAATGTGGTTATTTTCCAGATGTTAGTTTGTAATTGGATTGGTGGGGAAAGATGCGTCAAAACGTCGAAGTTGAATAACATTGGTACGTATTGACAAAATACTCTTCCAGGTTTTCACTTTTTCTTCTTTTCTTCTCTTTTGTCTTCATGTTGTTTCTTCATCATATACGGTAAATCATTAACGAAGACATCGAGAGAACCTGAGAAAAATAAGTCAACATAATAGGCGCGTAAAGAAATAACAATAACATTGAGACTTGTTGTTCATATATACATTATGTGTACTATTATCATTAAGTATTATAAAGTGGTAATAAAAAAAGAAAAAGAAAAAAAGTTGAGGTTACATTGATGCTGCAAGAGGAAGAAAGATGGAAACACTCATCTTCGTTGGTTTTCTTTTTTTCTTTTCTCAAATTTATACGACGGCACGCCTTGGTTTTTTTATATTTTGGACAGAAACGTCTGAAAATGAAAATTTATTCACGCATAAAATTAAACGGCGTAGGAGAAAAAGAAAACGCTTTTATTGATTAGTGTGACCACTCCTTTCTACTGTGTACAGCGTCTAAAACAAACGACAAAATCGGACATTTTTCTTCTGAAATGAAATTTAAATGAATCGAGCCCCCCCGAGTGAAATTGGCACTAAACGTTCCGGTACCGATTCGGTGTCATCTCTGTAATGAGGCGTTTTGTGGTGCCACTCGCATGTGGTTTGAAATTTATTTGCAGCGTTGTCGCGTAATTAGATGGCTGGATGTCCGACCCCGAAAGGAAAGGGTTTGGTGGCGCTAGAAGTAGCTAGCTTTGAAAATTTACGTTGCAGATTGGTTGTTCGGACAATCAGTGACTTCGTGTATGTGCTGATTTCTGACGTGGCGGCTATCGGGATGCCCCATTTCTGACTTATGAGGTGATGGTTGCTACACCTATGGTCACATATCGGCGCAAAACTCCGAAAAACTTGGCAATCGTTTAGTGATGAGATTTATGGTATAGTAAACTTGCTGAAAAAAATAAAGCAAAATGAATCATAAAGAATTCCCTCGAACAGTCTTTTCTACAGGAATGTGGGTAATTTTGCTTGCTCATTCGCTGTTGTGAAAATAAATGTATTTTTGATTGATTTTGGAACAATTATGCGAAGACTTGTTATGATAAAATTCTGATTGCAGATGCATCCGATAATAAATCAGAAAAACGTTTCTCAGAATTTTCAAAAAAACAATTTTTGAAAGTAAGAATTTAGCAACATTCTCCATTATTACACAGGTACTTCATATTTCTTTGAGTCGTCAGCCTTTGATTACGTTCAACGCGTTTACATTGCATTTTTTCCGTTAAAGATGACCAAAAATGTTAAAACTAATTAAGTGAAATTAGGTTGCTGCTTTTTGCTCTTTTTCAAATATTTTATTTTGTGTTCATCATTTTGAAAATTCTTTAAGCCAATTTACCGTTCCTTTTCAACTCCTGGGTAATTATTTTTTACGTTCCAACAACTTTAAAATTTATCAATATCAAATTGCTCAAAGGGTTTCTATATTGTGTTGGAAATTTCAGGAATTATCAAATAAATAGTAGGTATTGAAAATTTAGTTCGTAAATATAATCGAAGGTAGAAAATTACTTTATCATCCATCATGCCGTCCTATAGGTATAACAGAATGAACGGGAATTCAGTGGTTACCATTCCCATGTCACAGCCGATAGAGTAGTCAAATGAAGGAAGTTCTTGTGCCAACGGATGAATATGTTTAGCTACTTACCTTATACAAGTTTTCCAAAAATTCACCTCTTTATCGCGTGAATGTAGTTGTCCTGAATTTCTAAAGTAGGTATTCCTTGTACGAAAATCCTCTGATCAATCTTCACCTCATGAAATTACTTAAGGTTGGGATGCACTACGTTTTTCGTTTCACAACTCAAGGAAACTTATCACATGAAAATCTCAGATTCACGTAAGTGTACTTATAGGTAGTTTACTCCATTTTCTTGTTGCCAAGCTACAGGTCGCATTTATTGTCCGATAGTCATGAAAGGTTCAAACATTAACATTACTACTAAGGCAAATACCAAACCTATGAATGTCGGTGTGAATCAGCCAGTTTTTGTTCCAATTTTGGAGGATTTTATAAATTAGAAATTCACTGTTTTCAATATTCGTTACAAAATTGAGAAAAGATTTTAACCACGATCGGTTATTATAACCTGCTACAAATTTTAGTTTTAATTGGCTGATTTTTCAAAACGTGCATTTTCCAGTGGAGCTGTTGCTACGCACTGCAGTTTTCTTATCAATCCGTTTTGATCTAATATAAAAATTGGTATCTTATTTTTGAAAATTTCAAATCCTTACAAGATAAAATAATTTTTAATTAAATTCTTGAGATTTCCTTTTGTTAGAATAATCCGTACCTACCCATTGAATTCGATCAATTAAATTTTTTATCTTTCAATTATAGTCTTATTGTTGACAATAGTTATTTTCTTTATCCATCGTGAGACTGCGTATCATGGCATAATTCTTTCATACGATGGCCATAAAATATATTCTAGTCTCTTAATTTTATTGAAACCAAAGGCATAAATAGAAATGGAGCAGTCGTGTGGGTCTGAACACCCTCTCTCTTTACTAAACATAAAAATTTGATCCCTAAAAATAGAGTGTCTTTGTCAGTGAGGGACAGAAGAGACAGCAGTGAATATGGGCAGAGGATTAAATACAGTATAATGGAGGATGCTTGCCAAACGAAAAGTGGCACCACTTTCAAGAGAAAATATCCTCTTACTCCTACAGAACCTTATAATTTTCATCTACGTGATTTATGTTTCCAATGATCTCTAAATTTGTAGCGATATTTATTTATTCGTTTAATGCAATTATTTGAGAAAAAAATTTCTCACTATTGTCGATGGACCCAGATGCGAGGCAAGCAAATTTAAATTTGGTATCGTATCAGTGGGAACAGTAGCTACAAAAGTGTCGCTGTTTCTCGTAACAGTGTTCAGATGAGCGTTCTTTCTCTATTATATTTAACACACTATTGGAATATGCGAATCCACTTACGAAGGAGCTTTTCGTGACCTCGATTTAAATTTCAAGATTAAACCTGTAGTTGATGGAGAACGTTCCTCCTCGGTATGTCGTTTGCTTTGCCCAATTAATTGCCGAAAAATGAGAAAAATAAATTTTTTAAATTTATGTTTTGTGTTTTAAAATCTAGCCAGGCTAAGTACTACTCGACGTACTTTAAACTACGAACTACGTTTAAGTACGCTAACCTTGTGAATTTAAGGGAGAACCTAGTCAAATGTACTCAAATTTGGTGAACTCGAGCAAAACATCGAAAGTATGTACAAAGTACATTTGGGTTGCCTACTTTTATGTCGACGTGTCTTGACATTGGAATAACAATGTCATCGAAAAAGTCTTCACTTTCAGGGTAAATTGAATTCACCGAATTATGAAGAAATACGCAACTTATTCGCCATTATAGTTTATCGGTTTTCTTTATTTTATTTACTCTTCTTTTTGGATCAAAAACTGCGTACGTCATCACATTTGGTTATCAACGCTCTAGTTTCATCGGAGTTTCTCAAACGGTTGCCACCGTCTCATGGTAGAGATATATTCATGTTATTCATGTTCAAAAACCAATTTTGTTTTTCTGATTATAAAATCGTTGGGTACTTTTAAAAAATCGTTTTGAACCCAGACTTCTTAATTCATTAATTTAATTCAGTCATTTGGAGAAATAATTTGTGGTTATTGTCGATGGGCCTAAATTGGAAGCAAGTAAATTTGAATTCGGTACCGCAGGAGTAGGATTATAGCTTCGAAAGTGGTGCCGTTTCTCGTAACAGCGTGTAGATGGCCGTGTGTTTTCCAGTTCTACTATATTTAATACTGTGCGGTTTCCCAAACACGAACTCTCCATAACAACCTCGTGTAGCTCCGTCGTTGTTAGTTGGATAAGAAATTAGTGACTACAATCGTGAAAATGGTTTAAACGCTTGGCCTACGGATTATTCCTCATCGCAGAATGCTGGTTCCTACCCATACTCGTGTCGCATGCACTCGCTCAGGCACTGTAAGCCATTCGAAATCGAAATGCAATCGTTTGGCCTATTGTCGCCGTGAGTATAGAGGACGAGCGACAAATGTTCAATTGACGCGCACTTTGTCGCCAGTCGTCCGCATAGGTTGTGTTTTGCTGTTTTCGCCGACTTTTTACCTAATCACCTACAGCTTCGGCGCACCGTCCTTGTGCGCCACTCTAACACCTCGATTCCAGCTACCTATAAAACTACAAAATTGACCATTTTTTAAGGTGGAAAGGCTGAAGATGCGAATCGCTTATATGATTGCGCGTGTAATAAGTGGTAGCCGTTCTATCGCACTGTTATCGTCGTCGTCGTTGTTGTTTTTGTTGTTGTTGTTGTTGTTGTTGTTGTTGTTGTCGTTGTTGTTGTTGATGTGGTGCAAACCTCGACGCACGTTGCAAACATCGCATCATGGCTGCGTTTACTGTGGGGTCGCGCCTCCTTCTCAATCGAAATGGTAATTCGCATTTGTCGACGCCTAAGTATTCGTATCCATTGTGCGAGCATGCGACTGGAGCATCGATCATCGGCGATTAAATTTAATCGCCGATGATCGATGAAAGAGGTGCCTACTACAGGGGCGCAGGAGGCGACTGGAAAAGTTTGATGTTGGAAAAGGAGCAACGATATGGATGCGCGGGCCTGAGAAAATATTCTATTATTGCAGTTGAAGAATTAGGCGAATGGTGGATGGCCAAGCCTCTTCGTGCGTAAAACGTGATCTTTCCATCGAATCGAAGATTTGCGAGAGTGCAGTGGAGCAGCCAGAAGCAGCTCGTCGAATATTTTACGGAAGTAAACTATAAAAAAAAAAAAAAAAAAAAACCTAATTTTTGTCGCGTAATATTTTTTTGTTTTTTATTCATTCTGCGATGGGTTTTGTATTTAGGGGTATACCGGCGACGGGTACCTATTATGCCGTAGGTGCAAAACCAATAAAAACACCCGCCGCTAATCTCGTTACTGAAACCGGTTGCACGTTGAAGCAGCTTCGAATTCGCAGCGACCACTCGACACGCATAGTGAGTGTGGGTGGAAAATGTTGGCCGTTTGTGTCGTCGGTGTGGGACAGTATTTGTGAAGAGGTCGGCTCCCTGGTAATGCGCGAAAGTGTAGGGAAACGCGCTGCCTAATGAATGTAGGCCTAATTTTGCCGCTGCTATTACGGGAAGGACCGTTGAATTTCTGCAGACTCGACAGCATCGTAGTTTAATGCAGAGGTCTCCAAATTACGGGCTGTCGCCGCCGGAATCCGGCCCCCGGCAACGGGCTGGACGCTGACGCATTCTTGCCGCTACATGTTGGCTCATATTTCGATGAAATATTTCAACAAAACTGATGCGCCGCCTCTGCTTACGTCGTGGTTTCCCGTACTATGTGGAGCACTCGAATAGGCGTTTAGCGCAAAAAATTTCGAAACCCCTAATTTAATGCAACGCTGCACTCGATGTCCCTTTTTTCCCGGTTTAATTTTTATTCTTGTTTACTTCCTTGGAGTGGGAAGTTATACCGTTTCAGGTAGTTTTTATGAAACTCCTTATCACTTTTTCGCTATTTTGGGCGAACGACGAGTGGAAGCGTGACGTAGACCAGTGTTTTCCAATCTTTCTTTTACGCCAGTGCCCCCTTTTCATAGTCTCAAGTTTCCCATTGCCCTTTACACTCGAGTAACTGAAAAATCAGCGACTAGGTATTGTTTTGTCTTACTCTTAGAATAATAGAGAAACTGTCCAGTTGAAACAGGTCGTCGTTCGATTGTTATTGTGCAGCTGTGTTCGTTGACCATATTTTTGGCTGACAGTTGTTTTGAGCGAATTTCTATGGAAAATGAAACTAGGATACTTGATTATGAGTACAGCCTCTGTGATTTTCCGTCGGACCTTTTCTATTATCTCCCCTTTCCCATGACAATCGCCACCATTTTCGGACATTCTAACCTAGACCAAGACCGTGGTAGTTTTAGTTTTATCCATTCTACTCGTAGTTTTGATATATGTCTCGTTGTATCTGACAATATTTTTTCTATCATTGATGGCCAAATATTTACCTTACTATTCATTGCGAGTGTTTTAAATAGAACTTTTTAAGCCACTTCGAGTGAAATTTCTTTTCCTGACTGCTCCACAATATTCTTGATCTATCCTGTTGGGAGTGAAGTCGTATTCACCGATGGATTTCACTGCAATGGATCCAGGATATTGTGAAGCGAAGAGCCAAATTCTAATATTAATATTTTGCTTCGGGCTTCCTCCGTACTCATATGCACTCACCTAGAACTGCAAGTTTGTTGAACCGACCTTACGTTTTTCTTTCAAAGAGGTGAAGGGCCCTCTGGCCGCCTCCTTGAATCCGCCAGACTGCTCGATTTACAAATATTGTTTATATCTGGAAGAAATTTCGAGGAAAATACCGGGGTCGATGACTTGATTTTAATAAAAGTTTTCTGATCAAATTTAACGATGAGTTGAACAACGTACTTCTATTATTGTAATCTTATACATTTATAATAACTGCCAACTTACAAAACGTAAAGAAAGTATTTTAAAAATTGAAAAAATTAAAAATATAGATTCGACTTAATTATCGAATGTTAAACCAATATCGGACCACACTTTTTCACTTAGTTTGTCAAATTTATCTGCTGATTCATTTGACATGTGATTTTTCCAGTCTCCGACTTGCCCTTTGCGAATGAATTTTATATCTGGTTTTCTATCTTCGGAATCGTACATTTTTTCCAGGATTGGTTCCAAATTAGTGGCGGGATTTTGACGCATTTTCGAAAAACTCGCGTGGTCAACCAAACTCTCCAGCTCCTTGTCTGTATAATTCTTTCCCAGAAATTTAGATAATTTCTTCACCGCCTCAAGCTGATTCTTTAAATTTAAGTTATTCAATTAGGAACAAATGAGGCAGTCTGAATTGCATTACTTTCGATGTAATTTAAACTATACCTTCTTCATGTCTTCGTATTTCAAAAATATTATGTTTGGTTCGTCTCGACGTTTCCAAAATTCTCTAACATGTTCCCACATGCTTCCCATTGGAGCTGCAATAATAATTTTATCATATTTAATAGTGCCTTACACAACGTGCTAATTGAGCAAGGAAAAAACAAAAGAAGAAAGATATTGTTCATCGTTGATTTTAAAAGCTTGAAGTCGTTTTCACATTTTCAAGATAAGATGTAGTTTTAAAGAAAAGCGCAACCAATCAAGACTCGGTAGCAATCATATAATTATGTTGAATACTTCATATTTTGTATTTCATGGATTTTCATTTTCAGTCAACTAGGTGTCTATATTTATTGCACAATTTAAAAAAAAATTTTTTACTGAAAGCTCATTAGCTGCATCTTCACTAAAACTTTTATGGATTGAAATTATGTTTAAAATCACTCTTCCATACACCGATGGTGGTATAAGTGTGTATTTCAAAATCATCTGATTTTCTATTGGTTGTCATTTGAAAGCTAGTAGATCAATTTTACTTAACTTCGATACCAAACCAGTTCGTAAGTCTGTAACTATCATAAAAATTACGGATGAAAATTTTTCAATTTACATGCATTAGGTGTCAGTGTGATAACATAGACGAATTTCAAAACTTTCGGAACCCCCTCTTTCTGAAACTACTGGATGAATTTCAAAAATTTTAACAGGAACCTGTAGGTCTTAAAAGTTTATAGTACTGTGCTAAGTTTCATTGCCATAGGTCAAAAATTGATTATTCCACAGACTCCAAAAAATTATCAAAATTAGTAAAAAGTGAAAATATACCGTAAATATGTAAGTATACGCGTGTACGTGCACACGCACATAGCACATATATATACATAAAATGCACAGAAGAATTTTAGTGACCTTTATATTTGTGATCTACGACTCAGGATCTGTTCTCTTCCACAGGTTCCACCCTCAGGGGCTGCAACTGTATTGAATGCAATAGTTGAATTTTACCAGAAAATGCAATAAAATAGTTAAAAAGTATAAAGATATTTATCTTACATTTTTGTTACTCTTAAAAGTTTATATTACTAAATAACTTTTTTCTTTGAATTTTTAAACAAATTTCATAAATACATTAGGCCTATTTGTTGATCTGCTAGTCCATACTTAATTTTTTAACTCGACAAATAAGTATTTGATGAAACATCTGGACTTCAGTTTGAGAGATAACTTTAAACAAACTCTAGTTTATGAAATACTTTTGAAAATTAAAAAAAAATATTTAACGTTGCCTACCTTTTCCTTGTAAAAATAATTCGCAGAAGTCTTCGTATGTTCCATGAAAATCATGAATAAGTTGGCAATAATGATAATATGAAACACAACAGTCTTTCGGATTTCTTGCCACATAAACAATCTAAAAAAGAAATTCATTATGAATATATAATTTTATGAATCTTAAAACATTATTTTCAAAAAGAAAAATTAGTGGTATTTGGTGGTACTACTTGTCTATTATTATTTATCATTTTACTCTGTCCATGCGAATATGTAAGACCTGATGTCATAAACCATAACCACACTTTTCTACGCGACCGTGTTTTTTGTTTACTTTACAAAATAAATTACCGTAAACTGATGCTTATCAGTTACCGTTGTACAATTATGTGCATCTATACCTTTTTTTGTGTCCCCAACCAAGCGCATCATCTATAATTGATTATGACATCAGGTACATTTTAGTGTGGACAGAGTAAAGCATCGTATTAAACGTCGCTAGCATTACTATGAGTGCTATAAAAAGATACTTTTGCACTTACATAATGACAATCCATCGTTAAAATTTCAGCCCGATCTTTTTGGTAGTTTCCTCAAAACTGCGAACCAAAATTTTTTCCAACTTTCCTAGAAAACTACCTACGAATAGGGATCAAACCTCTATCATACTAGCACATATATAAGGAAAATCTGTGGTGAAAATTTTAACGCTATCCTATCAGCAATTTCCTCAAAATTCCTGAAAACAACTGCTCCATAAATTTTTTTCCCCGCTTTCTTGGAAACTACCAAAAAATAAGCATCAAAACTTTTTCCCCTTCTAATTTTCCAGTCCTGTGATTTTTTCAGTCATTTGGAAAACGAGATAATTATTTTACACGACATTTATCTTTCAAAATTATTAAATTCCAAAGTAATTTCGTTTGTGAACTAACATTTATTTTCTCAAGTCCCCCCAGAGTTGTGCTATGCGTTAATCTTTTAATGCCAATCAGTTTCTTCATCCACAGTGTATCATAATTAAATGTGACATTTCTCTGTTGGCAATTTTTCAATGCTTCATTATTTTGTCTTACTAATGATCCATTTTTGGCGAATTATTGCGACTTCCTTAAATTTTTAGGCAATTATTTACCTTTGGCTTGACGACCTTGAGTTGGGTAGGAAGAAGATCCCATGGTAAATGTGTTTTGATACATCTGGGTGATTGCATATTTTCTACCTGTTCCACAGAATTGGTCAGCATATTTTTCCATTCTCTTTTATCATTGCCGAATAATGCTGTTAATCTGAAAAATATTTAATTAAAATTATCGAATGGAAGTGAAACTGAGAAAAAGCTTATTCACCGTTTTCAGTTTTTGAAACTCAATTTATTTGCCAAAAAATGAACTGTTTTCAAATAAAACTTGAGCTTTAGTTTTAACCAAAAATTTGATCTCAAAAAACTTATCTAATAATGTACTAATCGATAATTTATGAAAGGAGAATTATTTCACTCTTAACATAGATTAGGCAGATGCTGGAAAGCTTCCTCAGTTTTCTTGTAATCATTAGAACTACTACTCCTCCAAAACTACCCTACTGATTTGAATAAAAATTTTTATGCACATTCTGCATCATTTTCTGTATGCAATGCTGCAAATATTATGCAAAAAAACAATTAAAACGAATTTTAAAAACAAATAAATGAAAAAATAAAAAAATAGGTGAAATATGAAGGAAAAACAGGAGCTGTGTTGGAATGTGTTCAAACTCTACTGCCTCACTTTTCTGAATGAAACAGCAAATTTAAAGAAAAAACAGTTGAATTGTTGAACTTCTTGCCATATCGAGACCTACAGTCTTCTAAAATAAGTATTATAAAACCTTCAGAGTTGAACTTAATTCACACTATTGAATCTTAATAGAACTAGATTCCTAGTTAAGAACCTTTACTTCAAATTTCACTCTTATTGCTTTAAATTTTCAAGAAGCATAATAGGAAAAAAAAAACATTTTCAACTCTTGTAATGTATAATAATGTATTGAATATGAAAAATTATTGAAAATTGAGATAAACTATTCAATGCAGTGGTGAGACCTCAGGCGAGATTTATGGAAAAGCATCAGTTCTGAGTCTGAGGTCACGAATATAAAGGTAACTCAATTATTTCTCTTGTTCCTACACAGTGTATGTATGTAAATATATATAGGTATATATTTATACTTTTTTCTCAGTTTTGCTTCTTTTATTTTTTGGAGTCCGTGCAGCCCCGTTGTTTGACGTATAGTAGTGAAACTTGGTGTAGCCTTAAAAGTTATCATGAGCTACACGTTCGTGTTAAAATTTTTGAAATTTATCCAGCACTTTCGGAGAGAAGGATTCTCAAAGTTTTCCAAACCTACCATGTTGTCATACAGATAACTCGGATACCTAAATTAAAAAATTTTCGCTTGAAATTTTCATGATAGTTCGAGACTATCAAGAACTGGTTTGGTATTGCATTTGACCAATATTGGTCCACTGGTTTTTGAATGGCAACCATTACAGAATTTGATACTTTTAAAAAATACACATTTACTGCATGGTTGATGCGTGGAGGAGATATTTAGTTTTTGAGAGATGAAGGCTAGTTAAAAACTTTGAAATTTCAGGAATTGTAGCCTCAAATAGAGCTTCATTTTACAAGGAGCCAAAGTCTGTTATTGTTGAAGAAACCTATGTAAAAAGTCAATTTTCAATAAATTAATGGCACTAATGTTTTGATTTTGTTAAAGGTCATTATGGCGTATCAAAAATCTGAAAAATTTGTATACATCTGTTATAATTTTAGTAACACTACACAAGTGCAATTAATTAATCTGATTTGAGAAAAGAAATTCATTATTCAGTAAATTTGAAATACTGCAATTTTTTTGGTGTACCCACATACTTTGTTGGAAAAGATGGCAAAAAATATGTCAAAGGGATTTTTTTGGGGCTTTACTAACATTTGTGTGTAGAAAATCTAAATTAGTGGGTAATTGATTCACCAGTCTTGTTTGTCCTCTGTCTGCTTCCTATCCATTTGTTGAAGTGCTGAATAATATAAGTTACTGGTGATTATTTCTTATAAAATTATGCTGAAAAGGGCGGTAAACAACTGCCTTGCAGATAGGGCCCAAAAATGAGACACCCAGAGTCATTGTGTTTTATAATAATGATTTCATTTCAAAAAACGAAATTTTGTCCTTGTGAAGATTTAAACCCACAACAGAGCTACCTTGATAACTACGTATTATCTTTATTCCTTGATCGATAACAACCCCTATCAATGTAGTGCACTAACGCACGAAAGGCCATAATTAAATGCTCCATAAATAAAGATTATGGATTATTTCATTTGTTTTAACCTATCCATTTTGCCTCAATTTATTTTCCAAAACCCAACACTTAACCATCTATGAGGGTGATAAGTTCTGAGGAATAAAAACTACTTACTCTAAGAGAGGTGCTCGCATTTGGCTTAATAACTTTGCTCCCTCGTAATCCAGATTATTTGTCAGACACCAAACTATTTCCTGAGCCCAAGTACTCCCTATAAACATGAACAAATATTACATAATAGTATATTTTTATAATAAATGATCAGATAGGCCACTTTTATTCTGGTACTTTGCCAGAAAAAGGTAACTCTTATCATTGATGAATGTAACCTCAATATAAAGTGAACGTGCCTCTATGTAAAAACATGACGCATATATTCACTTGGAAGCACATTCACTCACATTGATATAGAGGTTACACTTTCAGAAGGAAACGTTGAATCTTTCAGAATGAGAATGGATATACCCTTTTATAGGTTCGCAGACATTTTCTCAAAAATCCATTTTTCTGAATGGACAATTTCCCCAAAATTTTTGCGTTTTTTATCTTTAATTTTTCTCTACAATGAAAGACTAAAAAGTCGAGTGATGATATAGTGGGAGATAAGGTGAGGTGAATTATTTTTTCTTTAAAAATGAATTTATTGTGTACACCTTCAGGTATTGTGGGAGGTTAGGACTAAGAATTGGATATTTTATTTTTTGAAAAATAATTTATCTTCTGCCTTAATTACTGTGGGAGTTTAGATTAATTGTGGATTTTTTTTTTTTTGAAAAATAATTATATTCTTTCGGATATTTCCAGTTGGGAAAATAACAATGCGGGAAAATGGATTCGAGAAATAAAATTTCGAGGAATTGTCCATATGAGAAATTGGCCCTTCGAGAAAGTGGATTTGAGAAAATGACCCGGAATCCATTTTTACACTTATCATTTTGATAGAATTTTAAAATTTCGCTGTTTAATCATTAATAAATTAAAAATATCTTTCACAATAAAATTTAAAAGTTACTTTACATAAGTTGGGAATTTCTCACTCTATGTGCTCATTTTGCAGACATTCCCTCGCATGTAAATACTTATTTTTGAACTTTGTTGTGTAATATTCTATTATTTGTGTTTAGATAAAAAGGTGGTTAATTCATCTTATTTAAAGCTTACCTGTTCTGGGATACGAAGCTAGCCACACATCATCAGGACGCACATTCAGATTCAAAATTCTTTCGCCAAGTTCTTCGAATTTTGGTGGAATCAAAATTTTTCCCGGATTGACTTCAATTAAGCAGTTCTCAACACCGAACAATTTGTCGATTTTTTCACGATATTCGCCTTCCACTTCGCTGTATTTGATTTTCATTTTATTTATTTATTTATTTATTTCCTTTTTTTTCTAAAATTATTTCCTTTTCACCGCTGAAGAAAACAAAATAAAATATTTTCTTACACAATAAACACCAAAACTTCCTCTATAACATCTACTAAAAGAATCCACTGCCAAATGAATCTACTGCTGGACAAGTAATGAGAGTGTGCTGGTCTTCTTTTTTTTCCCGTTTGTGTTATTTATTTTCTCAGACGTGTAAAATAAAAAACTTTCACTACAGGCTTAGTTTATTGATGAGAGTAGGTAGTTATATTACTTTCTTTTTACAAACATTACTAGACAAGAGTTTTGATTATGAATGTTGTAATAGAAAGTCCAGCCGGACGTTGCATGCATTATAAAAACTGAATATCTGGTTATTACATCAGTGAAGAGACAAAAATGAAAGGAAGCCGGAGTGGTAAAGAATTATAGAGTAATAGTTTTTAGCATGTTTTTATTATTTTATTTTTTTATTTTTTTTATCACAATCAAATTTTGTTGAATTTGTATGCAAAAAATTCCAGCACAGCGATATTTTGCTAGAAAATCCAGTTTGCCACTTTTCATCTAGGTACAATTCATAAAAACAAAAAGATTGAAAAAAATGAGACCTAAAATCTAAATTACCTAACGCATTGCAGAAAAGATACTCATAACCTTCATTGCGCCTTAATTACGAATAAGATACTTGAAGCAATAAAGGCAATTTGCTTTTCTCCAGCTCTTTGATTTCAATTTTTCTCGATAACTACTGAGCTTATAAGCGTTAATTTATATCAGACCAGCTCTTGTATAAACAATTTTCCGTGAAAATGTAAGCCTTATTTCTTTCGTAGTTTTCTTGAAACAGAGAACCCAAAATTTTCTCTCGAAATTTATTCTTTTTCCGAAAGAAACCGAACTTCAATCAGACTTGCACTCGCATAATCACAATCTGTCGTGAAAATTTCAGCTTAATCCCTTTTACTGTTTCTTCAAAATCATGGAAAAATCACTTTTCCAGAAATTTTTTCATTTTAAGTTTTCTCTAGAACTACTGGACCAATAAGCACCAAATTTCTTTCAGATCTGATTCTATTTAACAGCTGCTCTTCGTGAAAATTTCAGCCCTATCATTTTTGCAGTTTTCTCAAAACCATGAACCGAAAATTTATGCGATACATACTTATATATGTCATAGGTGCTTCCTAAAATCTGTCATTTTCTAAACGTAGCTGACATTTTGGAAAGAGCCGGCAATTCAGAAAATGAAAAACAATTGTTTCAATTAGCCTGACAGTTTTAGGCATTTTACATTGAGCCCAGACCGTTTTAAGCTAGTTGGAAAATCAACATTTATGGCGCAATTAGCATAGCACTAACTAGGCCTAATGTAATCAGCCCAAACCCATTCAGACTATTTTATGCTTTTTATAAAATGACGGCGTATTATAGGCATTTTACAATCAGCCCAAACTGCTATAGGCTAATTGAAAATTGTAAAATTTCGTGTTCAATTAGCCTAGCTGTAATTAGGCTTAATGGAATGAGTCCTAACCAAGTTAGGCTAATTAGAAATCGTTCCAATTAGCCTAAAATCATCATGCTTATTGAACAATTTTTTTTTTTTACAAAATGCCGGCATATTGTAATCCAGGCTATTTAGAAAACGAATGAATCAAAACAATTACACGCTGAAATGTATTATAATTAATATCCAATGTTACGCAGAATTTGTTTTTTCGTATAAGAAAAAATAATTTGTTTGATTCTTTTGTTTTCTAGATAGCCTGAATTGCATTAGGCTGATTATAAAACGCTGACATTTTATAAAAAAATAAATTATTGAAATAGCCTGACGATTTTAGGATAATTGGAACGATTTTTAAATAGCTTAAATGGCTTTAGGCTCATTTTATTAAACCTGGTTAGTGCTAGGCTAATTATACCAAAAATGTTATACTTTCTAATTAGCCTAAAGCGATCTGGGCTCATTGTAAAATGCCTAAAATTTTGTCAGATTAATTAAAACAATTAATTTTTATTTTCTAAATTTCCGGTTCTTACTAAAATAACGAACGCTTACGACATATACATATACTATACATATATGCATGTATTTACATATATGTAGATAAATTTATAGGTAATGGGATGGAATTTTTAGTCCCCCAATTACCACCTCTTTTTTTTTAAGGAAAAAATGAAGATAATGTTTTGCCTCTTGGAGATTTATTGTGTTTGGGGGCTAACTATATAAAATCGAATATTAACCACCTTTCAAGTTGATACTCCCTCCGCTGCTCCCTTAGATGTTTTAAACCATATTTCACAGTTGTTCTCTTGATTTTCTTGCCTAGGGGTTAATCTTATAGAAAATTGTATCCATGATGGAAAATTTTCTCATAAACTATTGTATAAATTAGGTTATCGAAATATTTTTCATAGTCGCCATAGTTTTGGAGTTGAAAGCTCTCAAACATTTTATTGCACAAAGTTTTGCTTTTAGGGAGCTGTAAAAGTGAGTAGCATAAATTACTCAACGCACAAAGTCTGTATAATACTTTTTCAAAATTGTTTTTGAAGTCAACAGGTAATATGACAACCTAAAATTCAAAAATTAAACTACCCTCTGAAAAATTATAAAATTTAGAAAAAAAGAAGCAAGATACACTCACATTCTGCCATAGCTGAATGAATATAGACAATGAAAAGAAATTCCAATACATTACGTGTAATTTTATTCTGTAGACCAGGTACATATTTGATAAAAAAAAGTTCAAAATGGGAAAGTGGTTGCATTAGTTTTCTTTTGTTGTGACAACTGAAATTTTCATCATCCCACCCCTAACTCTTTTGTGACGTCAATTTTAATATCCCGTTTGCCTGGAAACTTGGTAAAAAATGTATATATTGGCTGTAAGATTTTGTCGACTATTGAATTTGAGAAGTAGAGAGCGAATAATAATTTGAGAACTAAGGCCATTTGTAGGGGGTATTTGGCCTTCCATAGAAATGTATGAATTGTAAGATGTGATTCTATCGCCTCCCAAGAAGAAATCATAAAACTGAGCCTGGATCACCGACAATAGTTGTCCCTGATCATACGTTCTGCAATAGAATTAATTGAAAATTTTAGCCTTTAAAATGTTAATCGTTTCACTCCACTACCTTGCCTACGTTTGTTAGAAACAATTAGTTTTAAATTTTCGCTATTCTATTCGTGTATTATAACTTGCCAATTAATTTCATTTGGCAAGGCGACTTTCCAGAACTGTTGGCCGATAATGCCGATATCAACTCAGATGTATTAACCCTATTCATCCTTCCTCATCCTGGAGTCGCAACAAACAATGGTAAATTTAGCCGTCTTACTTTATGAAGAGGAGCCAAAGTGATGGCGTCTCTCTGCAACAACCTCGAAGCGCAAGTAGAAAAAATGCATACACGCAAAAAATGACCCAAAGGAAATGCGAAATAATTGCATCGTTCTTAAAACAATAAAATTTTAATAATGGCGAATAATCGGTCATAAAGGAGAAATGGTAATGAACCAATAAAATTTAATTATTTCTGCTCATACTCTAGTTTAATGCTCTGTTTTTTTTAGCTTTTATTTTTTTTTATATTCGTTATTAAAGTAACGTATTTTTATCTACTCTCTTTGTTTTTTTATCTTTTTCGTTTTCTCTCTGTTTTTTTTTCCTCAATTTTTCCCCTTTTTAAAGCGCGTATAATCTAAAATAGAAAAAGGGAAAAAATGTATAGATATATGTACACTATATCTTATATATAAACGAAGGATGCTTTATGGAGCAACACATAACGTACTGGTTGTGAAAATAAAAATTCTAGTAAGACAGAGGGTAAAAACGTATTTATTTCCTTATTTCTTGGAGTAATTCGTTTTTTTTTCTTCTTATGATACTGTTCTCATTTTTCTATTTTTCTGTAAGTTATATGGTCAGAAATAATCATCTCGTTTGCAATTACGTTTAAGATTTAGGAGCTAATCGAAATGGTACGACTCCGGGAAAATGTAATTTGCACGTATATTATATGTATATGACGTGTTGGTTCGTTTGAATGGAAGTTGTGCTGTTTGGGTTTCGCACGAATTTATTATTCGCAAAGGGAAAAATATTATCATGAGTCTTTGGAAACTTCAGATAAAAAAAAATTGAATTCAAAAGTTGTGTGCAGGTTCATCTCATTCGCATCTCATTCGTTTGAACTGAAAGAGCCCTCTGGTTTAATTTTATTTTCTACATTTTTTTTTTTTTTTTTTGTGGAAAATTTGAAAAATTTTAACATTTTTGAGAACAGATTTTGTTTTACATTTTGTGAGTGTGACGAGACCCAAACATGGGCAGTAGAATTAAAATCTGCCATATCTGGGGGAAGGATGAAGGATCAATAAACAAGAATACAAAACCTTTAGTTACTAGCCATTTCTCATCAAAAATAACGTAAATAGTGAAGAAACCAAAATCTCATACCTTCCCAGCGGAGTATGCCAGAGATATAAAATAAAATCATCCGTTTCTATTCCACAGCACCCCAGCTACTCTCGTTAAAATTCAGTCATAATTTAAATTCTTATCATTTATTCGAGAAAGGAACCAGTGCAGACTCAATGGTGCACAGAAGGGAGGAGCTAAGGTGCCCCAGTGCCACCCTCCTCCAGAATTTTAGTCTGCATATTATAGGTATCAATTTTATGAGTTTCATTGAAAAATAAATAAAAAACTAAAAATAATAGCCTAATAATTACCTACAAAAATGAATATACTTATAGAAAAATTGTGAGAATGTTAAGTTGATTTTAAAATTAGTACTTACAGAAATTTTGAAAAAATGAACGAATCCAAATCAAAATTGGTAGCATGTAGGAATAGATCTTGGTAAAAATATCTTCCAATAAATTAGTTGCTATTGTTTAAAAATTGACAAGTCATAAAACTTATAAAAATTGGAACAGAGAAGGATGATTGTATTTTCTAACTTCACGCGCTCTGTTGGGGAGGTGCACGTCCTCAGCCTTGCAACTGTTTTATTGATTATTGATGAAAGGTGATAAGTAAATAAAGGTTTTGTATTCTTATCTAGTTCCTGCTTTCCTCCATGACTCCATTTGGTGACAAGCCACACTGTATCTGATTCCTTTAGTTCTACATTCGGTGATGAATCATTACATCAAAATTAGGATTTAGATAGTAGTCATGAGTTAAGAGATGATATGATGATGAGACGTGTAGCGCCCATTTTTCCGCAGCTCCCACATATACCTAATATCTTTAAATGCCGAAGTAACATACACAATGCTCTTTTCATTTCCAGATTCGAACACCACGGACTCATATTGAAAATGTATAGTGTAGAAGAAAAAATTTTAGAATCTTGATGTTATACTGTATATACTGCCTCGTACTTGCGCACGTGTGATCCGGTGAGTAATTTTATCGTACGCTTTTATTTAACTTACTACAGTAGGCAGTTGTTGGCTAACTGCTTCGTTCAGTGGATGTAAAATTAGACTTTACAGGATAACTGGATCAAGAACAAAAGTGTAGTGCTGAGGAAGACCACCATGTTTGGTGTGTTTAGCGCTGCAGTCGTCATACTGTGAGTGTATGGAATGTGTGTAGTGTAGTGTAGGTCTTCTAACCAGTATAATAATCGATAAAAACCGAAACAAAATGGAAACGATGATTTGGGAACCAATAATCAAATCAAAAAAATCTCGCATAGTCGATAACCGATTATCAATCTGCACTAATTGTTGTAATCGTTAACCTGAACAATAACCAGAAAGAAATGGTTTTTTCTGGTTTTTTTATAACTTTTTTTCTAATTTGTTTTTTCACGATCATTCTTCCCTGAACAATATATTTAACATTTTTTAAAGGAATTTTAACGTACAGCTGTGCGTGTGTGCACTATGTTTCATATAACAATTTACCTTTGTAATAAAACTGTATCATTAAAAATTCATTGTTACTTAACTTATTTTATGGCCAGAAAGTAATTGTAAATACGAATCTTCGAGAATTCTGTTTCCAATACAGTTCTTTCGAAAAGTGGTCTACAGTCATAACCGGGGTGATACGGATCAAAAATGAAGGTTTTCGTGTCAGAGAGCTTGAGCATTAGTCGGGGAAAAATGTTCGAAAAATTACCAATAATTTTTCCATCCTTTAGGTGCAAGTAGAATAGCGTAATAAAAAAAATTTCAGCTCTCGGAACTCCACTCAATAAAAAATTTGAAAGTGCAAACCGACCAATACAGTGCAGCGGGCGAAACGCATATGTATTTTTATTTTGTTCTAAACAACTTTTTATAATGATGGAACTTTTGAATTTTATTTTTTTTCTTGGATTGATGATAGGGGATCATTCCCTCCGCCCACAAAAAATAAAAACTGGAACAATTGGCTTTTCTCATACATATTCGTTCCCTTTAAAAGAAAGGAAAAAAAACAATGAAAAAAAATTAAGATTTTAATGCAAAAGTTTATTGAAAATACTTGAACACGTCTTCACGTATTTCCGGAAAAACATACTCTCCTCGTTTCAGCAGCATTGGGGAGAGTATACGAACAATTTGTACCGATGATTCTATAGAACATGCTATTGGTTGAAATTTTCAGCTTAAAAACTGGTCCACATATAGGTTCTCTCTGGCTGACATTCATTAAAGCTCTGAAAGCAACATTCTCAATCTTATTTCGGACCATATTCGTACGTCTTGTTTTTCTCACACGTGCATTCACATCTGAATTTTTCAAACTATAGTCTACTTTTTTTCATAGATAGGGGAATCAGTTATGCCTTGCAGATGTTTTTTA
Source organism: Ericerus pela (assembly GCA_011428145.1). Classification (NCBI taxonomy): domain Eukaryota; kingdom Metazoa; phylum Arthropoda; class Insecta; order Hemiptera; family Coccidae; genus Ericerus; species Ericerus pela. The sequence goes on from WOFM01000065.1 coordinate 193,597, forward strand.
CAGAAATTTTACGAAGCAAAAGCCGATGGGACACCAGTTGTGCTGTGTTGACATTTGGGACTTTTACGAAGCAAAGTTGATGGAGTAATTTCCTGCATATCTTCTGCATTTTTCTGCTGTGGGATCCTGGACCCACCCAAACGTTTTTAATTATAAACATTGCCCCAAGTAAAATTCTGTTTGCTAGTATAATTTACCTGGCCAATAAATTATTAAGTTTATTTCTTCACAATAGAAAATAACGGCGAGTATTCTATCGAGAATATAATACATTCTTAGATATATCATTGTATTTAATTGGCAATGTCTTTATTTACGATTCCCCCAAATAACGTCTTTCCATTGCTTATCTTTTTAGAGGCAAGCTCGTTTTGGTTCATGTAGCCATGCCTCAATCCGTTTTTAATCTGCAACTGGTGAAAATCACATTGGTTATAAAATGTCTTAAGTTCGAAGAAATTATAAATTGTTTAACATAAATTCAGTAAAATGCTGCAAGAGTTTATGAAATAGTTTGCCGGATCACAGAAATTACGTACCTGATTTGGTTTTGGTAACATCCGTGGGTTAACAGATCCTTAACGTCATTTCGGGGATCCACGTGTTGGCGAGTTCAATCAATGTCGGATGCGAATAAATAGATTCGAATGTCAACAGAGAGTTTAATTATTTATTCAAATATGTTTCATGTTGGTTTACTCTTTCTATACAAATTGTCAAATGAGATGACTTAGACTTTGACATTCTATACACATTAAATGTCCCGCCATTAGACTGTGATAGATAGGTTAGGCTAGGAGCTTTGTGGGCTGTTGTTAGAACATGGACTTCCTTCCCTTGCTTTTCTCTATGGTATACAATGTTTATTGTTGCTGTGAATTATCAGTCATATACTTTACAACCTTTACCGATACCATTCATATTTTATATTTCTTGAGTATATGTTGGCTACCCACATTTTCAATTCCTCATTATCTTCCGATTCACTCGAACCTATGATGTGCTTAGAAACAATTTCTTTATCAGGAGACAATTTAAACTTTTTTTCCTTCCATGTACAGAAGGAGTAACTTCTTGTTTCCTTTTATTTTCAGTGTATAAAGTGAGAAAATAAACACACGTTTCTTATGAAATTTCATTTAATTGAATTGTTAGTTCACGTCAAACAAGTTTTTTCAAAACTTTTGGGGATTAAAAAGACAAATGCCACAAGCACGAAAACCTGACTGTATATTCACCTTTTCACCTTTCAACGAAAAAAAGGTTTATCATTCCTTGCTGCGTTACACTTGACTAAAACTTTACTATTGGGCTTCTTCAATGACACAAGATCCAGTTTTTGAAAAACTTTGCTCAGTAGTTGGGGAAAACAGTTTTTCTCAATATTACCTCTGTGCATGCTCTTCCAAATTATTCAAGACAGTGCGCCATTTGCGTTTTATTGGCCAAGAAAAAGCAACGTCAAGAGGCTAAGTTAAGTGGGTGGTGTTGAGTGGAAGGAGGACAAATTTGTTATTATGCTGATCACAGAGTTATACAACACTGAGGAGAGATGACTTGAACGATTGTTTCCGATCAAATTCATCCAGATAAGTTTCTATTATAACCAGTGCCTTCGATTACACATTCCATTCATGTTGTGTATAGTTCAATGGACTTAAAAATTGTATATGGGCGAAGAACGGTACCACAAGCAGCAAATGCCATCATTACTGATATGCTTACCCGAGATGTGTGTCTTCTTTAATTGTTTCTGCATGACATACACTTTTTTTGAAATTATCTGTCAATAATAAAAATAAAATTTAATAATTCAAGTGAACTATTTTAAAAGATTTTGGCATATATTCGGATATTCTCTCACTTTTTGAGATCCAACATCATCAACAAAGTTTGTTTTATCGTACTAGTTAGTGTTGTCAAATATCGATATTTTTTTGTATCGATATGATATCGATATTTTATAAAATTTGATAAAAAATTTTTGCAGATGGCTCATCTGAATTATTGTCATTTAAAACTATGAAAATAAAATATAAATTTGAATTTTCTGAATTTGAGGAAAAGAATAATAGAAGCAAAGTAAGTCAGGGTATTTACTTGACATTGTTGATGTAGTTGTAGATATAGATATATGTGAACTATGTTTGAGAAATCTCCTCATTTTGGACTGGAGTCAAGATCAAGTTATTCTTAATTCATAATTTCATAATTCATAAATATCATAAATATCATCTGTCATCGGTTTCAGTTATCACCCATTTACTCGTAATCTTGTCAATACCACAACCACAACCACAGAAAAAAAAATTAAAAATTGGCATTTGAAAATATCGATATTTTTGACAACACTAATACTAGTTCATAATGTTACATGCAGGGACTCCTTCAATAGTCACTTTCAGTCAGTCAAAATATCTTCGAATTGTTTCTTCATGAACACCAGCCCGTGCTCGTTTGATATTTTCCTTGCCTGTTTCAGATAACTTTGTATGACATTTTAAAAACAGTTGCATCCAGTCTGAACCTGGTTTGTTATTAGTAAAACGTATTTTTCTTTCCTGGAAGAAATACAAATAATAAAATGGGTGTGAAGTATAAACATAGTAAGGAATATCATAGTTACCAATTGATTCAGGTAGTGTGTCATGTAGGTACAGTAGCCCCGAATGATTCTGTTGCAATGTTGTTTCCCCTCGATGGGCAAGTAGTTCACATAAACACTACACTGTTGGTCTCTCGTGGAAGCTGAAAGACTAACAAGCCATTTTTACGTTCTCTAGTAAAAGTTTTGTTATTGCTCAACCACATGGGCGATAGATTTTCTCAACGGCTTTAAAATCGTATTCAGTATCAAAAGTTTAAACTATCGAATTCTACATTAGTCTGAAAACATTTGTAATAATTAAAAAATATTGGCAAATTTATTAGTACCTAGAAATCAGCGAGGGATGCTAATAATATCGAAACTCCGTCACTCTTTGGGCGTGTTAAGAGGATAAAGGAAGAAGGGATATATTCCGAGAGCGCTAGCAGAAAAAATAAAATTCAACCCTGGATTTCTCAATAATTATGTAGAATACAATTTTATTTTGGCACAACAGTTACTGACTTTTGCACAACCCAATACTAGATGACTCTGAGACACTCTGAATGTTGAACACATTATAGGTAAAGACATCTTCACCACAAGTGCTGCGGAGGATAGGCGTAAAACTGTCGAATAACAACAATAATTGGGACAAATAAGACTCTTGTTATCCCAAGAAAACCAATTTTATGAGAGGAATACTCGATTTTTTGTTTGAATGATCCTGGCCAGTTTCAAACATAAATTTCTCGATTATATGGCGAGGGCAAAATCGTTGATTTGTTTTGTAGCTAATCGCTACACCAATCACGATGTGAACAGTCATAGTCATCGTCACAAAAATTGAACAAATATGGTTAGTAGGTATATTCTGCGACAAAAGAGGAAAGTGAACAATTATTAACGAATGCGATGTTAGCCAACAGTGGTTATAGCACCGAGTTGATAATTGCTCTTTCCGATCAAGTTGCTTTGGTGCGCTATTTTTTGCAATACTTGCGATACAAGCTACAAATTTTTTTCCAGATTCAAATACTCAATGAGGATAATCTATATTATAAAATTCAATCCCACTTTTTGTATATTGTGACGTCCCAAAATGACAGTCACATGTTTGTAGAGAATTGGTCTAAAATTAGAAATAATAAAAAGGTTAAAATTTTGATGAAACAGCCCAAGATCGCAGATCGCAAGAAATACTAATATCCTAGATCAGAAGGGAAGAAACGACGTGAAACGAGCTAGCCTACATACTACATAAAACCATGAGGTCTTGCCTCATGGTACCTCACACAACCCCCATAATGTATTGTCAAAGGGCCTTAATTCAAAAGAACAATCTTTTTTACATTTTGATTATTGATTAAATTGAGCACCATAGTTACCGGTTGTTATAATCAAGTGTTTGAAAGTTTTTATCTTTGATGTTGAAGATCTGTCAGTTGAGTAATTCTGGTTTCCATGATGAATCGGAGTTACTAATAAAAGATGTCTTGTAGTTTTATAATCCCGGTTCCATAACACGATTGTAGTAAGCGATGTCAATAAGAACGAGAAGAAAAACGACTCTTTGAATTAAAAAGCACCTTTAATTATTTTTATGTTATTTCATTATTGTCTTGGTAACGTGAACAAAAAAAAAATGTACCGATCACTTGGTGGTATAAAAACGGAGTACTTACTGTGTGGTGTGTCTGTTCTTGTCACACCACCAGTTTCTTATCTTGTAGATCTAATTTGCCTCCACGTCATTATTCTCGAGAAACATTCACCGTTGAGTTCCATCTATATTATATTCTATATTCTGTAATTTTATTTGACAAACATAGTTAAACATGGGAGAACGTGGGAATGTTTTTAAGGAGGCAAATTTTAACTGTTGATGACGGAACTCAATGTATCATAATTATAATACGATGAATTTTTTATTTTGTACTATGTGAGTAAGAATAGACTCCACAATATTTATCCGCATTTTTTGCAGCATTCGCAACTTTTTAATTTTGAAAAAAGTTGTTCTCTCATTTTACGATATCTCAGCTACTACTTAAACTACAAAGCTGAAGTTTGTACTGTTGAAAAGAGGAGAAAATTTGCTAAGTTTTCTAACAAATTTTTTTTTTTTAATAAAAAAAAATTGTTTAAAATGAATGGGCGTTTTGAAAGCGGTAGACACAAATTTCTGTTTTTCACCTAATTAGGTTCCAGTTGAAGACTTGTAGTGCATAGATGTAAATTCTTGAACGCGAAAGAGAAATGATTTTTTCATTTGACTGACCCAAAAAAACAAACGACGTAATCTAAAGATGAAGAAGCTTGCAAAAAATTTTAATAATGCCAACCAACGCTAAATTTGAGGAAATTGCCGACTGGTTCGCCGACTTCTTAAATATAGAGTTGGATGTCACACTCCCTACAACCCCTACCAGAATTGGTGGTATTTACGGTTTGTTCCCATTGTTGCGTCTACATGTGATAAGAAAATACCTGTTGCGAAACCATCGACCATGGATCTTAAAACCATCCCCCTTTTATTGTCAATATCGGTTGAATTTCTCGCGGCAAACCGGATCCGGTAAATGTAAATGAAATAATAATAATAATAATTCGTTGATTCGTTGTAATTTTATTCGGGGTCAAATATGGGCGCAAAATTGTCGTACTCTCGCTGCCAAAATTTCCGAAATCGATTTCCGCAAAACCCCTTTCTCTTCAATCCTCTGCCTTTATTGCTAGAGAAGCGTCAATTTTTTTTGTGTTTTTTTGGTGGAGGAAGGGGGTTTACAGCTCTGCCAATAATAACGTTTATTATTTTAATTTAATGAAGGTAGTGAAAACGTGAAGAACGAAAAAGGTGAGTGGGCGCGGTGGAGATGATGACGATGAGGAAAAGATGTAGACTTTTTAAAATGGTGCATAAAAATTCGCCTTGGAGACTAACTTCGTTTATCAGCGTGTTATTTATGAATGATGGTGGGTAGGAAGCTGAGTGGGGGTTGGTGGTTTATATTTGTCGACACTTTACGTGTTCGTCGGCGCTCGTCAAATTTTGTGATCTTTGTTTTTCGAAGGTACCTATTTTATTGGCAATGAAAATTGTTATTTATCTGTGTGCTGAATATAGATAGAAAACTTTTTCGTGCGATTCCCTCTTTTCCTCTTACATTTTCGTCGAGGTCCTCCTTATGGTAGCATGTACTTATTCGTCGTCGCCATCGCATCGTTTCAATCATAAATGACGGATCTACGTATTTTCCGCATATACTCCCATTTCCCGGCCATATTTTGAAACTGATTTTCGTACTCTCTTTTTTTTTCGTTTGTTTTCGTGTCTGGCTTTATTTTATTTTTATTTTTTTTTATGGTGCCAGCTAAAACTAAGTACGATGGTAGGTACAGGTACCAGCAGCTAAGAATATGAAAAAATGTGATCATTTTTCAGATGGCTTTCTCAAGAAGATCCCTTCATTTGAACTGATTTATGGAGCGCTTTTTTTCGATCATAGAATAGCCATTCAAACTTCTACTAATTTATTGAAGTAAATTGCACAGGTTACTGCATCCTCGTTAATGGGTAGGTGTACTGAGGCGTCCAAAATTAAATGGCTTATAGTGTCCGACCTTCATGTATATTGGTATTTAAATGCTGATGACGTCATAGTACCCTAACTTTAAGACACCATGCAGCCAAAAACACTAATGTACTGTTTTGTCTCGAAGGCACCATATATTTTGAGAAGTCTTATTTTTGACTTAAAAATACCCTATGGCTAAATTCTTCTTGAAGTCCAGTTAAGCATCTTGTATACGATGAAACTTAGCTTATCTTGTCTTTAAATCACATCGGCCAGTTAGTCTGCATTATTTAAATGAACTATGAACGAAGAAGTGTTGAAACAAGAAAGCTTAGCAAAGTTTCAATCTATAAGAGAATCGAGACTTGAAAGAATGAACAGAAGAATTATTTTACAAATGAAATGTAATACTATAGAAAAAATGATATTAATAAAGCGGATAAATTAAGTATAAGCAGAAATAAAATATAAACTATCGGTAGGCAATTTAATAAGGGAAACCATACTTGAATTACTATGTCTTCACCTATCAAATTGTCTTCATTGAACTTGATTGATTTAGTGTGTAAAAAACCATTACATAAAACTTTTGGTTTCAGAGTCTTTTATTTAATTTAGATTTAGAAATGGACAACTGGGTGAGGTGAAATAATAAATTTTCTAATACAGATAAGGATGGACCAGAACCAAATGCTCACTGTTTGCAAGGGAAGGCGCTACACTGCCTTTAATGATAGAGCAACTGCAGTTATGTGAACAGAGCTTGTCTAAAGTTTTGTCAACAACAAACCAAATTTCCCTCTTAATTATGACAAGAACTTCATTCGATCGTATTGTCAACTGTTTCTTACCCACAGGTATTTTATAAAAGATTTCCTTGAAGTGCAATATATTGACTGCATAGAGAAACTTTGATCTGTACTACTAGATCGTTCTTAGTAGGAAGAATAATCCCTGAACAGTTTTGTCTCTAACATAGCCTAGCCTGAAGTTTCATTACAGTTCCTTCATGTCTGCAATAGGGAAGAAAAGTTTGGAATTTAACATCTGCAGATGAAGTGTTAAAGACATTAAAATGCGCCTACTTGAGGACTTAGACGTATGATTGCATGATTTGGATTTTATATTCTCTGCCTACATTCAGAAGGACTACTTGAGAAAAAACAAACCTAGAACTGGGTATCGCTAACTCAAGATTGATTAAATTTTAGGTATCATTTTCACTTGTGTCTTTCTGTCAGCTAGGTTTCCCCTATCTTTTGTCTACATGATAGTCTTCACAAGCTAAAGCAGATAAAAATAGCGTACATAGCAAATACAATGAAATTAAATAAATTAAATAAATTAAATAAATTAAATAAATCAGATAGATAGTGGCAGCATGTGTCCTATTGACGGGGTTTTTACCATGCATTCAATTCTACGTTGCACCATATTGTACTCGAATTATCTGCCATCCAAGTGAAATTCTGCTGTTTATACAAGGTGTCATTTTATACTTGATGAATCTGTAATTTAAGTCTAATAAACAATTAGTAGAATTGTTTAAAAAAGAATTTCATTTGGTTATTGTTGTCATCTTCTTTAGTCTTCATATTTTGTTTATTGCAAACATTGTATTGTCTTAACTTAAGCTTTTTGTCTACATGATGTCATCATATTATGTCATCATCAGAAGTAAAAAGTATTTTTATTTTAATACCGAAAAAATCTCGGACTTCTCAATACTTAAAGCCCTACAGATATGAATCCAGTAATACGCCATTTTAAATACTACAGCTAATATGTGAAATCCTTGATATTTATGTTGAATTTGAGAAATTTTATTGTTGGAGCGATTTTACTATTCGAGAACGCAGTTTCGAGATTGAAGGTAATTGATTGGCCTTTGAATATCGCGTGATTCAGATCCTAAATTCTTTCTTTTTTTCAATTCGATGTATTCTCATATTTCTAGTTGCTATGTATCGAATAGAAAAATAATTTCGCAGTGCTGGAAATTTGGATCAACTTTTGCAAATTCAATAAATATGGTACACTGTTCTTTATGTTTAATCATTAGAAGTGCTCGACTAAAGAATTTTCATAATCAAACCAATTATCGAGGAATGATAAGACTCCAGTCAATACCTTTGTAGTATCAAGTCCAAATTTTTTTGTTGGGTTGGTTTTAAATTGCCACTTCTGAATACTACTCTGTTAACTTCAATGCCAAAAAAGCTGATTCGAACGGCATTTTTCTAAATATTATCAAAAATTTAACCTCATATCAGATACATACAGCGAATTTTAAAAAGCAAAATCAAGAAAAATACCTATGTGTAGTGTAGGACGTAGATGCAAATGAATGGAATTCTGGATTGATTTTTCGTATAGGTATGTACGTACTTTTATTGCATTCAAAGACAAAGTTTAGCTATTCCAATTATCAATTTCGTATCACTGAAATTTCAGCTAAATTTCAGCTAAATTTATTCAATATTAATTGAAGTGTTAATGAATTTTGTAAAAACGGCTTTTTTTTTAATTCAAACAAAGCCAATAATTTATCTACCACTACGGTATTTGGGTTTGTGAATGATTTAACTTCTCATATTAGTACCAACTGTAGTTTCAAATTACAATTTTTATCGACTCTTTTCAGCATCACAAAATAAATTTAATCGTAAAAATTTGTGGAATTTTTTCACTAAATTTCATCTGCAAACAAAAAAGAAAATCAATTCGCAAATTAAGTGTATCAAATTACAATATACTTCCCTGATATTTTCGTAACTAATTATCATTTCAAACGTTCTATGTTTTCCAACACATCTGGTGTCACCATTGATAAAGTTAATTGAATTAAAAGAAAAGCCAAAAAAACCGTTACGGCTTTTACCAGTGCAAATTCTCAAAATACGTTTTTGCTCGTTTATAGACATGTTTCGTTGCTCCCGTAAAAAAAAAATTGTACTTAACAAAATGAGATAATTAAATTTTATTTTTTTTAGTAGATACCTTAATGGTGGATATAAGCTTTAATGACAGGCTGTTAATTTTTTTTGCTCTCTTTACGTTAATATGTTTTTTGTTTTTTTTTTTTGAAAATTCGCCAATAGTTTATACAAATTTTGAGCAATAAATAAGTGGCAGACTTGAAGTAAAAAATATTAAAAACTAGTAGAATCGACGTGAAAAAGTGTTTACTCATTCCGTGTTACAATGTTCCTTTCTTTCTATTAAATCTTCTTTTTCTTTTTTTCTGTTTTTATTTTTTTTGCATGAAATTAATAACTACATGCTCTAGACGTGTATTAAAAAATCATTAGGTAAGTGTATGTGGATGAATATTTTCTTAATTCGATGGCTTGTTCGTATTTTAGGTTCACGGTTGTTGATAATTTATAATACGGTTTTGTGAATTTCGAAGAGGAGGAAAAGTGAGAAAAAAAAATGAAACAAGACTTGCTGGAACTAATTAAGGTGGGGCCTTCATTAAGGTAAAACCGAATAATTTTTTATGTGGGGTAAAATACTACCTAATATATGGCCCAGCCTTCTGGTTATTGATCAAAAAAAGTTTGGTCTGGAATTACGGTCGAATAGACAAATGACAAATGCGTCTTGGGCTTTTATTCGTTTTGGAAACAAGTTTTCTGCTTTCGAAGACTGAGCTACTGCTTTTTTGTGTCAAGGCGTCTAAGTGTAACGACATTGAATTACTAACTTCGCCCCGTTCAGATAGGCTGAATTTGTCAATTGAATAGTTGACGATGCCTGATGAAAATGGAAAAAAAATTAATTAAGAAACAGATTCACATTGCAATCATTTATCATCAGCCAGTGGGTGTTTGTGTTTCGAATTTACTCGGGAATTGGCTCACTTTTTGGTAGGTTTTCTATAAAAATGTACTCGTTAATTTTGGTGTCATGAAACGACCTAGAGATGAGGGTACGTGTTTTTTTTGGTTTCATAACTCATGGAAAATTTTGGCAATAAAAACTCAAATTCATTCCTGTATAGTGTATGAGCCAATTTCTTGTTACCTTGGTACAAGTCGCAGTTTTTGTCCGATAGTCACGAAATTTGAAACGAACACTAGTTCTATCGCTGTTTTTGTATTTATTCTGGCCATAAAATGTTTAACCCTTTCATCACTTTTCATACTTCCAGTGTACCTGGAAGTCACAAAAGTTCGTAAGTTTGGGTGTGGAACTACTTGTTATTCATGCAAAACCAATGTAAAAATAGAAAATTTTCTAAACATCAAACAGAAAATCAAACTAACCTGCGAATCACAAATTTTTAAATATTTTCAAATTTTTACATTTTCCTATTAGAGCTGTTCAAAAAACTCGTGAAATTCATCTGGATAATACACAAGGAAACCTGCTGGAATTTTCTACCTCCGAATAAAATACATTTCACGTTCGCGGTGGATGACAGTAGTCAATATCCAACGCCATTACTGCCTTCCTTTCGATTACGAGTCTACCAAATGCCTCGTTATTGAAATTATTACCAGTTTGTTGGACATCAGGAAAACAGGTTCTAAGGGTAGAAGATTTCGAACAATTGGTACTTGGTTCATGCTCGTTTTAATGTAATTTATCATACCCAGTTTGTTTACAAACGGGGTATTACAATTGATCTCAAAAGGGGTTAGGGTGGATGTTAAAAACTATCTGTTTCATGAGAAAAGAAAACAATTGGTACCATTTTTTCATTTTGACCTCATTTTTTTATACATGTGTATGTATGTATTACCCAAAATTTTGTGTTTACATTTTTGAGAAAACTACTGGGTGGATAGGGCTGAAATTTTTATGAGAGATAGTTCTCATATTAGAGCAGGTCTGAAAGAAATTTTTTGCTTATCAGTTAATTTGTTTCTAAAAAAACTGTAAAATAAAAATTCCTGAAAAAGGCCTTTTCTCTGGGATTCTGAAAAAATGACAAAAGGGATAGGGCTGAAATTTTTACAATAAACTTTCCTTATGTTGATACAAGTTTCTTAGATGTTTGGTGCTATTAATTCAGTAGTTTCCAAAAAAACTGGAGAAGAAAAATTGTTGGAAAAAATGTGTGCGCGGTTTTAAGAAAACTACAAACAGATAGGGCTGAAATTTTTATGAAAGATAGCTATTGTATGGGAGCAGGTCTGAAATTAGTTTGATGCTCATTGGATTAGTAGTTCTCCAGAGAATTGGAAACAAATAATCTCTGGAAAAGCTGTTTTTAGCAATAAAACATTGATAGATCAATATTTTTGTTAAAGATATGGATAACTTTCTATAGCTTTTTGTAATTTCTTAACCTGAAAATAGCAGTTAAATATCAATATATCGATAGTTATCGATATAAATATCGATTAATATTCATATAAATATTTTTGGGACCACCAGTCCTCCTCCCCTCTCACTCTACCAAACACTCGACTATCTTTACCTGCATACTTTTGTACCTTTACTTGCTGCTATGCTGATACTCTATTTCGCCGCTCATTCCTTTATCTCCATATATGTTCTTTTACCAATTTCACTTTATACTATGTACATAATTCACAGCTCTGCTGCAATTACACACACTTCTGAGACGTTACTTTGAATATATCTTTATTTCTTTTACACAATTACTCTGCTGCATCGATCCTCAACTTCTATAAATATCAATTAATATCGATAATATTTTGCAATTTTTTCAAGTAAGCTCTCTCTCTCAGTCTACATCTACATCTACATCTATATCTACATCTCCATCTCATCTCCATCTTATCTCCATCTCTATCGGCAAACTGGTTTTTCAAGCAAAGCATGCTGCGCTAAGGTTTTTTTAATAAATTTTGAACTTGGGGCAGTTTTAGGGTTTCTCCAAGTGCTTGGGTCTTAGTAGCTTTAATAGGGATTAGATCGCCTAATAATCTCTTATCTCACCGTATTCTTGATCGCACACGTATTACTTTTCTTGAGAAAACAGCACTCACACAAGAGTGATCTAATTTTCGTCGCCTGAGCTGTCTTTTCAGTTTTGAAAACCAACAAACCAGTTTAACGATTTATCCCGAGAGCAGAGAAACGATATAAGGCTGACTGAAGAACAGAGGAAGAGTAAATAAAAAAATAATTCGATTTGTATGCAGCGAGAGAATGGAAAAGAAGAGACAAACAAGCTGAGAGAAGGTAGAGAAAAAAAAAAACGTGTACCAAAAGATGCCTGCAAGGTACTTCATTTGAATAAAAATTAATTTCGACGAAGTTGTATTATAATGGCAGTATGCCTGCCGCTTGCTCAAAAAAATACTTCCACTTCGGCGATGATTATTCAAAATAAACGAGTCGACCAATTATTCGTTTGTAATTTTTTTTTAAAGTTGATAAGAGAGACTGATGGCAAAAGAGGTGTGGAAAAGAAACGTTTGGTAGAGGAAGGAAAACGAATTTCATTCGATCGATCATTCAATTAAAAAATTTAGATTTTGACAAATTAATATTATGGAGAAATAAAATCCTCTTCTAAGATTCGATTAATTGATTTATTTTTTTTTTGTGGCAAACGAAAAATATAGGAATAGCGAAGAAAATGAAAATCGTCTGACCAAAATTGTCTTCAAAATTAAGATTTTTGATATGGTGACGTCGATGAATTCGTTCCAGACGATTGTGTATAAAAAATTTACAAATATCCCAGAATGTTTCCTAATTTGTAAAATTAATTGACAAGCTAAAAGGGAACAAAATAAATAGCTATGGCTGAACGTGCGGATATTTTGACGAATTAATTACCGAATATATGAACACTGGCTGTTCCTCCATGGCTGGCGGACATTTTCAAAAATAAAATTGTCTTGAAATACGATTTGTTGGCTCTCTGCAAATAAAGGAGAAAAAACCTATTGGGCAGCAAGCTTCGCAAGAAAAAGTAGACATTTTTTGTTTAAAAATCACCACCTCACCAAAATTCTTCTAATAAAGTAATAAATAAAAATATTTGTATTTTCTGCAAAAAATTGCCAATGTCACACAAAAATGATGCATGCGATAAAATGTACTGATTAAGTATCATGTTTTCAAAATATTTTATGAATGTGTCAAAAATCATTTTTTTTTGTGAAATGAAAAATTATTCCAAAAGTTCTAAAAAGTATAGTTTTAGGAAGTAATTCGATGGTTTTCTTTCCTACAGTGACGAGAATTATAGATTATAAAAAAAAAAATCATAAAAATTGTGGAATACCTTGTTGTGAAAAGATATTCTCACCAGAAGGTAATCTACAGATTTTGCATATTCAACCACTTCATATGTAAACATACGGTTAAGCCAAAACCTGGGTGAACACTGGCAATTTTAGAGCCAGTTCGGACGGTTTATATATGGGCTTATTTACACGCACACCAACACACATACGTAGTGATTACTATGTATGTTTGTGTGAATGGTCCGGTGCGTCATTTCTTATAGTGATAAGAAATGATGGGCTTGTTTGTGTATGGAATTGTGACATCATCGTATTGTTGAGATTGGTCACAATTTGGTACTCATACATTACTTGTATGTATGTATAAGTAATTACGATTGAACGTAATTTGAGCATTTGGTTTAACATCATTGAGACAAATATTAGCCTACCTTGCGGCAGCGACTGTCATCAGTGGTCCGAGCCCCTTAACCTCATACAATATGAGTCCCCAAAAAAATTATATGAGAAAAAAATATCCCATATTGTAAAACAAAGTATAGTGCAATTGTTAATGTGCTGGTTGCAAAAATATTAGCAGAGATTTTAGTATCCGTGTTCAAATCTAGTGTATGGATGTGAGTGGGGGCTAGACAAAAATTAACTTCTTGCTGAGATTGGGTTGGTTTTAGGCCAAAGTGAGTGTTTTTCTCGATGAAAACTAGAAAATTAATTTTTCAGGACTATTATCAGAAGGATAAAATAGGAAAAATCACACTAAATAGCTAATAAGTTGGGAATAAATTGACCAATGAAAACCAAAATTGGTAGGTCCGATCCCTGTGTATGAAGTACTGTTTGTACCAAATTTATTGATATTGAAAGAGAATTTCAACTTTTATTGAGATAACATGAAAAGTTAGCACCTCCAACAGCCCCAGGGAATGAAACATAAATGAAAAGTTTGTTAGATATACTTTGAATAAATACCTGTTCCAAATTTTGTGACTATAGCTTGAAAATTACTCCTTTTAGAGTCATTAATCTGCCAAAACTGCAACAAAATGGTCCCTGTCAGACGTACCGTAAGGCCGATCCGCATCAAAATTGATAGATGGTGTCCTTGATTTAATGCATATTTGTATACCAAATTTTAGCTCTATCGATTGAAAATTACGACCTGTACGCTGTTCAATAAAAAATGCATATAAACTGACCTACCGGACGGACTACGCCCCCGATCTAGATTAAAACCAATAGGTTTCCTCCTTAAATGCATCCGACTATGTGTTTCATATTTCGAAACCACCCTATCAAAATTATGCTTGGAAATGGACTCTACCCAAAAAGGGGTATATTTAAAAAAAAAAAATGCATTTTCAAAAATCGTTTCGAAATGCTCAGAAAATCACGAAACAAAAAACGTACCTACTCCCACTTTTGTGTCCGAATACGCAACAGTTTTAGTAAGTAGATTTTTTTCAAAAAAAGATGGGGACGTCTAGTAGGAGTAAATATTATAAATTGTTTCAACAATATCATTACCAATTCTGAAATGTAATATGGAGGAAGTAGGTTGACAGCCGAAACATTCGCGGGACAGTGTTTCAATCACCCTTCCTTCTCGTACTTTTTGAACATCTCAATTTTGTTTTTTTCCAATTTATGCGATTAGTCGGGCCGGTAAATAAATCCTCTTAAAATAATACGCTTTCCCTTGGAATTCAAATAATGCAGTTTCATCCAAACTAATCGAATTACTCAACTCTGAGGAGCGAACGCTCGTTAATGGGAGGAAGACGTTCACTCTTCGGGTGATCCACTCAAGGGTAACAACTTAATGCTTTAGTTTAACCAAATACATACCTACCCTAAATTTTGTTCTCTGGACTGCACAGCAGATTATCCGCATGTCGGCCTTCTCCCCTATTGGCGAAATGACAACTTCTATTGATTTTTCCATCGGCAATTTCACTTAGAAAACGGATAATCGAATCACACGTTTTTCCCATAAATTCCTTTCTATTGATACATTTTTCATAGAAATCCTCACTGCCATTCTGACGTAAAATGAAGAAATAGGTGTTGTGACCTTAAGCTTCGTGGACGCTATGATTGTACCTTCTACAACTATATTACCAGCCCAATGGTGTTGCTTGCTACCTATCACATTGACGTAACAGCATGGAGTACTTTCATGCTACTGACTGACTACTCTGTGACATTTTAGTCGCATCAGTGTGATCCGGAGAAAACCTTGACGTTTGGAAGTGAATGAAATACCTTGAAACAGATGAAAAATAAAGATGTGCCCTTTAGGCTTTCTGGAAGCATAACATGGAAAAATTTCCTTTAAATTAGCTGCGACTATTTGACTTTGTGAACTCATCGTACTCACAACGTGGAACAAAAATAAGAGGAGCATTTCTGTTCCTGCAGGTGATTACTGTGATTACCGTGGGTGTGTGTGTGTAGTCGAGTAATAATAACATTTCAAAGTGAATGTATTACTGACATGCTTTTAGTATATATAGCTTCTTAATTGTTGAGGACAAATTGGCGCATGGTTATTGCTCCGTTTTTTTATTCGTTGCAAGGTGTACTATCCATTTTTAAAGTTCGAGGATCCTCTTGGGGAACACCGGGTATGTATCTGTTGAGAAATGGAATAAAATGCGGCTCCAAATAATGAAAACCATGTCAAGATATATCGCAAATTTCAGTGGTAACATATGGAAAACATTAAATACTGTATAGCCCCTAAGAGTTGCAACGAGATTGTATTCTGAACCTAGGACTACATGGAAAACATTGGGTATAACTTAGGCATCTTCTGGATGTCCGAGAACGTGCGACAATTTCAAATGAGACTTTTTCGTAATGAATGAAAGGTCGCAATAATTAAGGCGTGATTTTATTTAATGCCAAAACTACGTTTTGGCTCCTCGATATGATTCTGGTTTACGCAAAGTAAATTGTTTTGACAAAAGTTCCAGCTGGTCAGAAAATTTGGGAAATGTAATATGCTGGTGTATCAAACTGATTTAGAAAAATTGAACGCACTTCTGTGTGTGACTTGATTTCAGTGGTTACTACGACCTTTTCCCATCTGTGCAAACAGTACCAATAATATAATAAATATCAATCTGTCCTACCAAAAGTAATTACAACTAACACATTTTTAATGAAGAAGTGTGTAGAAGTATGGGGTGGCATGAACGATACGCTGCGGAAGGTGTTGGAAAAAAATGACGGAAATTGGGATTGTGACAGGAGATAGAGTTTGTGAATGTGAAATAAAACACGTCGTCGACTTCCTTCAGAAAATTACTCGCTTACAAGGACGATGAAAAATGCCTACGTATCATAAAAGGATAGAATTCTCATCAGTTATGAGCCATTATTTACATTTTTTCGTAAGTAAAAAATTTTTTTTTCCTTCGTGTGTTTTTTTTTTGTGTTACATGCGTGGATGGTGCCTCGAAGTTTGTTAATGGAAGATTTATGAGTGAAAACGAAGGCGTCAATAAATTCGCTGCATAAAACGAGAGTCAAAGTTAATGTAGGCCTATCTACTTGCTTTTCGTACAGTAGGTATCTTGGATTTTGTAGAAGTGAATTTTGAGATGACAAATTCCATAAATTGTTGAGGAAGAAAAGAAGAGAGAAAATTGAAAATTTTGGTGGGGCAAATGATTTTGTGATTCACGCGTGTGAAAGACAGTATGGTATGAGTTTGAAATGTAATTATGTGCTTTTACATTTCTGTAAGTTGGGAAAGTAGTGAGTTATGCGTGAGGAAAAATAGAATATTCCTGCTTTTGCTGAGAGTCGTTGGGAGTGAAACAAATAAAGCCGTGATCTGTGTTGCTGAAAACTTTTAAAAATCAACTGAAAAGACGGCCGAAAAATAATCGTGAAGTTTTCTTAAAAAGTGACATCCTGCAATGACCTCTTGAATGATTATATTCTTTCATTTTTTTTTCATTTTAGGTTTTAATGTAAGTTGATGTTTTCATTTTTATGTTGATAAAAATTTGAATTTTTTAGTAGTGAAACATTTGGGACTCTTATGCAATAATCCAGACTATATTTCAGGGAAGGGCCAACATTATTCAACGAATGGCCAGATTTTGCTGACTTAAATGTAAAAAAATAAAGAAACTGGGAAAAAAACATTTGAAACCACATGACATATATTTTTCTCAAACTTTTCGCCACAAAAAATATTTATTTATTTTTAATTCTATAATAATTTTTACAATTTACAATTCAGAGAACAAAGCAGTTTCTCATTTATGATTTGAATCCAGTTTTTTTTCTTCAGATAGAAATGATATTTGGAATGGGAAAAATTTAAATTGCCTCTATGGCCTGCAGCTTTTTTTTGCCAGGTGATGAAAATTATTTAAGGTTAGGGGGATGAAAATCTTACGGCAAGTGTGACTTTGTAGTTTGTCAGAATTTTTTTGTAATTCTGCTTCCTGAGTGTGTAAGGTGTACGTACTTCAAAATTTCAGTTTTCTATTGAAAAGTGTTACTTTCAAGTTTTATTCTTCAACATCACTTATTTGAAAAGTAAAGTGGTAAAAATGAACGTTTCCAAATAGAAATTACAAATTCTGCCCAATGAGAATATTGCGTTGGGCTTTGATTTTATTATCAAATTTATTTAATAAAATAATTTGATATTAGAGATCTTCAGTGATAGAACTATGTAGAGAAAACTCCTAATATTTAATTTTTTCTATTCAGTTCCATTTATGTATTCGATTACTTAAGTGAAATTTTTTCTCGAAACAAAAATCAAAGATATTCGATAAATTTAGCCTCAAATTATGGAACGTATCATGGAAGTATACAAAGTTAAATTCAATATTATTTGATAAAAGTTTCATCTTAATAACTCGGCAATTGTTGTTAAAAATCACCTCTTCCTATTATGGGGTACCTGAAAATTTATGCAAAATATTAAAATTAATTATAAAAATCAATTATTCTTTCTTACAAAAATTGCAAAAGCCACTTAAATCATTCTAATTCCATTATTTGTTGCTTTGAACATGAATAATTGGTACCAGTTCCGTCCCGTTTTTGCAGACGATTCAGTTTGTCTACAAAAACGTGTCGAACAAATTATAGACAACTATTATTCCTAATTCTCGGAATAATAGCTGTCTATATTTCACCTAGCTTTTCACGATCAGACACCATCAGATATGCTGACAATTATGTGTCATCATATTTGGCGGATGTTCTGTATCACGCCACCTTTTTGGTCGGCCATCTTTCGATTGAAACAAAGGAAACGAAAGCGATGTCATATCTTCATTTCGAAGACATGATCATTCTAAACCTACTGTCGAGTAGAGACGTTAGGGTCCATACTAGTTGTTATGGATATTAGGTTTCATTAGTATTAAGAAATAGTAATAAGTATAATTCTAAAGTGTTTGTAATAATTGAAGTGAAATATTAATAAAAGATAATATTCAGAAATTATCTTATTTGTTGAGGTAATTTAAAAGTACTGAATTACACTCGCAACAGTACCTCATATTAGATTCATCCTCTCAATTTTGAGGTGATGAAAATAAAAAATTTCTGAAATTGAATGAATAGTCTAAAGTTACAGAATTGACAATACTTGGAAATAGAAGCCAAATGTTCAAATTTTCTGTTAGTATTGATCATATTTCAAAATATCAATTAGTGTATAGTACAAAAGTTATAAAAAATTGCAAAAAATTTAAGAGGACAATGAAAAAAATCAAAAAAAGAGGAGAACTCATTTTGGGTATGTTATTTCAATTTTTTTTTGTGGATTGGTACAATAGAATAGTCTCACTAAACGAGATATCTTCAATTTTTTTCCAGAAGACAGCGTTAATAGTTGAAGGGAAACAATCGTCCCCCATATTTGGTACATATCTCATAATCGGTACATTTTCCTTAAATATTTACTGAATAAACTCCAGGTAGTTCATTGAAAACTTTAATTATTCTACTTCATGTCTCTTCCTCTTTTTTACAGCGATGTCATCAGTTTGCTTTAGGGCCGCTTTTAGTTTATCCACTAATATTGTTTTGAAAATTAATTTTTCCTCTACAATGAATATTATATTTTTTTCTAAATCAAAAATAATGTTACACTTACCATTTCTCATTATGAATTATATTTTAACATAAACTAGCTTTGGAGGAGGGCTCTACGCCCCCTCTCAACCCACTCTAGTTACAAATCCTAGATGATGAAAATCATGTACATATGCGTGTGATAGGTGGCGAAATATGCAGAAAGCACTTTGTATGTGTGTGTATATATATATATATATATAGTAATACGCAGAGCGCCCATTTTTGTTCTTGTATTTTCTCTTGTCGTTATCTTGCGATTAGTTCGTTTTAAATGAAATCTGATGGTGTAAATGAATTTGTCGTTAAAAAATATGGGGGTTGTCGCTAAAAATTTTTTTATGCCATCATTAGTTTTTCAAATAAATGACAAATTAAAAAACGGCAAATTTCTCATTAATTTACTGTTTTTTTGTGGCCGACTTTTGAGGAACTAATGGCGATAAAAAAATTATTTTTATTAGAGAACTCAAACAAATTTTCTCCTCTTTACAAACCGCAGCTTTGTAGCTTAAATAGTAGCTGATAAATTGTAAAGTGAGAGAAGAGCAGTTTTTTTCAAAATTAAAATGTTGCTAATGTTGCGAAAAATGCGGATAAATATACAAAAAGTGGGATTGAATGTTATAGTATAGATGGTACCTACATTTCTTCTGTAGACATGAATTTATAAATTCTATAAAAATAAACTAATTTTATATAAAATTAAAATTTCTCACAATCTACTTCATTGAAAAAGACATGAGTGATTAATTTAACAAAATGACGCCCTTGTGTATATTTGATACCTTCCATTTAATGGTTATTTTGCAAGTTTTCAAAAAAATAAGAACCTATTTTTCAAAGTTATGACAGAACTGAAGTAACTGGTATGTTTTACTTTGTATAAGGTTCTCGAATATTAATCATTGCCTTATAATATTACTGCAATAAATTAAGCTTTTGATGAGTAATAAAATAAATATTTTACAATAAATCTAGTAATTATTGTAGAATAAACAATCAGTTTTCATTATTTAGTAATCTCCAAACTAATTTCAGAACAATAGTGTTCTCTTTTCCAGATGTCAATATTTTGGGCCTGATTACACTTGGATTGAAGTCTCAATTAAAAGGTTAATATTAAATAATGAAAATAATAACAAATATTAAATACAACTATTAATAAAAAATAACAGTATGATTTTTTTTCATGATGATTTTCATCAATGTTCATTTAAACTGCACAATAAAGTTTGAAACTTGGAAGACCCTCTTTCAGAATACTCCACTTAGCAACTTGCTCTGTTTCTTGAAAGACGACATCAATGATTAGTCAGACACTCAAATTTTCTTTCTGCTGCCAAATCACAATTACTTGTCTTTACAAGGATCACTGTGCCTCGACCCATTCATCCCAACCTATTTCACTCACTCACATTCTCACCCCATGTCCAGCTCTTCACACCTTCTTGAATCACTACCACCTCCCATCCATGATAATCTCAACTCTTTCCCACTATTCTCCTCACTTCTCAAACCTCATCAGCTTTCTTCACTTCATGGACTTCTTTTACTTCATCAACTTCATGTTATAAACTATAAATTAAGCCTTTGCCAGCATAACCAGTTATTGTGAAGTTAAGCTCTATTTTTTTGTATTTTTGTACAACAAATAATTTTTTTTTTAATTCTGAAAATGAATGAAAATATCTACAGGAGCATCTGCCAGTTTTCAATATTCATAAACATAGTAATATATTCTAGGTAAGGAATAATTTCATCAAAGAAAATGATGATATCACCAAATAATTGAATGTGAAGATTAGACTACTCGTATGAGGTTAGAGGCTTAGACTCTCAACAACAGTCGTCACCACAGGTGACTAATTATGTCCATTGCACATTAAAAACAATATATGTTTGTTTGTAATTATTTTAAAATTCATGCATGTAAGTTGCAACATCTGCACCATAACAAATTGATAGTTCATATCTTCGGTGATGTCACAGTCTGGCTTATTAGTGCATGTGGAGTATCTTACCAGTTTGCCATATCGATGATAAAATACATCGCAATTAATCATCACATTTACGTACGTTTTCCTTACATATGTGTCTTTGTGTGCATGTAAGGAGCCAGTGTAAATGGACATGAAAATCTAGGCTAAATTGCCAGTGTTTGCTGAGATTTTGGCTCCCCATACCTTATGTATGATTTGTGGTGAACACGCAAATAACAGTAGAATACTTTTTGTTGTTGGAATATCTTCTAAGACGTAAGGTATTCCACACTGAATATATAAAGTGTATTCTTTATACAAAAGAAAGTGCTTCCCTTAAAAATTTAATTCTACATCAGAGGAGCTATTTTATTCTTGAATGATCTGTGATTCAGGTTGAAGGTTAATATTACAGAACAGGAGGAATAGATAGATCTCTGTTCATCCATTCTTGAAAGCCATTAATCACAGGTAAGGCAATGTACTTTCTCTGAACAAAATAATTAATTTTTTCAGTGTTGCGAGAGTAATCCAATACTTTTAAATTACCTCAACAAATAAGATAATTTCTGAATATTATCTTTTATTAATATTTCACTTCAATTATTACAAACACTTTAGAATTATACTTATTTCTATTTCTTAAGACTAGTGATGCCTGATATCCATAACATCGAGTATGGACCTTAACGTTTCTACTCGACTTCTAGATCAGGAATGACCATGTCTTTGAAATGAAGATATGACATCACTTTTGTTTCCTTAGTTTCAATCAAAAAGATGGCCGACCAAAAAGGTGGCATGACAAGGAACATCCGCCAAATATGATGACACTATATTGTCAGCATATCTGGTGGTGTTTGTCTGTGGGAAGCTAGGTAAAATATAGACAGCTATTATTCCAAGAATTAGGAATAATAGTTGTCTATAATTTGTTCGACATGTTTTTGTAGACGAACTGAATCGTCTACAAAAACGGGATGGAACATTCAGTGATATGGTTCAATGGTTGCAGATGAGACAGATGAAAAGTAAACGTCATCATTTTTATTTAAATAACTTAAAACTACGTATAATAAACTCTATTTTTGCATTTTATATTCTCCATAACTAGTGAACTGTGATTTTCCTTCAAATTGTTTTTGAAATTTGATGGTTCATGGTATTCCAGAGGATTTGTTCAATCTGGAATAATATGCAGAATTCCTGTATTTTCAAAAATATTTATAATTTTATTAAGTTCTAGTATTTCTTCCACCATTACATTCAGACTGAAAAATTCAAATATTTTCAATATTTTTGAAACATTTACAGTTTATTTCAGCCACGCCGATTTCCTCAGCCATTATGTTTCCATTTGGTTATTTATATGTAAGGCTGGAAGAAAAAATAAAAATTATCTAGTGTTTATTGCAACACGTCTGTTCACAATTGCGAATGTAGCGCTGGACACGCTTCCATTTTCAAACATCACCTCAATTTCGACAAAAAGTGTGCTCTGAAGGTATATTTTTAAATATTTTTCAAACCTTTCTAAAGAAAATTTTTCTAGGGAACTATTAAATTATACGAAGTGTCCTTTTATAGAAGGAGATGAGCATAAGGTCGTGTCAGGAATGTTAGTGCGAGAGAGATGGGCTGTCTATATTGTTATGATTTCTTGTGTCTGTGACTAGGTATTCACGTGAAATTACTCTGGGTGAATAATTACATATACTGTGTAGGTAATTATATATTAATACGAGTTATGATTATAAATATATCGGTACACACGAAAGATGTATTTAAAAAAAGTGATCTAGAGCCCATGCAAAAATATCACAATGAAAACGATGTCTACAACAATAAGTTTAAACAAGAATGAAAAATGTAAATGTAAGAAATATATCTGAAAAAGACGGTGGAAAATTACTAAACCTAAAACGAAATTTAAACACTGATTAACGAATAAGTAATTTTTGGCTGAGCTAGTGTGCATCTTATAGACCCTGTGGACTATACATTTTAACATAAAAAAAAAAAGTTTCACTGTTTAATTTCAAAAAATTTCATGGAACTTTATTCACGAACAAAATTTACTTTGATGGGCTAGAACCAAAGCATAAAATTCACTTTTAATTTATCGTAGAGTCAGAATTTCGATAATAATGATTTTTGACATTAAAGGAAAAACGGGTATTCGAAAAAAATAGAACTTATAGGCCTAACTTGCAAACGGGAACTTTAATAAATTGAGCTGGAACAGAACAAAATATGTTTCAGTTTTCTACCAGTAGTATACACGTTGAAATAGTTGGGAAGAAACCGTATTTTGGTTAGACGAAAGCGTCTTTTCGTCAAAGAATCTCAAAATTTTTCATAATGAGACGAGAGATTATGTAAGATTACTTTGAAATTAACAAGATTTTAGCCAAAATTTCTTTAATTTAGTTCAGGTTCTGTTACGAATTGAAAGAATAGAACTGCAGAGATAGTTTTTTTTAGAATCTATATCAAGGTCACACATTGAGTAGATGAACGATAGGACCAATACCATACGATACGAAGTAAGAAAAATTTCACCCAAAGATTTACAGAATCATGATCGTTAACACAGAAGGGTGAGTTGACATGGTGCAGCGGTAGGTGTTCGGCTATTTAATGATTTAATGAGGTGGAACGTAGCTGTTGAGCATTGGATGGAAATACTGCGGCTATACTGTAGGTTTTTCTTGGAAGGAGGGCGAAATAAGCTGCAGCAGAACGGACCGTAACCACTGACCGGCTTTGAAGAAGTTATTAAAATTCCTTCCGTTCGTGGTAGACCATGGGTACATTTTACAACCGTCGAGTCACTTCCCAGTGCGGTATTAGCGTCCGGATGTGGGTCTTTTCTTTCTGGTTGCTTTTCCCCCACCCCTTGACAGTTAGTTGCACCGCGCCGCGACTTACTTACCCAGTCGTCTCTCAGTACGACTATTTATCCGCCGACATTACGTTGTAGGCCTATGCGAGATTGATTTATTTCTTCAATTAATTTATTATCTTGCAAGTGCTACTCGATGCAAAATCACGAGTTCGTTTTAATTAATTCTCTAAAATATGGTCAACGTCGAGCGAATCGATTTTTATTTTTAAAGTGCTTTACGAGATCCGTTATCCGGATGGCGGTCCCCCCCCCCCCGTAATTCCTTCCTTATGTAAATCAGCAATCCTGCACTTCGATACAGTAAATTCAGTGGCGTACTCCTCGAAAGTATTCGTCGTCCTCCGATTCGCACCACAGAAACGTTTTATCGAAAGAAATACCTATCATTTGGTAATTATTATTCCTATTATCTACGTATTATCTAATATCTACTGAAATAGAAACCTTACGAATGGCGAAATTTTATAAAATCGCGTTTGCTGCAATTTGCATGAATAGAGTCGTTGAGTTGACATTATGGCCACGCACGGGAATACGTCCCGCATTGCGGGGTATCCCTGCGCCTTAAACATACCGAAAGATACTTCCCGCGTTACTCGAGAATTAGCGAAGTTGAGTCGCTATCTTCGTACCGACTGGTACGGAGGAGGGTATTTTGGTACTCATCGCGTGGTACCTACCACTTTTGAGTATTGAATACGGTATACCGTACGTCATGGAGTGGCGTTTCTCGTAGTTCACCCTTGCCAGTACAGTTGCGCTTCTCAGTAAGTGAGTGTGGGTACTTTTCATCGCTCGATGCATATACATATGCGGATTTACATCATGTGATAAAAAGTGCATTCGCTCGCTGAAAGCCCAACCAAACCAGCAGGGATGTGAACCTAACGGTAAATTAGGTGAAATGCCATTCCATGTTGTTTATGTACTCAAAAGTTACCGCGGTGTTTCGGTGCCTGTTGCAGAAGGCAACCGTGCAGAGTTCCTTCATCTCTCAAATTAATGAACTCGGCTGTCAACAGAAATTTAAGGTTGTTTTAGCAGAACTTGGAAAAATGTTCTTATTCATTTTCAGTGGCCCGCTTCACCGGGTTCCAACAACTTCCCTTTGTTTTATGTCTGCAACTATAACTGTGTTTATTCGGTGAATGTGTCTGATGTATGTGATTAATTCATGTGATTGCCAAGGCACTTTAATACGTGCCATGTACCCTGTGGGATAATTTTTGTTCCGTTTTGCCGATTTCGGTGGAGCCTTCGTTCAGTAAATTCCAGGTGGAAATACCCTTGAAGAAAATTTGGGAAACGGAACTACATAAATAACCGTCGCAGAGAAGACGACGTTGCGGTCTCCTGGCGAGTAATCGCGTTGGAAATCTTTATTTTGGAAACCTGACTTTTAATCCGGTCGAAAATACGCCCATTATACCCGGTGGAGTCAAAATGACCCTATTAAGTGGGTTCAAAATGACCCCATTAAGTGGAATCAAGTTGACCCCGCCGAGTAGATAACGTGGTGCATTATAGATATTGGAGGTCACTTTGACTCCAAAAGGATAAATTAAGGGTTAAAATTTGTTCGACATGTAGCATATGTTTGTATTGCCTTTCATCCTATGCAGAGTCTCAGATCGTGTTATAGGATTTTGTAAAATTCATTGTTGGTACCAGAAATATGTATTCCCCTCGGTAAAGCAACTTTTTAATCCAATTAACGTTGTGAAATTCGACGTCGTTTATTAAACTCGGCTCGCAGAGTCGAAAATGAAAAAATAATGAATTTGAAAACATTACAGTTCTCCTAGTGTTGGGAAGAAAATTTTCATCGTTTTTTTTTTTCGTCTTTTCGCTTTTTAGAATCTTTTGCAACTATTTTCTGTTTCCGTACATAGATTAGCGCTTATCCTTTGTGTAACTCTGCACAATTAGTTATAAATGACTCTATGCGTACATTATTCATTGACCATACGCATACCCGACATAGTTACACAAAACCTGCACCTTGTTAACGTCGTTTTAATATTCGCAAAAATGTGGTCAACAAGCGTTTTAGCGGCGTATGCTAATGGCGACGTTTGCAGAAAGAAAAAAATTAAAATGCGTTAAAAGAATCACTGCGCATTATACTCGTGAATTCGTAATCAAATCGTCACCACATTTTAGTGGGACCAAAAATTCCACGTATTTGTTGAACAGAAGTGCCAAAACCGAGAACGAGAGTGAGAGAGAGAGAGAAAAAGAGAGAGAGCGAGAGAATGAGTGAGAGTGAGAAAAAATATGCTGGAAATGGCACCATTATCGACGATCGCTAAACGATGGAGAACTGAGAAGCCGGTAAGAAAAATTGGTAGAAAAGATACTGGAAATTGAAAATTGTTCGAAGCGTAGGTAACTGAGAAAGGAAACGAAACTCAAGTAAAATAAGAGGAGAAGAAAAAGCAAGTCGAGGTACCGATAGATAGGTTGTTGTTTCTTTTTTTTCTTTTTTTTTTTTTTTTTTTTTTTTTTTTTTTTTTTTTTTTTTCGACTGAAAGATTAAGTTGGAAGTTAGGAAAAGTGAACGGAATTTCGGATAAGGTTTGACAAATGGCCTAAACCCAAAAGTCAAGGCGTACCTATATGGTTCTACGGATGTTTTTTTTCTTTGTTCTTCTTTCTCACTCTCACACTTCTTGTCCTTTCATCCCTCTGTTTTCATCGTCTCTCAACTTTGGTGATATATATACACGTATACAGTGTGTATGGCACAGTGACAGTGGTATTTCGCAACTTCTGTCTTCTGCACAGTTTTTCTGGATGCTTTTTTTTTTTTTTTTTTTTTTTTTTTTGAAACTGGCGAAAAGGCAATATATTAGGATTGTAGTAGTCTTCGAGTAGTATGTGGGCATAGACTTTTGTAATAGAGTACGGGCGGAAGGGTGGCAGGGTTAAAGCGAAACGGTAACCAATTTCCATATCGTTGAAAATCGTTTAACGCTAAAAAGGGGTGGGACGGGGGGAAACGAGTGAGGCGTCCATATTTCCTTTTTGGTTGTCTCTTATTTAGATTTATCTTCGTCGGTATTTATTATTTTATTTGTTGTTGTTGTTGCTGTTTGTTATTGCTTACTGTTGCTGGTATACACGTCGTAAGTTTATGGAATAGATTTGTGAAGTTGGGTATACGTTGCCCTCGTTTGTTATCTTTCTTCGTTTTTTTTTTTTTTGTTTTTTTTTTGTTGCTTCTATTGGAATTGATATTCGAACATCGCCGGCGATTAACCGTAATCTTCTTTCAACTTCGAAATGTTATATTGAAATTCATTCATTTTGACTTGGTTAATGGCTGAGATTGATTTATCGAATATTGGCGTGTGGTGAAGACAGGTGAATGTGTAAACTATCTGAAGAATGATTGAATGAATTTCACGCCAAATTATATGTATACGTCATATTATATGTGTATATGAGTAGATCTTTCACTTTGACTGGCCCAATCGAATTTTTATGTATCAAAGTGGAATAGAACGTCTTTAAAATCCAGCGACTAATATTATATAATTAAAAGATGGAATAACAGCCAATTTTTTTTCATATGACCAAGATTTAATGAAATATTCAACTTTTATTCTCTTATTCAATTTTTCAAACCTCGGGTTTGCACCAGAAGGTAAACTGCGCGTTCTTCCTTATTTTTAATGGCCCTAGGCTCAAAGGCAGACTAGGTGTCAGCGTCAATGCCTAAACTCAGGAAATTAGAGCAATAGGATCCGTTCGGTAGATCGAATGAAGAGAATGATGATCGAACGTGATTGTATTCATTATGATATCAATAGTTGATTGCTGTGCGTGGGCTCGAATCGGGGGCAAGGTCCCTGGCTTCCTCAAAAAGGATGAGGCTCCCAAAGAATGTTTGGGGCTTCTCTTTCGTGACGTTTTAATCAACTTTTTCAATTTATTTTTCCCTTCTTCGCCTACAACTTCACTACAAAACTATCGCAAATGTCGTAAAATATAAATTGTATAAATTAAGGACTCTTTTTTTTTTGATCGTCAGTTTATCTTCAGGACCATGCTCCCCCAAATTTGAGACCCTATTTACGTCTATGTTGCTGTGTGATGTCACTTAGGTATACGAAAAGTAAAATATTAAGCAGTTGAAATGATTAGCAATGTTTAACGTATTTAAGTACAAAATGTTGGAGCCTATTATTTTTTGTCCAACGATATTCAATGATTCATAGTAATATCTATACTGTGTCTAGAAATATAGGGGTACAGGTGGAACTGGATGCCTGACGTAAAAATAAGAGTATGACAAAAGTTTAATTGCTTCCACAAGAACAAACACTGTGATATTTCGGAATAGATTTATTTCATAATATTTTCGCCGGACAAGTTAAAAGCGAAGCCTCATATTCACTCCACAATAAAAGATAAAGGCATACGTTGCTCACTTTTCACTCATACCGACCTTAATATGAAAATTATCGTTTTCTAAAAACTTTTCAATTGAGTGAAACGGATCCAGAAATAGCAAATTTTCAAAATGCCAACATTTGTGAGATATTGGTCTATGAAAGCATTTACAAAGTTCAACAACATTATCAATCCTTAATCTTCAATCTTCAATCTTCCGATCACATACTGCATGGCAGAGCATATTTTAAGGAATTTCCACCAGGTGGCACTAACGCACCAGAAAGTTTTTATATCACAATGATATCGATATCGAATCAAAGGTCTTTTTACTCCTTATCTGAAAGTATACCCTATAAACTTTTTTATTGCTGTCAGTGTTACCAATTGATTTATTCTAGTATATGTGACTGTAACTTTTTGCTGCTACTACTCTTATAGATGACCCAATTCTGGCATTATCACCATTCACTAGGTGGGACTTATGCCGTCTAGTTTATTTTATGCTCTGCTGTATAGAACTAGCTATTATGAAAAAAACTATCACAATTGTAGGCGAAATAGAAACCAAGATCTTGAAAAAATTACTTTTTATAATTTGGTCATCACAATCATTCTTAATTGGTAAGAAAAACAAAAAATTAACTTCGTTCGCATAATCATATATGAGACCAATGAAATGAATACAATAATTATTGATTTGGGTTTTAAAAATTTTTGGCTCCAGAAAGACTTTGTCTGAAATATCATCATTAACATATGACGAAACTCAACGAGGATATCGGATTTGTTCCATGTAAGTGAATAGTGTATATGTGTATAGCATGGAAACTGGAAAACTTTTCGAGACTTCATTATCATTATTTACCAAACAAAAACAATTGTGAAACATTTGAATCACTGAAAGTAGTTCTATAAGTAGGGATATTCCTATGAATATAGGTTATTTCAGAATACACAATAAGAAATAATCTAAGTCGGTTATTATCTAGTATAATAAAACTGGAAAACCAACTAATTATGTGAAGTAAATTCCAGTAATTGTTATAATTATCTCCCAAACTCATCATCTTCATACAGTATCCAAAGTGTGAAATTTTATCTTGATTTTTGGCAATAAACCATATTTTTCTGAATTATTTTCTACACCTTATTCTTCACTTTCTCATATTGTAAATATCTGGTTGTAAGAAAATTGTGTGGTTTCCAATTGTGTTTCTGGAACACTGCTACATCTGTGGAAATAATTTTTAATGTGTAGATGTTTAGAACTTATTTTTGGTTTAGGTAGTGTTGATAAAGAAGTCTTACCTAGTTTTCCAGTTTTTGAACTTCAGATTCTATACCTACACTAATACGAACAATTCTGCTATATTTTTTTTTTCTTACAATATAGAACTTCGATCCAGACACACTTCTGGTTCCAAAAACACCATGATCTAAATTCAAATCTGTACCTTTATTATACTGTGTTTACTCGTTTGGATCGTATGGTACAAAGTTTGGAAATGTATTTTGTCCAATCTTGACGGATTGAGTTCTTAAAAACAAAAATGGATTCTCAAATCTACACGAAGTATATGAAACAGAGCAGGAAATGTGAAAATGTGAAAATTTGATAAAATCTATCTATAATCATTCATCATCCAGAATTTCCATTTGAACATAATAATGTATCTCATTGTTATGTAATGCTGTATGAACAATTGCCTGACACCACTATAAAAAAAATTGAAAAATTTGAAAATTCTTTGATTTCACACATTTAAAATTCGATCCTTACCTGTAGCAGTACACCTAAGGATGCGAAATGAATTCATCTTCTCCCGCTTTGCATTTTGTGGCTACGTGCAGCTTGAAATACCTACTTCGGCACCCCCGTTCGAGCCCATATTATAGTTCAATTAATCAAGCGATGTATTTGTCGGGAAAACGGTGAAAAGACTGGCTGGAACCCAACAGCCAATAAACGACCAGAAATTGAAATAAAATACGACGAAGTTATACCTATTATGATGTGATGTATGGGTATTAGAAGAGTTATTAGTATATCTAGTATATGTGTACATACCTGCAGCATATGGATGTTACGAGAATGTAGAGGAAAAAAAAAAGGAAAACTTGAACATAGCTACTGCAAGAATAAAATGAATAGATACGCATTTTACTGTTGCGCATGGAGACATGTGAAACTGAAAAGAGGTTAAAGATGGCGGTGGGGGGGGGGATTGAGAATATTTTATTACAGCTACGTTAGTTTAAATGAAGTGCATCATCGAACAAGGTAAATTTTTATCGAATATTAAATATTAACGTTGTGAGAGAGAAGCGTACCTATAATATTTCTCGAGATAGGCTTGTGGTAATTATTTTTCATTAGGTAGGTACGTATGATTTAAATGGAAAATATCGATGACAAACTCTTATGTTCAGTGCTGCACATTTTTTGTTCGAAGCCTTTAATTAGGAGGGAGAGGGCTGTTCTCGTATTCTCGAATAATCTAGTACTTACTATACCGTACGAGTATATGTGCAGTTTGGGATTCAAATGATTTAATGTTTTATGACGAAATAAAATAAAATGGGTACTCGTACGAATGAAATGTGTAATGTTAAAAAGAGGATTTTAATGAAAACTCTCAACTGGTCGTACGTGTGCGCAGAATTGCTTTAAAAATCTTTATGTGCGATGGATTAACGTATTATTTGTTATCAGTACCTGGATCACCGAGCTTTTGCGACTACTCAAAAATATGCGACTGCTGGTTCAATAATATAAGTCGATATCAAATTATCAATTATCGAGATCCAAAATTCAATATGAAACATTTTCTGTATTTGATGTTGAAAAAAACGTTTGTTTCCCGTGAATTTTTCATCGTCAGCTGTTATAATTTATCTACTGCTGATGGATAAATTGTGATGCTCGTATTTAGGTCCAACGAATTTTCTCAAAGTTTTCACTTACCTTGATCGTTTTTTCGTAAAATACGAAAAAAAACCTATTTATGAATTTCAGCAACGTTGTTGCCGGTTGGTCCAGGTATTCGGAACGCTTTCACATACATATATTTATTCATACATACAGTATTATTGCTCCTATTATAGTAGGCACAGCCGTATGAAAGAATAAAATTTATTTTAATTTCGTGTGCTGTTTAATCATCTTCCACAACTACTTTTAGAACTCTTCTCATCTCCTATTAATTTAGTTGTTAAAACTGAAAATTTTTATGTGTGAGTTAATAGAAACAGTTTTATCGTTGAATATGAATTAATGTTATGTAGGCATCGATATATATGTTCTGTATCATCGAATCGACTGTCATCTGTCTGTTTTTAGACCTGAAAATGTCTCTATTATTTATTTGCACCTAGCAGCTACCATAATATTATTTTTATGTTCTGAAGCAGGTAATTAAAACTTTTTTTCAAACTTATGATGAGCTAAAGCGAATCCAAAGTTGAGGTTGGGATGGCGTTGGTCGTGATCTTGGTCCTGCATGTTCATTCTTGGTCTTGCATACTCCGTGTAGGTCTACTGCTCTGTACTCTGTTAGTTATAGATGTATGTAACGTTTCCTGTGATGTGGTAATCAATCATTGATATTCTTTTCTTACCGAAATATAGTATCGAAATAATGTAATATAACGACGTACTTTTACCGCTAGAAAAAAAAGCTGGCAGAACTTATTTTAGAATTGTTCAATTTTTTTTTTTCTTCATTCAAAATGCTATTAAAAATCGGAGAAAAAAATTTCAGTTGAATTTTTAAAAACTTGTTAATCTAATCGTAAAGTTTGTTTTCTTACACTTCCGACCACTATCAGAAAACTTTTTTTGATGGAATGTTGCAAATTTACTCAGCCAACAGAATACGTACCTAAATATTAGTGTTACGTATTTTTCCTTTCTTTTGCTGTTGGAGTGAAGTGTGAAACTGATTTAAGGCTATTTTCTCAATCTCCAGTTAAACTGGCAGACAGTTATTCGACAGATCACGTTAACAACCAGATATGACTGAACTACCAGATAGTGTTACCTGAAAGATAAATTTTTTAACTGGAGATTGAGAAAGTGGACCTTAGTGAGAATTAATTAAATAAATTTCCAAGAATTAAGCAAAAATTATATTTTCTAGTCAATTGCCTTCCAGTCTTGCCATTCTCTTCCCTCTTTCACGATTTCAAAATTTTTACTTCAATTTAACTGTCAAACCTTTTTTGGCGATCCAATCGGTTGCGGGTATTAAAAGTACGCAAATTGAAGTTACAGAACTACTTATTTTTTTGAAAAAAATGCCTTTAAACTTCGGTTACAAATATTCATTGTTTTCTCCGTTTTATTGATTAGCTTTTCTATAAAAATCTATTCTCATTAATCTTGATCTCTTGAAACGATCTGCGGGGAAGAAGGTATGTTTTTTGTTTCATAATCTCAGGAAAACTGATTTTGGTACCAAAAACTCAAATTCATATGAGTATATATACACATCCATGTAAATATATGTATTTGTAAAAGCCATTTTCTTCTCACCATGGTCCGATAATCTCGAAATTTGAAACGAACATTATTACTAGGCTAAGAACCTGACCTGCTGAATTTGTGGCGGATCGGCCAGAGAGTACTTCCTTAAAATACATTTTTGTTTCGAATTTGAAAAAAATAGTGGTTTTAAATTGCGTAATTTTAGGTCAAAAGTTACAAAATTTTACAGTCATCAATTATTATAATCTGTTAAGCATTAACTTTTTAGCTACTAATTTTCCACTTTTTGAAAATCTATTGTTTCTAATGGAGTTGATGCTGCGTTATTGTTTCTTTTTTTTCATTTTTTCTTTTGCCTCAGTTATCATACCATAAGATGGTACTTGGGTATTATTGATAAGTGGAAGTAATGAACCCAATTCTTTCTATCATTAAAAATAATGGTTAGTTGGCTTGTACCTACATATTTAAGTATAAGATTTGATGATTAATAACTTTGTTCGAATGGTTAATCACAGTTTGCAGCATAATGTCCGTTTTGACCGGTTATGTGAGTTGTATCATAATATTTTTGTCCTAATTTTGAAATGTGTTTTTTTCGATTGGATCACATTTCAATTTTCCTAACTCTCTGTATTCAACCGTTTTAAAAAGAGCCATTAGTAACATTCCTGCT
Source organism: Ericerus pela (assembly GCA_011428145.1). NCBI lineage: Eukaryota > Metazoa > Arthropoda > Insecta > Hemiptera > Coccidae > Ericerus > Ericerus pela. Next base: position 227,507 of record WOFM01000065.1, read on the forward strand.
TCTTCTTCTAAATATTTTTCGCTTTTAAGGAAAGAAATCCGATCGGCCTAATCTTATACGCTATCTTGACTTGTGGCGAACTTTTATCTTCTGAGGAATAAGTTGAATTTTTTTTTAACAGCCGCTATGGGTTTTTCAATTTATTGATTATGTCTCTGATTTTCAACACTGTATCAAGCAATAAATATTTAAAAGCGATATGCAGCAATCACATATTAGGATTTCTAAAGGTATATAATATGTATAGTAACCTGCCATTATCTTGAATTCAGCATGGGATCAGTTTCGAGATTTTCTAAAAAGTTTCTTCATCGTTTTGTAATCAATTCTCTTGTTCCTTTTCTAACCATATTTCAGTCATAAATGTAGCAACCTGCGTTTCAGATTTTCTCATAGAGTACGTTCTATACACGCCGTTCCCCAAATCCTGCTGTAAATAAAAATTTGAGGACTTGCGGATGTATCAAAATAAAATAAAAAAGAACAAGACAAATCTGAATTCGTATCTGATCCATGTTTTTTTTTTTTTTGCAATAATGGAGGTTAAAGTTTTTCCTGCTAAAACCATGAAAAGTAAAATACTTGTGCTTTTGTTCAATTGTATGAGCCCAACTGTCACTCAAGTTGTTTTCATCCTCTCCTGAATGATTTATAGAAAACTGCCGTTTTGCCTGTTGGCTTGCTGTATCACAGGAACATCTATTCATATATCATATTCATATTTAAATTAATGATGTTAAGTATATATGAGAATCATACCTGCAAAATGAATAAAGAGAATGATCAGATTCAAAAAAAAAATATAAAGTAAAAAAATATACATCTCTGTTTAACTGACTAAGTGTTACTCAAATTAGATAAGACAAATTTCTTAGCTCTCTTCAGTCAGCCCAATGAACACATCAAACATCCAACAGCTTGCCCCGACCAGTAGTCTTTATAATTTAGAACGGACTGTGTGCAGATACCCGCGGTGGCATGGTGTTTTAGTTAGAAAAAATGAATTCATTATTTTTGAACCCGAATACGATAAAAATAGAAGACAATTCGTGCAAAATTGTTGTAAAAATTTGGACGTTGTTTCGCTACATAGCAGAGGTGTAACGAACAGTAAAAAATTTCTTGGTCAGCGAATAGCCAGATCATTAGATGCCTCGATACCCAGCTGGGTTGCATAAATTTCAACAAGTATTTTATCGTCACTCGTAAAAAACAATAATTACTTAATAATGTGATCAAAATCCGTTGACAGAGGTAAAATTTGATGTTAAAAGACTAAAAAAAAAGTTCATCTACAAATTCCAACTAAAAAAAAAAAAAATAGAACACGACCAGGCGATACAATAAATTTAAAAAAAAAAAGACAGTTTTATAGCGCATTTCTTTTTATTTAGTAAGATATATTTTCCAATTTATTGAGTTTTCTCATTTCATTACCCCTACATTTATATGCAGAAGCGTTTTGAATGTAACGCTTTTAAAGTCCATTTTTCCAGCACCTAAGACGTTTCGTTAGACCCCTTACGAATACTTTTTACTTCACATCCGTAATTTATGACGCCCTGTACAGTATACGTTTGCGCAGCGCGAGAGAAATATTTATACGAGGTGTCCCATTGTGGTAGTCTATATTCTGTTAATAAGTTGGTCTGTAGAACTTTGTTCACCATTTGAAAAAGCTCTGCCTAATTCGTAAATTTTTTTTTAAAGGAGAATAGATTGCCCCATTTTTAGTATTTTGAAAGTCTGAAATTTAGGTATTTAATTCATAGTTTATTGTTGGTACCGGTGGTTCACCATCAAAAAATGAACTGAATTTTTACTCGTATTTACTTGGCCAAGTACAAGTGCAGGCCAGTTGTTAGCTCCGGTGTCCGAATGCAGGCGAATAAAATTACGAGATTCACAGCTATTTCAGCTTAATTTCAGGAATCGTTTTGTCGAGAGCCCTGATATAATGATTAGGAGTAAGATATCTGATTACAGAAACACCTTATTGAGTAAAAGGTAAAAGTACGCACCGATAAACGTGATTACAAGATTTGTCAGGTTATCAAGATGAGGAACTTAGTTAGACAAAGCATTAGGTATAAACATATTATGAACGAAGTACGGGAATCTTTCTTAACAAACAGGACTTGTTTTTTCTAACATAAAGAATACAACCCTAGGAAACCTACTAAATGTACCCAGACTTTGGTTATGTGCTTAGCCCTGTACTGGGGTGTAACTTTCAACAAAATCAGTTTTTCATGGTCATCTTCGTAAATATGGCACCCACGTAAAACATTGTTGTATACAAAATTAATTGCCATTAAATTTTCTAGAAAAAAGGTGCTTGTATATTTTTTAGGTAGCACGAACATTTCAGCTCGATTCCTTCTTTCATTTCCTCAGAACCACTTTTCCATGAATTGATTTTTTTCCAGTTTTCTCCGAAACTATTGAACCAATAAGCATCAAACTTCTTTCAGACTTGCTGTTATATGAGGACTAACTCTGGTGAAAATTTCAGCCTCATCCGTTTGGTGCTTTTCTTCAAACCGAGAATACAAAAATTTTCTTTTCATGTTTTCTGAATCGATAAATACCAAATTTGTATCAAACCTATTCCCATGTAAGGAATACCCTTTGTGAAAATTGCAGCCTTATCACATTTGTGGTTTTCTTAAAACTGTGAACACAAAATTTTTTCAGCCATTTTTATTTTTCAATTTTCTTGGAAACTACTGAATTAATGGGCAACAAACTTGTATGAGACTTGCATCTATACATATACATACAGTCAATCTTTTGTGACAATTTCAATTCAATCCCTTTTGTCATTTCTCCAAATCTACTTTTCCAGAAAACTTTCAGGTACACAGCTTTGAGAAAACCACAAAAGAAATGTGGGTACTGTTGGTCACCAAACTACCCCCCCCCCGACAGTACCAATGGTATGAAAAGAAGGATCGCTGACATGCATTAGCTGCGCATTCGCTGAAAGGACCATTATACCTGTGCGCAGTTACACACACCACCACTCCAGCTTGCACCCTGCTCAACTTATTTCTAGCAAACAGGAGGAAGCAAGGATTTGCAACAAGTGAGTACTGAATATGTCTAAGGATAGTGCTGAATCACTTCTCTCCAGACTTGTAGGTTCTGCCAGTTCAGGGAATTGAAACTGTGTCACTTATATTTTGTCCACTGTTAAAATTGGACCACCACATCCACAGCGCCACAGGGCCCGATGTTACAGGCCGATGAAATATTGCTACTCTTGGTTGCCATTACTGTTGTAATGAGGAAGTGTGTATATGTCCATCTATACTAATGTATAAAGAGGAAAATTTATAAAAGTGTTCGGCCTGGCTAATCTCAGTATTGAATTGATTGATTTTGATGAATTTTTGTCCACATATTTATTCATGAACCTGATGCTTTTATTGTTTTATTTTTTATCACACCAGAAAAATTATTTATAAACATTGGAAGAATAATATCTCTGTGTGTATAAGGTGGACAAAGAAAAAATATTATGCAAAATTTGATACTGCTCCATTTAGTACATCCTCATCTCATTTTCACAACAAAAGCGAAGATAAAAAAATAACAACAACTACGAGCAATTCTAAAATTCCAGGTTTTCCATAACTGCTGATTTCAGTGTAATTTGTTTGAATTATTGCGTCTTTATCTCAAATAAAATTTTTAAAGCAAAAAGAAAAAAAAAACCTTCCCAATGAAAAGTTGAAGTCAACTCAAAAAAAACATTTCGTTGACTGAGACATGTTTTTCTGGGCACGAAATTCAATTTTTGGGTCAATTCTTTGGTGGAATCAGTTATTGCCCCTTCTGGACCGCAAAAATGAGGTTAGGATAATTTTTTTATAAATCATTGTATGATACATTATAGATCATAGGACATGTTTTTTTGAACTCTGAATTTCAGTTTTTGAGAACAATTTAATGTCATTGGCCCTTTTCTTGCCACAAAGAGGGAATTAAGACAATTTTTCAATTTATTATCGAATGATATATCATGAAATATGTTTTTAGAAACGCTGAATTCAGTTTTTAGGTGCAATTTTGGGTTGTATCAATTTTTAACCCCTTTGCTACCACGAATAAGTTTACGTTAAAAACGTATTTTTAAAAGATAATCTTTTATATATATTTTTTTGGCTTTACTTCATTTGAAACAAACTTTGAGTATATATATATGTGATGGAGGACTGATTCCTATAACATTTTTATAGGTAGTTACTATCAGACATTGATAGAATTTTCAGGGAATGAAATTACTCTATTTTGCACGTTATTATATCTATATATACAAATATATAGATGTACATCTTAAAGTAATTTCTTTCCTCGAAAAAAGTCTTTGTTTGAAGAACGGAACTACTACAATCAGCCCTCCATTACCTACATAATTATATACTCAAAGGAAATAAATATTATTTCGTTGCGGAAAGTTGGCTGCAGTATTGGTATATTTTAAAATCTCAATAGTGGGTAGAATAAAAGCTTATAAAAATGGGTTACGATGATTATTTCATAAATCATCCCGGTACATTACAGGAAATATTTTTGGGACTGTGAATTAAAATTTTCAATTTAATTTTGGATCGATTCAATAGCTGAACTATTTGAAAACAAAAAACAAAATTAATACAATTTTATCTTACTGTAGGTACCTACAGGTATTATCATATTATCAACTGATATACATGAAAGCAGATATTTTTTGGAACATCGAATTTCGAATAATTATTTGATTATACACTCCTAAAGTTGTGTAACTTCCTGTTAATGTTTGTCCTCATTTTCTTTGAATTGCTACCTTTTCAAAGCAATGTAGTTGGCTGTCTGAGACATGGACCAAGCGAAACTGGAACATGAGGAAATTAATATCTTATATTTTAATTTATGATGTGTGAACTTTTAACCTTTCACTCGAGCTTTGTCAATGGAACGATGGTAAATTCCCTTGGTGTTGTCCTACATCAATGACTTTTTATTATTTTGGATTTTGAGATCTATTTAAAGATGGTAATGAAAGAACATCCCCAGTAACAAAGCCAACTTCACTTATGAAGCCATGAAGTTGAATGAAAATCGGTTAATCAACACAGTTGCCAGCTTCACTTTTTTAGCACATATTCATCCATAACTTGGGAAAAAATGACGAAAATATCAGAAATTTGTGACGAATTACATTTTTGAGAGTGAGGACTTGAAAAACTCAAGTTCTGTTCAAAATCGGTCCCTCGCTTCTCAATTTGCAACGTTGCGATTTTCGCTTCACGGCTTGATGAATGAAGTCAGCTTCGCCAGTAACTTTGTCAGAAATTTGTGCAGGGTATTGTCTCATTGAAACTCAAAAACAAGGAGTAGTTCAAGGAGTGAAAATAATTGAATTAACTATACTTCCTTGCAGAAGTGGTCTCCTCTTCCTCATCTCCGCTCCAAGGAATTGAACTTTCACTTCACCATTCCATTTGGAAGGACAAGGGTGCAAAGAAATCTTCTTTCATCTTAATTCGTGGAAAGTTTCCCATGTTCTTCAGGCCATTTTCACCAAAAGCTTATTTCGTTGATGGATTGATGGGAGAAAGAGTGGAATTCTGTTTTGAAGAAAGTAAGAAAAAGAGAAAAAAGCTGCGAAAAGAAGCGACGTTAAGACAATAAACTGCATAATTTTTCGGCAACACTTGATCTTTTTTTTTTCTACTTATTTTTTCCCCCAAAAATCTGACAAACTTATTTATTTTGTGAGGCCGAATTTTCATTTTCACTGGTCCATAGATGGATTAAGTTGACCGTAGGACATAATACACTGTTGAATGATTCATTTTGCAGGTAAATAGTTTTGGTCGACCTTATATATCTTTTTCTGTTTGTTTTTTGCTACTTCTTCTTTTTCGTTTCCTCTTTTTCTTGTTTTTTTCATCTCTTCTTCGTTCCTATAAAACTTTCTCTAGAAATAGAATTATTTAAAACCTTATTATGGAAGTATACAGAGGTTTTGGAAAATCATTATTTTTGTGGATTTTTCTTCCCTTTCTCCTTTCTTTGCAAACAGTTTCATATTTACATTCATGAGGGCAACCGCATTCACAAGGAGCTGAAATGACTATCATATGAATGCTGGAAGATTTATTTGTGGGATGGTGTATATAACGCATTGAATTTCTCTCCGATTAGAAATATTATGATCCTTATTGCATTTGTATTCAAGCGTACTCTCCACATTTTTATAGGTCATTGCTTATTGCAGGGGCCTACCTTTTTATTTTTATTTTTTTTAAGGTGAGGGTTGGTGTTTCGTGTTGAACTCATGAAGAAAAAATGAAAAATTCTTGAAAAATTATAACATATCTTTAGTGTAATTTTTAGGAGCATAAAAAATCCTCAAAATGGACTGACTTTATTATCGTAAGAAAGAGTGGAATTTTTGATATTTGCCAACAGTTGATTGACGTTAGTGACTCGACATAGTTGTTCTAGTCGTAATTTATCATTTGACTTACAGAGTAATTAGATTGTTTAGTGAAATACATTTTTCTCTGCCATTGTTCGATAATTGAATTGCAGATTTACTTCTCAACTGTGCATAAACTGTTCTCTCGTATTTTTGAAAAAGTATTACTATTAATTACAGTTTAACAAGTGAAATGGAGTCATGCGACAAAAAATTCATTCTTTTTTTAAATGACAAGTTTGAACATTCTTCTTTAAAATTTTGAAAACAAAAGAAATTAATAAAAATTGAAAAACCTATTAATGAAGAAAATTGTGAATCCAACATGATTTTTGAACTATAGGTACCTCCTGTTATGCACCACACTTTACCCTTACCTTAATAGCACCTGCCATTTTATGTCTTACTCTTAATTCACCCTATATTCTGCTTATCATGAGGAATAAAATGGACACTTTACAACCTGTCAGAATTGACACTTCAAGACGACTTTTGACTTTTGAACTGACTAGAACTCCCTCTGTTTTTCCACGTTTATCTTGTATCTTCAGAATAATGTAAATAAGGGTGAGCACAGTAGGGCTGCCAGACGGAGAATCAAACAATTTGTGGGATTTTATGAAAAAAAAACCTGAGATTGGCTATGTATTATACGATATAAATATCAATGGGTATAGGGTAGAATATTTCAGAAAATCTGTTTCAAACCTGTAATCACGAATAACTAATATGTACCTACCTACATTGAATTTTGCTATTTTCCGCCATTGTTTTTTCATTATTGCACAATGTATTCTCACTTCTCTCAGAGTTTTTTCTTATCACAGAAGGTTTTGAAAGTAAAAGATGAAAGTTACGATAATGATGATGTATTTATACCTGTAACTGATTGGTCTGGGGAGAAGTTTGTCGTCTAGTTTTGATAAACAGACCATAATAAATGGAATAAATACTGTTGCTAAAGTTTACTGAATAATTGATTATAGATGAACAATGAATTTGAAAAACTATGTATTTTTATTAATAGTATGAAAAGAACAATGAACATAAATAACTATTTGATATGTTTGTTAAAGAGTAGGTACCTACGAATCAGAATTTTAACTCACTAATTATAGTTCTTGAAGAAAGTTGGAAAAAAAAATAATAACATTAAACAAACAAAATAGAAAGTTAAAACTAAAAATAATTAAAAATAAATCATATTTCATTTTGGTTTGGAAAAAAAAAAAAAAAAAAAAACACTTAAAAAGAATAATTTGAAAGGGACCAAAATAGAAAGTTGAAACCCAAGAAAAAAAAACATAAAAAGAATGACTTGAAGAGAACAAAATAAAAAGTTAAAACAAAAAAAAAATAAATAAATCAAATTTAATTTTGGTTAAAAAAAAAACAAACAAAACAAAACAAAAAGTATAACTTGAAAGGAACAAAATAAAAAGTTGAAATCCCAAAAAAATGAAAATAAATCACATTTAATTTTGATTTAAAAACAAAACAAAAAGAATAACTTGAAGGGAACAAAATAAAAAGTTAAAATCCCAAAAAAATAAAAATAAATCGCATTTAATTTTCATTCAAGGACAAAAAAAAAGAAAAAAAAAAAACAACTTATGAATAATAAAATACGGCTTAACTAGAATTCCACAGTACATCAGGAATCACTTCAATCAGAATCACAAGAATCAAATTCTAATTCATTATTGTTTGATTTTGTTGAAGGATTGTTGTTGTACATATTTGAATTTAATTTATTAATTATGTCATCACCAATAGAAAAAGAATGTCATTTGTCTTTCTTAACCCATTCCTTGGTATGCAAAATGCCGTAAAGGCCGAGTTGATAGACTATTATGAGATTTTACTTTATTATTGTTGATAATAGAAAATATACGCTCAAAATTGGTAGATGAATGATGTAATACGAATATATATGAAGTCAGAAAATCAATTAAATTTGCAAATCAGAGATCATTACCACATTTAAACTGAGCAACATCTTCGTTCCAAAAACTAATGAAACATTTCTTGTAAATTCTGAAACTCAGAATCTACATTTTGTTAGTACTCTGTTGGAAAAAATTGATAATAAAATAAGAAAGAGGATAATGATTTTACTTTTAAAACATTTGTTGGATTTAAAATAGACAGATGTTTTAAAACCGATTGGTTTTTATCAAGAAAATTTAATTTTCTTCGAATTTCAATCAGTTTTCACTTAAAAATTTAAACAGTGTGTTTCAACAAACAATCGAAGTTCTGGCTCAGCACTTTTTATAGAAATAGATGCATTCACACCAATATATACATCTTTAGTTCTTATAAACGTATTAATATTTGATGGATTAAGAGTTTCTGCATTTTCAATAAATTGAGATTTCACATAATTAACTAAAATTTATTTATACAATGATAAGATTTCATCATAAATATAATATACCAAAACATTTTCACTTTGAAAAAGTCGATTCAATCTGTGAAGACAACGTAATACAAATTCAAACAATTGAAAAAATATTTTTGTGAGAGGATCGTGAAGCCAAGATAGGATACTCGCCATAGAATGTAACGTTTCGTCTTTAGCAACATTCTCAAAATACTGCAGTAAAGGATCATATTGTTTGAGTAATCTTTTAACAACTGATTCGAGGTAAACCCAATGAGTTCAGGGTGGATGTAAAAGTTTATATGGCTTTTTAGAACAAATTTTTTGAAACAATTCAAAAGCTTGCTAGCGTTTTGAACTCGTCTTCAAACAATATTATGTATGTATCTGGCAAGGTCTTCCATATGCCTTGGTAATTTCTTCGCAGGGATTACTTGATACTATGGCAAAGGAATGACATATACAGCTAATACCATAAATGTTTGGAATTTTTTTTTTAAATAATACGGAAACCGAATTTTCACGACCAAATATTACCAAAGTACCATCTGCGGTAAAACCTAAAGGGTTACTTTGATACGGAATATTACAAGCACAATAATAATCTAAAATTTTATCAAAAACTGATTTATGATCGAACTTTTCTAGAAGAATCAGTTTTAGAAATCGATCCCTACTGCAAATGTATCTGTCTCAAAATAAGGAGCAACAACACATGATTTTTTGGGTAGATTCATCAATAATTATGGAGATTCTCCCAAAGTATCTGCCGCAATTCTTATTCACTATCTTTTCCTGTTGCATTTTCAATAATAGCTGCAGTTTTCTTTTGCTTATTTTTATAATTAGAGACAATTTTAGAATCCGAAAATATACTTCTAAAAAGGATAGGAGGATGATTGGAAATGGCAAAAGGTAAATTATCTTCAGCAACAAAAGTGGAAAATCTAACCTCTGCGTATTTAATTTGCCTCTGTGACTTATTAGTTTCAAAAATAGCTGGAATACTGTTTAATGCAACGTGACATACGCTTTTTTTTTCAACTTTGATATATTTCTTCGATTGTTAATGTCGAATTATTTTAGTAGAGCCGCGAGCTCGAATGGAAACATCAGTGAAACAATAAGTGCAGGAGAAATAATCGATACCTTTCTTGCTCTTTGAAATAAATGATGTGAATCGGCTATCACTCTCCCGTAAAATTGAATATTTAAATTTATAAGTTTTCTTAAATATATATCGGTAGTATCTTCCTTCTTCTAAATCGCTGTATTCTTCAGAATCACCCTATAAAAGTTGAGAATAATTTAAGAATTCGCTGCTATCACTTCTAATTTCATCGCAATCACATCAATCACATTCTTAGCATATTTGAAGGCTCGTAGGCTACCGTCAATGTCTAGCACGTGGGAGGCACTATTTGATTGTTGAATGACTAATTATATATTAATTATAATTAGTAAGGGGTTCAAATTTATCGTCATCGACGTCAGTGTGATCGAGATCGAAAGTGAGTTTCAAATTCAAGTTTCAAAGAACATTTAGAATTAGTAGTAAGTTGATAGTTCTTCAAAGCATAATAATAGATAACCAAATGTCCCACTTTAGAATTATTAACAGAAGGCTATTGTCTACTATTGCTGTAATGGTTAAATGTTAGTTACACTGGCCTATGCTGATAAAGTTATGAATTTTATTTTTCATTTTGAGATAATTTTAATTTGTCTATTTCAATTATCGTAGAAATCGTCTGTGGTTGAAATCAATTCCACTTCGAGCAAAAACCATTCTATCATCTCATAACACTACACGAATTATAAATGTTAAACAATGTGCACATTCTTTTTCGAATTTCAAGCAAAAAATCATCTTACAACTTCATTTTTTTAAATTTAACACCGTGGCTTGAAAAGTTTTCTTCAGAAAAAAAGATGGTGTTATACCATCCTCGCTCAAAAGGAGATGGTGTAACATCCTCGAAAATTATTTTTCCTTTTTAGTGCTTCTTTTAGTTCATTTTTTAAATACAGGTTTATCTTTAACTTTGTTTGATAGAACTTCACCAACTTACACCAACCTATAACAGGGGGACTATTCGGCGAGTATTTGAGTAAAACTTATTAGAAAGTCACATAACGTTCTTACATTTGTGAAATAGTCCCGCTGATATAGATCGATGTGAGTTAGTTTAGTCCCATCTAACAGATCTTTTGTTTAAATTGATTTAATTTTTTCGAAGAAAGTTTTTATTATTTTTCAGTTTTTAGTTTCAAAATTTTCTAAATATAGAAGAATCCAAGATTAAATCCGCCATTCTACTCACATACCGACTAACTTTCGCTCAGATTTTTGATTCAAAATTTCAAATCTGTTTTAAATTTGAAATTTCGAAAATCTGATAACGGATTCTTAATCATCAACCTTAAAGACTCCAAGATACCAAATTTCACCGAAATTAGTTGAGTTTTAAATTTTAGGGTCGTAATTTTGGATACGGTGTGAATCGCCGGTATTGATCCGATCTTGAAGAAAATTTTACGGGACCACCTCTGAACTATCTTCTTTCAAATGAATTTAGAATCATCGAAATCAGTTCAGCCGTTGCTGAGTAATTAATGTACATACGTAAAAAACAAAATTACGTATGTAGGTACTGTATATATGGCGGACCTACATAGAACCTCTTCCTTTTTTTAAGCTGCTTAGAAATAAATCAGAATCGTTGAAGTAGATCATTTATTTTGTCTATGTTTGATGTAAATTGTCCCCATAAAAGCTGGTGTTAATTTTTTGAAAATAATGTAACAAATTTGTGGCGCAGAAACTAAAATTTTTTCGCCCTCCTGTTCTATTCATGGGTAGATATTTTTTCGCAGATAAACACGTTTCGAAAGTCTTGATGCAGTTTTGTCAGCGTGGAAAAATTAATATGTACCTACGTACGTAATTACGAACCCGAAATTGAGCGCATAAAGGGAAAAACAAAGCAAAACGAGTATACTGGTAAAAAAAGAAAAAAAAAAAGTTGAATAGGTAGGTAGTACCCAAGTAAATCTTAATTCATGATTCTTCCTGTTTGTGTAGGTATACCTTCCCTTAAAATACTTAAAAGAAAAAAACACAAAAGAAAGCAATGCCATTATATGGTAATAACGAGGACTATTATGTAAAACTAATTACAAGTAGATTAAAGACGTTATTGTACGCGCATGTGTGTATGTGTGTATGATATCACACGTAGGTGTTTGTAATTAGCTACGCTTTGCTGAGGAAGTGAGAGGGGTAGAGCCAGTGACAAAGCCGAAGGTAGGCATAATTATATTGCATGGGGGAAAAAAAAATGTAGGTACTTATTCAAATTTCAAAATTTTACCTTCAGCAGTTGTTAGCGAATGTTTTTTGTTTTTTTTTTTTCTCTTAATTTTAATTCTCTTTCATAAAGCTAAATCAAAAATGATTAATTAAACATTTCGTTTTCATCGATGTAGGCTGGTTTGCTTCAACTTTCTTGACGTAGACTTACATGAATGTGTATTGGGACGACGACGACGACGACAAAGTTTTTGCGATGGTCTCTTTTGTTCGGTGATTTGGCGTGTGAAAAGAAAATCAATTTGTTTTGTAGACCGCGATGATGTGTATTTTTAGGCAAGATTTTCAGCAGCAGACGCTGGAATGCGGCCGCCACAATCGTAGACAAAGACGTTCAAAAACAATAAAATCCGTCTGCGTGCGTGCGTGCGTGCACGTGTGTGTGTGTGCATTCGATGTGAGGACAATTTTCGGCACTCAGAATATGCTGCCAGATAGGTAGAGATAGGGACCTTAATTTAGGTAGGTATCGCGTATTACGCCATTGGCTTTCTGAATACCATTTGCTAGCAAAAGGGGTGGAAACTGAAACGTGTATTGTTTGATGAGGCGTTGCGGGTAATTTATTTTGCCATTTTTAAACTGTAAAATCTGTACGGAAAGTTTTGTAGCCCACTTGAAAAATAACAGGACTGGAGAAATCTCTTCGTTTTTTTGATACAACTTCGCTACTTCCATGTATCCATAGGGGGTTTCGAACAGTCGGGTGTGTGCTGATATATTATCACTTCGTTCGTTCAAAACGAATATCATTCAATGCTAAAAGTAAGTTAGATACCACACTGATAGAAATGACTCGTTGAAAATTTTGATTGATGAAAACGAATAAAATTTTGATTATTATTGGGTAAAGTAAAGAGAACAATCTCAGCATTTGCTACATTGCTTGTTAAGAGGTGCATTATGCATTTTGCTTAATGGTCTCTGTATGACTAACATCAACTTAAAAAGATCACTCAGCTTTAGCTCCAGATTGTATTTGAAACATCTTCCAAATTCTATATTTCTCACAATTGCCTACTTCTGGCACTGCGTGTTTTATTATTTTTTGCAACACCTGTTTATAAACTTCATTTACCTACGCACCTTGACGATGTGTAAAGCAGGTAATTTTAGAACCATTTAGGACCGATGTATAAAGTAAATGATGTATTATGTATTTACTTTATATATCGCCTTGGGCGCATGCGTCATTTTATATTCTGGTATTAACTACTTACTACTAAACATAGCCTAAAACGTCATTTTTTTAATATTTTTTTCTCTTTTTTTTTTTTAAATTTTTCTGCTATGGAAATTCCAACCTTAACCTCTACATTTGCAAGCCAGCACCATAACCACTAGCCACGAAGTTTTATTGAAATATTGGGGATAGCTTACCCTTATATATTTCCCATTTGCAAAAATATTCATTTATCTCAATTTTTTTTTTAGGGGCAAGGGTGTTGCAGAAAATAGTGTGTGACATACGTATATATTGAGTGATTGATAGTTGGGTGATTTGCATCACACTCGCATCAAAATCAGATACTTTATACACTTTGTGGAATACCTTGTTGTGAAAAGATATTCTCACCAGAAGGTAATCTACAGCAGGTTTTGCGTGTTCAACCGCTTCATATGTAAACATATGGGTAAGCCAAAACCTGGGTGAACACTGGCAATTTTACAGCTGGTTTGAACGGTTTATATAGGGGCTTAATTACACGCACACCAGCACACATACTTAGTGATTACGTATATTTGTGAGAGCGACCCGATGCGTCATTTCTCGTAGTGATAAGAGATGATAGGCCAGTTCATATACGGAATTGTGACATAATTGTATTGTTGAGACTGGTCCCAATTTGGTACTTGTACATTATTTGCATTTATGTGCAAGTAATTATAATCAAATGTAATTTGTGAAATTGTGTTTAACGTAATAAAGACGAATAATTGCCAACCTTGCAGCGACGACTGTTGTTGAGGGGTCCAAGCCCCTTAACCTCATGCAAGATGGGTCCCCACACACTTGTATCACAAATAACTATTATGGTATTAAATTGTTGGCTTATATTCCAAGCAAATTAGGATTCAAAAAGGAAATAATCGGAATAAAGCTGAATTTTGGTATAAACATGGGTACACCATCCTTAACAACCACCTAAAAGTTCCAATGTGAGGGCCATAGGTGTCCTCCCCAAGGTGGTTATTACTGAGACACGATGCAGTTTTTCAAATTTATATCGCTTAATTTTCAAGTAAGCAAAAACTTATTCAAATAAAATAGAATGAAAGCTACAAAATCTGTGAAAAGGTATGGAATTATTTTTTGTTGAGCGCGAAATTTTTCCATAAATCAGCGTTGAAAATTTAGTGGACGCCCCTTAATCTATCCACCGGGTAATCCGGACTGCTGCTTATTTCGGCCAAAATTGCTGACGGCAGATCAGATATCTTCTTTTTTTAGTCCGTCTCTAATCTGGTTTTCCTGTTAATCCGGACAAAACGCCCTTTGCCTAAATTGTCCGGATTAAACAGCGCGTAGATACCTATTTTTCTGTTCATACCTATTTAATGCAGTAAACACACATGCAGTGTAATGCATCTATACTAAATACAGTATATGAGTCGAAGACTTGTGAAGTGAAATTCTCCCCTTTATTTCATTTCCACGCCACCGCTCTAACTGATACAGACTATGAGTACGAAGTCTGTGTATCTATACAAAATCTAATGAAAACTCATTATTGGAAATGGTGATGAAATGTGGTAAGGAGGAGAATTTCGCTTCACATGTCGGTATATTTACTGTGAATAAAATTATTTGCTCATATAGGCGTCGTATTTAGTGTAGATGCAAATTCATCACTGCATATGTTTATTGTGTTAAGTAGGTATTAACAGAAAAATGAGTACATATTTTCAAAGGTGATTTATGCAAAAAGTATACGCCTGAAAAAAAACGTAGAATGTTTTTTTATAAATTTTTTAGTTTTATTTCAATTTTGTTTGTATAATTTTTTTCTCGGATGAAAATTAAGCGATATAAAGGCGAAAAACTGCCTTGCCTCACAATTTTAACCCCCTTGGGAAGACGCCGGCGTCCCTCTCGTTGAAACTTTCAGATGGTTATTAAGGATGGTGAAGCCGAAGTAAGTATATATGCCAAAATTCAGTTGTATTTCAATTATTTTCTTTTTAAGGCATTTATTGAGCTAATTTACATGGACTATAAGTAATGTTCGAACTTTGCTTCAGATTTTTCGAAGTGACGCGGAGTGTTTCATTTATCCGAACCTTGTAGGTACGAACACAAAAGAATATTCGCCCTTTGTATTATCTTTGAAAAATGAAACTCAAAATAATTTAAGTGAATTCCTTCAAAATTTCATCTGTTATTGTTACTTATTCGCTTTTCCAGCTTTCTTCTTTCAAATTTTGGAGCTATTATTTGACGATTTTCAGACCATGCACTTCTCGGATGTAAATATATCGGGGTTTGGTTTTTGCGAATGTGGTGGACGGTGAAAGGGGTGATCAACGGTGTGCGCTGATACTGGTTTTCAGGGAAAAAATAAAAATAGAAAAACAGGATAGATACTACAAAACAGTGGCGAACAAAGGATGGGACGGTAATTTTTTTAAGTGTACCCCTTGAACAAGGAGGGAAGTCCATATTGGTAACTTAGCGTTTGCCCAAACTCGTTTCATGGCCGCTAACGTACTATTAAAACTTTGTAAAATGTTCTTGGATACTTGGAAGAATCAGTTTTTTCATCATGCCTGAAGACCCACTGTCCTTAAACTTGGTAATTTCATAAGTATGTTTTAGCTGGGTCTACAATTCCCAAATGGACTGTGAAAGATTTACCAGGAGGCCATTGAGGCCGCGGCCTACAGGCGCAAAGGCAAAAGGAGCAAAATTAATTTTTTTTTGTATGTTTCAAACCGGCAACGTCGTATTTTTTAATGATATTTTACATTTTTTTAGCTGGCAACCCTGAATTAGGGCGTAAAATTTACCTGGCCTACAGGCGCCAAATTTATAAATCCGCCTCTGCAAATTGAATGACGTAAAATTTTCAAATGATACAGACTAAAATGGGCAGTGGCGCTGTATTCTTATAAAGATGAGTAAATGCACGACGAAGACCATAGTAGTATCGATCTTGGTCCAGCTTGCAATTTTGTTTTTCGTTATTGATGGCTAAATGAAACTCACCATCATAACATAATGTGTTTCCGAAATAATTATGCTGGAATCGTACCCCAAATAATGATCGAATTAAAGCGAAAAAAACTGAATACTAATTACTGCCCATTATTTAAATAAAGGTAGGTAGTAACGTTGTCAACATTTTACTATTTTTTCGAATTAAAAAAAAAAAGTTTTGCATTTTTTATTGGTTTTGCGTGGCTTCTGCAGTACCAAAGGCGTCAAAGCTTGTCTATACGAGTCATTCATTCATTTTGTTGCCAATCGAAGAAACGCGACTAAATATTATGAAAATGAAGACCCAGTCTCTTACCTCCATTACCGATTTTTGGCTTCTATTTAATAAATTAGTAAAAGCAAAAAGAATTTTAATCGTGCCCACACTATGGTTACCACTATTTATATTCCATTCGTCTCTTCATTCCTATACCTACTTTAATTTTTTTTTCAACATTCGAGTCTCCTCCTTTCTGGATGATTCGTTAATTTCGTTTTTAATGGCGGCATAATGTTGAGTTAAATCATTAAAATACAGAAAAAGGAATACCTTACTGAAGATATTTAATTATTCCTATTTCATACAACATGTATGTATGTTCACTTTTTCCTCGATAACGCCATTTATATTCATGTTTTTCTGGTGGCCAGTGTCGTCGTTCTTGCCAAATACACTAACGAATCGAACCTTCAAACCTCTTTCTTTCCTCGCTTTTATTACCTCGATGTCGCCTGTGTCCGGATCGGATCGTATTTCTCCTCTTAATTATAATCGTTATTGGCTAAGTTGTATTGAATTAAAATAAACTAAAGTAAAACAAAATAAAATAAAAGTAAATAACTCTAACGCAGCAGCAGCTTCGTTAGAAAAAGTAGGTTTTCGAAAAATAGAAAATTAGTAACTAAAGAGTCGTTAATAAATCATAATTCCTATAATTGTATTAAATTTTCCAACTATTGACCTAAAATTTCACAGTTAAAAACAATTACCTCTTTTCAAATCGAAACAAAAATAGATTTTTCCCAACACATGCCGCAAATTAGGGGATTTCACCCTTTTTTTGAAGCGCAAAATTATGAATTCGTGACCCATGATCAGATTTCGATAGAGAGAGTAAAAATGCGATAGCCGGAGTAAAACCAGTGTCATTTTTCTATCTTTACCAAAATTTTTTGCTCTGCCTATGAACCAATTAGATGCGTTCATCAACTTTGTGGCGAATGTGTTGGTAAAAATAGCATTCACAACATGAACGCAAAGTGAGCTCCTCCCCTACCTGTTTGACATTTGCAGCATTTGCCTATGGCTCGAACTGCAAATTTAAACTCGTCAATGATGCTCACAAGTGATGGAAATTTTAGGTCTTTTTTAAAGTTTTGTTCATTTGGTCTTGGTCAGAAAAATATCTAGTTTCACCATAACATAAATGTTAAGAATGATAATGAATGAAAAACTTTGAACAGTGAACAATGATGTATTCTCCTTTACTTCAGTGACAAATAAATTTAAACATTCAAATTGGTCACGAACTAGTTCTTTAAGAGTTTAAGGTTTCGTTCATTTAAGTCATTGAATTGTTTAGTTCAAATAAACCAGTTTGTGAACTACCGACACATCACTATTGCTTACTTTATGCTCATGTAGTAAAATGTACTATTTTGAAAGTACCCTCTGGCCAATCTACACCAGAATAAATTATGGTTAACGTTTCTTTAGTTATTGGTTTAAAATCAAGCACTTTATAGAAAAAATAATATCCAAAACTGCTACACCATCCATAAGTACCCTCGGGCCAATCCTCTCCAAAATAAGTAATATGTTAGAATAGTCACAATGAATATTTGTTCCAAATCGCATTCCTATTGGTCCAAAATTAGGTATTTTACAGCCAAAATAAAAACAAAGATAGTGTTACCTGAAACACCATCTGGCCAATCCACATAAAAATTTATAGAAAGTTATAGTAGAATATAATGAATGTTTGTTCCAAATTTCATAATTATTGATCCAGAATTAATAATTCTATAGCAAAAGTAAAAACTAAAATAGTGATACCTGAAGTACCATATTGTCAATCCCCACCAAAATCTATAGGTCAGGTCATTGACTTAGTACTAATGTTTGTTCAAAATTTTGTGACTATTGGACAAATTGCAACCTGTACAGTGGTAACAAAAAATTGGCTTATCTTATACAAAAGCTACATATATGAAATGTTTATTCTATTAGAATGAGAAGGTTCATGTGTATACGTGTGCATGTGTAGGTATAGTTCTTTTTTCATGAATCATGTTTGTGAATAGGGTGAATATTTGCATTTCAGCATCTGTGCTTGTCATATCAGAAGTGCGAAATTTGAAGTTTTTTTTAAATTTATTTAATTTTTTTTTGGTACCATGAATTTTGAAGTCATTGGTATGTATGCCCTTTTACTAATTACTCCTATTGGCTTCATAGGGCTCATCAAATCAGTATGTACTATAAAAAGTGGTTTGTCCGCTAGGTACTTCTCTAATTCATTTATGAGGCGACTTTCAAACTTTGATTAACCTACAAACTTCTCATTCTTGAAGTACAACTTCAAAATCAATGTTTTTTAAACAGTCATGTATTTCTGATGCCTTTTTCAAATAGCTCATTGAAGCCTGACCTAATCGCAAATGATATAAATATCTTAGTTTTCTTTTGACTGAACTTTTGCATGACATTTTTAATTTATCCAAATCATCTATAGTGTAATTCTATGAATGGAAAATAGATTTTCCCCCAAATTCTTTGAATACCTTACTTTTTTAATTTTGAGGGTTTTAATGTCTAAATCTTTGACAAATAGATTTCCCTTATGCGTAATTTAGATATCAGCTGACTTTTCTTTATTAGCATACGAAATAAATTCAGGTACGTACTTCCTAGCTTTTGATGCCTGATATATTGTCTAAATATGTTATAAAATGGTCAGGAGCCCCTGTATCAGTGATAAACTTAACACTAGAGGCTCTATATATAGTAAAATACTTTGAATTTCTAAAACTCTTAAATTTAACTAAATGACTAATTCTTTTTATACCTTTGATTTTTACCAGTGACTTTGAGGACTGATGTGACTTTCTTGATCTGCGTCCATCACTGGAGGATGATGACAATCTCTAATTCAACAAGCTGGATGAACTTTCTCTCAAGATCGTACTAAAACTTCTGTTAGTAATTATAATTATTAATAGATTTGATTTAAATTTATTTAATAATAATGATAGATTTATCAAAATAAATTATTTTAAAATCCATCTCATTTTTGTTTCGTAGATCTAGCACATTTCTTATGATGTTTGTGTCTGTGCTTTCTTGACTTGTGGTATTTCTTCTCTGATTTACATTTCTTGCTGGTATGACTTTTGCTTTTTGTAGGTTTCTTCATCTCTGTAACTTTTGGATTTTTGTATGATTTGGTTTCTGCTACAGATTTGACAAAATATTGGCTTAAATCACTGCAGAACTTTGTACTTTCTAAAACAGTTCCATTATTCACTACTTTTCTGTTCTGGTGTGGCTTTTTGTCTCGGCAATGGATTTAATCCTTTAGGTTTCTTACGGTGTTTGACTATGTGTCCATAACTTCCACAATTGGAGCACTGATACACCTTCCTACCTGAAAAATTATTTGTCTTAAATTTCTTGAAGTTATTAGATGTCACAAGTTAAGCTCCTCTATGTTTCATAATTCCTTTACTGTCTTTTAATAGTATGTCTTCTTCCATAATAAAATTTATTCCTACATCGTATCTCCTCAAATCTTAACAGAAAAATATGGAAATGCAACTGATACAGGTAATTTCATTGCCTCTAGTCTTCGACTCTCTATTCATGTCTTATTTGTAAATTTTATCTTTTTTTCAATGTCTTCAAACTTTCAATCACATCATTCAACTCCAAACTTTGAGGATTTTTCAAAGCATAAATATCCGTCAAAACTAAATTACTCATAATTGTCCATGGCTCACGATACACGTATATATGTTTCATATATTTAATGGGACAAGGTTCACCAAAAATTAATTTTGAATGTTTATTGTCTTATCACTCCAGTAAAACTGTCTTTGTATCAAATAAATTTCTCATATCCTTTACATCTAGTATTTCTGAGTTATTCAAAAATGCATATCAACTAAAAAAAATATTAAATGACTAACCAAACTTGAAAATCAATGTCTAAACTAAGTTTTTTTTGTCATTACTTTAATTTTGCTTCTATGTTCTTTTTCATCTTTACTCAATTTTTTTTTAATGTCTCTATGAGCTCTCATTTCTAACTTATATACTCATGACATATCATTATTAGGAGAATTCTTAGCTTGTTAATTTTTTTCAATTTCATTTTGTGCAAGTAATCTATCATTATCAAAATAACTTTTTAATAACTCTTTAAAAATTTCTTTACTTTGTTACTGTGACATGTAATTTTATTTATGCATGTCTTCAATCGTCTGTGGTTAATTCGACTTCTCATTATTATTTATGACTTTCTTGAATGCTTCATTAAATGTCTTTCGTCATATTTTATATTATTCTTTTTCTTTCCGTCTTTTGTGGCCAGTTAGCTACTGAAGTGGTTACCTGTGGGTCTTCACATCCTCAATAATACAAATTTTAATATCTTCTTTTTAAACTAGACTAACTAAAATTTAATTCTGAATTTCTTAACGTAGACTTTATCAAACAAATGTGAAAAGAAAGTAGTTAATTTTCACATCATTATTTCTCTAACCACATGTTGTAGATCAAACCTTTTATAATGAGACAATAACAATACATTAGGACTAGGTTTATTCGACTTGCTTTAAATCAGTTTCTTTCACCATTGTGCTTGTAAATGTCAATGTCTAATTGTCTATTGCCATGTCTTTTTGGCAGTTATTCTTACAACCCCATGGTGAGACCATATTACATACTTGAATCCTGAACTACTTTAACTACACAACTTACACTATTGACTCAAGTAATTACTATATTCTGATCATAAATGGGTTAATAAATGAACACAGTTACTTACCAGGAATCTACAGATAAGGTGCGAAGAGATTAGCTTGTAATTTACCGATGCCACTTTCCTTCTGGCAAACAAACAAAAATTCATGAAACACTTCATGATTATATTACTTTGATCCAAAACTGAATTAAGCTTATATTGAAACAGGAATTATTCTTTTAATTAACATTACATGATTATAATCATTGCTCTGTTCACGATATTGGAATAATACACTAGTAAAGAGTAACAATGTGTATATTTTGTGACAGTAACACTAACACATGAACTGTAAGGTTTTTCATAGAACATTCTAGAAGCTCCTGGATATATCGATGTTATATTGTTATAACATCAATAAGTTGTGCATCTGTATTATTCATAACTAGGTTCCATTATATATGTTCTGAGTTTTCTCAACTTTACTTTCTTGTAATACTCTCAGTGATACCACTGTAACATTAATGTACCTAGTTAATTGATAATTCCAACATATTTATGTAGATCTGTGAGAATTATTGGGTACTTTCTAGTATAATAAAAGCTCTGCTTGATAGGATTACACTAACTTACACCAACCTCACTGGTAGGGACATTCTACAAATATTCAAGTAAAACTTGGTTCAAAGTGATTCAACATTCCTATATTTGTGGAATTGACCCCTTGATGTAGATTGGTGTAAGTTGGTGTAGTCCTATCAAACAAAGCTAATACTAGTTGCCAGTGGTTTTAGCTTTCTTGAAAGATGCTTAGAACCTTCGACCCTAACCCTGAGCCAAGTGTTGACTGACATATCACACAAAAAATTTTTATATATAAAATTCTCCCCTTTTTAGGTTATTGAATGTCTAAGAATAAGTCTAATGATAAAATTAATATCAAATTTGAATTCAGTGTCTAAAAAAACATGGCCAATGATATATTACACAGTAAAATGTGAATGTCAAAATATTCTCCCTTTTGTGGGCCCCATGAGGATTGAAGAATGGGGTTAAATGATAAAATTATGATCAAATTCGAATTCAGCACCTCAAAAAATATGTTGGATTATGTAAATTTTAAGAATCAAGAAAATACCACTAATGGCAGCATTAATAATCTGTTTAGTTATATACATAGAGCTATTAATCCAACCTTCATCGATTTTCCTTTATAAATAAGTTTTCCGAAGTGATAAAATAATAAAACCAAGCCTAGAACCTTCGTAGATTCGTAAAGAATGCATGTACAAAAAATCATCCACATCTGTTCGGCAGATTCTGAGATTACCCTTAACATACACTTTTCCAAATTTTACTCTTTATATGTTAGTATAGAGTATAGAGTATGAATGTATATTTATAGATATATATACTCGTCTTATAATATGGGATATGAATTTTAGTTTTTGGTGTCGAAATTTTTCTTGAGTTATGAAAAGAGATACGTACCTACCCTCACCCCTTGGTCGTTCCATTACACCAAGATTAATAGAAAACCTACTTAAAAAACAAAAACGAGAAACAATGATTCAGTCAACTGTAACGGAATGATCAAACATTTTTGTGGATAACTACTCGATTCCAGTGGCAAAGGAAGGGAGACACGAAAAATTTACGATGGAATTCGTTTGCCGCAGAGAATGAAAAGAGAAGATTTTGAATGAACGACGTTATAAGTTATCTTACTGAATCACCGACTAATTCTTACGATCTTGGATGGTAAACTGTTTCTTGTCTTCAGCCGTCGTCATAAATTTGGCAAGAGAGACAGATGGGAGGCGGACATTGAATGAAAGAGTGAGAAAGCAATAGAGGAAGCTGTAGAAAAAATTACAAGCGTTTAATATTTCTTTTGAAAATCTTGTAAACAGTGTAAATTTTCCCATTTGGGAACGCATATAATTATACGCTGGGTGAACTGCACCTCGTCATTTATTACCTTGTCGATTTTTACAGAAGGAATGAAAGAGAAAGGGAAAAAACAAAAAATTAAACAAAATTCATTGAATGAACGAAAAAGTAGAATTTTTTTGCTTTTAATTCCAGTTTCGTCGTCGTCTCGTTGCAGCATAAATCACTGTCTAGTTTTCTTTTTTCACGTTTACAACTTTACATTTCTTATTTTCAAATATGAAGTTTAGTTTACTTTTTTCCTGGCTTTGTGTTTCGTTCGGAGTTTCATGCTGTTCTTATAGTATACACAAATTTTTTTATCCTCTTTATTTTTAGGAAAAAAAAAACCCATGTAGACATGGTTTCAGTGTTTACTCTTTGGCCGATCAATATTCTCGTTAAACTTTCTTGTAAATATGTTCGGTATCCATTGGATTGCTGGTATGCAATGTTCGTAATTTTAGATGCAACTTTTTCAATAGAAAACACAATCATTTGTTAATATTTCTGCATCAGTTATAGCTCGTAGAGTATTGGATGATTGTAAGAAGCGGTCAGACGTCAAACTGTGGGGAAGATGATATTGCCCTGTATCTGAATTCACCGAATTTCTACGAATTGTTCATTATTAACTGACAGGCTCAATCAATACATATACAGTTGATGGATAATAGCTCAGTGATAGAAGTTACATTAATCGGGAGGTATTTGAAGCTAATATTCATCTATTCACAAGTACCTACTGAGGCGTCTGAAATCAAATGGCTCATAACGTTCGACCTTCATGTTTATTGGTATTTAAATGCTAATGTCGTCATAATGTCCTACAGATAAGACATCATGCAGCTGAAACACTGTTATGAATTGTCTTGAAGTGCTCTACTATTCAAGACGTTTTTATTTTTGACTTTGAATTTCCTATTGCTGAATTCTTTTTGACTAAAGTTAAGTTTCTTGAACACGGCAGAATGTAGCTAGAAAATTAATCTGTATTGAACATGTCAGCAATAAGCATAAAGTGTCAATGGAAGAACCAAATGAAGTTTTGATCCATACATAGGTCAAAACCTACAAAAACAAACTGCAGAATTATGTTGTCGAAGACATATAATTACAAAAGAACTATAGTGTTGACAAAGCAAATAAAACAAAGTGTAAGCAAAAATAAAATAAAAAACTATTGCAGACCACAAGTAGGGGAAACTACTACAGAATTCTTTTGTCATCACCTATTTGTTTGTCTTAATGAGAAATGGTGGTTTTGTTGTGTGAAAGACTCCTATAAGAAACATTAGGCTTCAGAGTTTTCGTGTGAAAAGATATGGATGAGTGAGGTGAAAAATATGATCTAACACTGATGAAGATGGATCAAAACCAAGACATCACTGTGAGCTATAGAAGGCTCTACATGGCCTTTATTGACAGAGCAATGCAGTCATCTGAACAAAGCTTGTTGAAAAGTTTGTCAGCAACACATCAAATTTTCCTCTTAGATAGTGACAAGAATTCCATTTGATTGTATTGTCAACAGTTTTTATCACCCACCGGTATTCTAAACAAGATTGCCTTGAAGTGCGATATAAATGACATGATAGGGAAATTTTAATCGTCATTAATCCTTCATGATATAAAGAATAATCCCTAAGTGTCTTTTGCCTTTAATCTAATCTGGCCTAAGTTCAACTACTATCCTGGTGTTTTCATAGGTAGATGTAAGTTTGAAGCATTTACATCCGCAGATAGTATGATTCATAAAATTGCCTATGGGAGGACTTTAACTTACAACTCGAGACTTGGATTTGCTGCTATCTGCCTACATGAGAAGGACTACTTGCAAAACAAACCTAGTACTGGGTATTGCTTAAACAAGAGTGTTTGAAAAGTTAGAATTTGTTTTACAAGTCGTCTTTCTTGTTGGCAAGGTTTCCCCACTTATTGTCTTCCTTTAGTTGTCACAAGCACTAGCAGATAAAGGAAAAAGCGTAAGCATCAATATACAATAGGCAAAGTAAATATGATAAAGTAAAATATGTTATCCGCATGTGTGTTTTTAGCAGGGTTTTTAAAATGCATCTAGTTCTACATTGCGCCGTATTTTGTCTTGAATTATCTGTCGACCAAATGAAATCTTGTTGTTTATGCAAGCTGTTGTATTATATTCCTGATGACTCTGTAATATAAACTTGACATACCATTAAAAGAATTGTCTGAAAGAAAATTTCATTTAGTTATTGTCGTCATTAGCTTTCATCTTCATATTACACTTTGGATATTATATTGTCTTAATTTAAGCTTCTCAGTCTACATGATGTCGTCATTGTGAGTTGAAAAATATTTTTATTTTGACATCAAAAATCTCAAACTTCTCACTACCTATTACTAAATGTAAAAATAATGTTTTTCAGGTTTCAATTGAAATTTATATAGGTTTTTATTTTGACTGATGGTTAATTTGGAAAATTAAAAATGGACGTAAAAAAGACTGGATATTATAATTTATTAATTAAAGCAATATTCTCTTGGTGTGAGCAGATGATGCCTTGGCTCTCCTTATGTTTTGAAATTTTTCTTGTTTATTAATTCAATATTTGATGAAACTGAGGCTCAGATGAAAAGTGTTCTAGAAATAAATATTTTCGTTAATATGAACCGAGACTAAAGCCTGATTCACCCTTGGCTAGTTTTGCAGCTACTAGCTAGCTATTTGGGATACTATTCTGTTCACAGATAAAGTTAGTTTGTGTTTTTGGCCATTTAAGTTAATTTTAGCTTGGCGATAGTCTTCCTAGAATCTCATTAGAATCTTACATGACAATCTGCTAAGTTTAAGTGACTGTACAAGGTTGAAAGACAAGTAACTTTAACTATTAACAGAATAGTACTTCAAGTAGCTGACTAGAAGCATGAAAACTAGCCAAATGTGAATCAGGTTTAAGACTTGACTGTGCAAGACCAAGACTTTTAAGTCCACAATTGTATCGTCATCACCCCTCTGGTTCAATAATTAGATCACAAAAATTGCAGGATTGCAAAAAATGCAAATACATGCAAGTCATAATTAGACGTTCTTACCCCCTCCAGTCGACTTCAGTCTCTGCGCTTTGCCAGTGGTCGTCAGAAGCTTCTCGTTTGCCCCCCCCATCTTCGGTGCATTCCTCAAACACCTCACCTATCCGTAAAATTTCTACTTCAGTAATTATGACGTTCACTCATACTGTAAAAAATCCCCTCTGTAACGAAACTCAGATGAGTAAAATTTCGAATGGACACCCTGTGTGCCCAGAGTCCAAACGAGTGTGGTATCTGCTCGGTTGGTGAACAGAAGAGCCATTAATAAAGAATAAATGTACGAAAGAACCAATAGTAAGGGGATGTAAGAGCTAGAGTAGGAGTGAAAGAAGACCCAGTATTATCGGTAGCTACAGAGGAGCCGCCAGAGAAACACAAAAATCAGTGGTTCAGTGTTAAATTTTCAGTTTGTTTTTCTACAAAAAAATGAAAATTCACCTCACCTTACCTCTCACTATATGATAAAGGTGTAGAAAAACAAGAAAGTAACATTGATTCCGCCAGTCCCATGCCTGAAAAAAGTGTCCAGAGAAATTGGATGGTGAAAAAAAATGTGCCTTGTATGCCAGTGTCACCACTTTTCCACCATCTATACGCAAGTGCCGCTAATTTAGCTATTAGTTGGTTATGTACGCAATTGTCACTGCACCCATTTTTCATTCTCACTATGGAATTAGCTGCACACTTTCCTAGATATTTTTTATTTGGGTAATTATGAAATTTATCGGACAAATTTTGAAATAACTGCGACAGGATTGAAATTATTTACATTTAGACGAATTAACAAATAATAAATTACTGAAATTTTAAATCGTTGGTCTAGTAGTTCTCTTTTATTTTTTGCCGGTATCAGTAGGCCTGTACCTCAAAAATTTCCGTACTTTTATTGAGAACAGTATCGTACTGATCGTATTGAAAGTTGTTTTTTTTTAAGGTTGGAAAGGGTACAATGGAAATTGTCGACTTTTCTATATTTATATTCAATGCCGTATGCAGGATGCACCTGGGGGTGGGGGGTTGTACACTGAGAAAAAAATTTCATGAAGGGGAGGGATCAAAAAATTTTTGACACAGAAACCTTTTGGATACGGCTCTGTTGATATTATTGGCGAATGGTGAGTACAGGGTTCCTGTACGTATATTTTTATGTAATATATCTTATAATTAATTATCTATGTAGAAAATAACAGATGATCGAAGTGGCCGACATTTTTATATATTGTCAGTATTCATTCAGCCATGTCAGAATGGCAGTATATCTTGATTGAAAGGAGTTCACTTTTTTACACTTTTATGTTGCCATACTATACATATTAACTTCAAAACGAATATTGGGATAATATTATAGAGAGTTTATGTGTTGGGTAGTGGACATCATGGAACATAAACGTTTCCGCCCATCAAGTTGATGTTACTCCCTTTTACAGCCCTCTAAAAAAAAAACTTTGTATAATAAAAAGTTTAACAGCTTTCAACACAAAAACTGTGGCGCCTATGAAAAATTTTTTGAATTTTTTGAGAAAATTTTTCACTATGAATTAACTTTTCTGTACGATTGACCCTTAGGCGAGAAAATCTGGAAAACAACTGCAGTGAAGTATGGTTTAAAACATCTTGGGGGGCTGAGAGGGGAGTATCAACTTGAAAAGTGATAAGTATTCGATTTTATGTAGTTCCCCTTAATACAATAAACCTCCAAGAGGAAAAATATTATCTTCATTTTTTCGTGAGAAAAAGGGGGTGGTAATGGGGCTGATTAAAAATTCCGCACGTTATCTGTAAATTTAATTATATGTATAATTATTGTAAACGAGAGGCTTTTGAACTGACTTCAAGAAAAAAGGTTTTCAATTTGACTCTTACGCGTGCAGGTATGTGTGTTATGTCCGCGAATTACTGGAGAACTACAGGACTGATTTTCTTGAAACTTGTTTGATTTAATTTATTATTGTTAAATTTGGGCCATGAAAAATAAAAACAATGATAATGATAATAATAATAAATAATAAATAAATAATAAATAATAATAATAAACCCAATATTACTGTTCATAATCGAAACACAAAGAATATGTTTTGCTTCTTTTTATACGCTTTTATTCTACTCACTCAATTTGTTGAAGTACACCGGATGACCAACTTCAGCGCTGCTTTCACGTGTTGCGACAAACACGCGCATACCCTTACATCCGTTTTTATCTGTTGTTTTTTCAGTTTTTGTTTGTTTCTGTCTCGGAAAAAAGTGAGAAATTTTATTTTCTCTTTCGCCATTATTTTCTTCAAATTATAAAAGCGTATTTTTTTAAAACTCGTTTTTAACCTAACTTATTTTATATTTGTTCCAGCATAACATTTCACAAGCATCGGTTTTGCTGAACTTTTTTTAATTTGAAAAATAAATTTGTTCAGACTGAATAATTTATATTTTTCATGTAACTAGGTACCAGTTAGTGTAGTAGGTACCACACATAGGTATGTGTAAATTTTGGAAAGTGAAAGAAAAATGCTTTTTTATTTTATTCAAACGTTAAAACCGAGTAACCTAATGATGAAACAGACTCCAAAAAAAGTTTTAATTTGCAGTCTTATCAGTTTGTCTAATCATAGCTACACTTTCCCAATCCCACCTTTAGTACGCCCCTGCTTGAGAGTATCCTTGTTTATGTGCTACGTACCATATGGTGGTCTCATCGGTAGCTCAGGTTCATGTATATATGAAACTTTCTAATTTATCCAATCTAAATCTTGATGTTTGGAGTCAACTCTGGATTGTACAACTGGCCGTAACTGGTCAGAATCGAGCTCTGTAACAACAACATGTTGGTTTTAACTTTTCAAACTTTTTCATACGTATTTGTAGTCATTTATCAGTACTGGTAGCTAATTTTTCAAATTAATGTTTCGTTCCTCACTCTACCAAAAGGATACACATTTTCTGCAATGAAAAGTGCTAATGAAAACCGAATATTACAAATTACCGTATGTGACTGAAATGAACGGTAAGCCGTTCCACTATACCCGTCGGCGGCTGCCAAAAAAGCATCGTTTTTGATTTATCAATTTATTTATTTCGTTTTTGTTTCTTTCAACTCCAATTCGTCTATCTGTCGTACGTCTGTTAGTTCGCCCTTTCACCCAGATTCCAGTGTTTATACTACTGGAAAGGCGGGCAGTAGTGTAACGAGGAGGGGAGAGGGAGCGACACTGATACTGGCGCCAAAAACCCACATCGCTTAAAAACCTCTCGCGTACGCGTTTATTTGCTGAAATATTACATCCGTAATTGAAATCCGACATTTCCAATTATTTAAGGACGAAAGCCATTAAAAATATAGAAATATGATGTTTGGGTTTTACTTTTTTTTCTCTCTTATTTTTGTTTTATTTTTCGCCTTTTTCCTCTCTTCTTCTTTACTCAGCTTCGTCTGTCCGATGTGTGTCAGTGTAGGTGTGTGTGTGTGTATAGGTATGTGTGTCATCTAGAAAAATGACAACTTTCCTCTCATGCCGACTCTCTCACTGGCTCCTCCGTAATACTTATCGCCTTTTTCTTTTTTTTTTTTGTCGTTTGTAAATATATTTTTTGTCACCCGTGTAATAATAAACTACGATAATTTTAAAATAATTATCTCCCATCCTCGGCTGCGTACCGACTCCATATGTCATGGGCAGCGGACTTACCGTGCAGTGATTCTCAGCACACATGTGGATTCTGTAATGGTGTTCGTCGTGTTTCTTCTCCCTAACTTTTTTTCTTTGTTTTGTCGAAGTACGTAAATCTGCTCCTCGTAGATGTAAATATCATTGCCTATAAAATGTATATTGGAATGAACCGCGTTGATGGTTAAAAATCTTGAGACAACGTTTTTCACAGACGGTTCGCAACTCTGCAACACTGGACATGTTTTCGAGAAGGAAAAGGTATATAATACAGTTCTTCGAAAATGCCCTTCATCTATCAACTATTCTGCTTCAAAAACACATTTTCCTTATTCGTATAATACGTTTATACCATAAACTCGTGGTCCTTAAGTACCTACTCAGTTTCCAATTCATCCATTTCAATTAATTTAACTAATTAAAAATTGTCTCAAAGTTTTCAAAACTCGAAAAACAAGCTGCGACTGATGAAAAATATTTGTCTTTCTCTATCGCTTCTTCTATGAAATTTTTTATGGCATTGATGGTCCCCTTCATTGTCCAGAGTCACGGTCGTGCTTTGTATAATCATCGAAGGTATCCAGCGCGTTGTCCATAGCAGTTTGAAGCTTTTTTCCTAACTTTGTCATGTCCATCTCAATATGGGGAACATTCTCATACCTGTAAAACACTTGCCACGTACACCACAGTTATAAAGTTCAATCACAACTTCCAGTAGCCCGGAGTTTATTCTGCTTCAATTTTACCGACAATACTCACTTTTAGTTCGCAATATTCCCAGGAGATGAATCAATCAGGATTCTATTATCACTGCTGATCCGCTACTAACCCTCGAATAGAATATGTTTGCTAGTGATGACTGATATTCGGTTAAGGTATATTAAAATTTTCAGTTTTGATTTATTAAATGAAATCTTCCCATGCAGTTCAAAAATTAATGCTAAAATTTTGGTCAAAATTCAGGAATTGAAAAATGTTGCGTTTTTCAGAATTAAATAGGGACATACCTAGCAAAAGACTTTTTTCTGTTTTTTTTGGGGGGTTGGAGAAGAAAACACAAATTCATCAACTAACCCCATTTACCAACTAGTATATCTGCACAACTGCCAATTTTATTAACTTCAAGATTGCCAACTGCTGCAAAATTTAAAAAAGTCATCTGTTTCCATGATTTGCCAACTGTAGATACAGATAGTCAATTTTACCGAATGTGAAAATATTCACTTATCCTCTTCCAGCAACGTCCTTAGCATTAAAAGAGTGTTTAGTGTATTACCGTGTAAATAAGTGGACCCCAGTCGACAAATTTCGAGTCTCATCAGATATCGTACTCGGTGACAACGTAAATACGATTAAATTATTTTTACGACGTAATAAATATCGGAGAAACGATTTTATCACACAGAATTTCCTACTCGCCAACCAGTATGCCAGCAAACTCATTGTGGACGGTGTACCTTCAAAAACATTCGTTCATAATTTGTAACCTAAGTTTTTTGCCATTTGATACCTGTCTCACGACATAACCTGTCGTCCACGAGGAAAGGATGAAAGAAAAAAATAGTTAAGTACCTATAAGTAAATAAAATAAGCCAAAAAAAAGTCTCATTTTCATGGCCAAAAAATATGACTCAATAACTTCGAATAAAAATGTCATCAGATTTTAGTAGGTTATTGGCCTGTTTTTGGTCAGCGTACAACAATGGACGGAATTTAAAATACGGGAAAAAAATAAAAAAAAAAGGACGAAAAAAAGTTTTATTAAATCGTGAATCAACTTCAAACGTTTGAAAAGAAACTGCCGAAATACGTTTTTGTCGCTGTTCTCTCCGTTCTCTCCGTACTCCATTTAAAGTGAACTTATTTTGTATTCCCGTTGCGTACGATAAGACGCCTACTATTTATTTTCCATGGCACGAAGGATTCTGTTTTTTGTATTTTCGGCGGCAATTACCTCAAATTATTCGTCCTGATCGTGCTTTTCAACACAAAAAGGGAAGATCTGTGCGAAGGCCAAGAAAAAATTGAAAAAATCATTCAAAAAATTTAACAAGTACTTATGGAAAATCTAAGAAAATCTTTCCCCTCGGATACGTTTTCGAGTTTAGTACTCCACATCGGATATGAAAGTCGTTTTCGTCATATATGCCTACGTATGTATAATGATTATGCATCCAGTTGGAATAAGTTGATAGATATTTGTGTAAAGTTTAGGGTAACGTTGATAGGTTTGAAAAAGGGACTTGGTACTGATTGTGTCCCTCCATATTCGATCATGATCCTTAGTCTTATTCTTGCATCGTTCGTTTTGGTCTTGATCTAATTCTGAGATAGTTGACCTCGGTCTTGGTCACCCAAAATGTGCAATACAAAGACCTATTTTGTTCATCACTATACACAGACGTAAGAAACTATACATGAAATACAAGATAGAAAGTATGTGTAAGTGTGAACCAACAGAACAGAATTAATTCCACCCAGATCATTCCTAATGGCCATAGTTATATTAATACTGTGGTCTCTATTGTTCAAGATGACTTTTAGTATCCATTGTTATATCAGTACCATGGACCCGTCGATAGTTATCGGTGAATCAATTTTGAATTAAACCTGCATCACCAACAGCACCTCCAAAATGGTCTCTGTAAGTTATTACTCATATGAATCCTTTAACAAAAACAATATTGTATATTAAATTCCTCAGTGCGTGGCTACTTACCTCACAATTTATGCATACTGCAGGCCAAGGTAAATATCAAAATATACAACATTAGCCGACCATGTGCGATTAATTCGTACAGATAAAATGGATAAAAATTGTTTCGACCATCCGTTCTGGCGTTATCAGCCTGGACGCTCCTTTACTCTTTTCTCCTTTATCACTCCCCATCACAATTTTTCAAAATACTAATGACATTCTGGCATTATAGGCATAAAGCCCTTTCCATTAATACTTTTTTCATAAGAATTTATCTTTACAACGAATTCCAATGGACTATGACATTTTTTTGTTGTAACCGGAGTTGTAGCCAGTAGTTAGCTACAACAAACATTGCTGTAACCAGGTTGTAGTGAAGATGTGGGCCTATAAAATAATAGTGGTTGCAAATTAATCTGTACCAATTATCAACAATTCATATGGAGACATTAGTTTTTGCTCTCACTGGTCATTAAAATGCAATTGTTTACTGATTAAATAACAGTTAGTAATTTTTAGAAGAAATAAATGGACCTCTGCCAGGACCAGGCATTTTGTGTGTTGTAGCCAGTTGTATGCTGTATCCGGTTTTAGTTGTAGTGATTTTACTTTGTGTATATATATATATATATATATACGCAAGTATATACATAATATGATACCAGTTTCATCAGATTTTTTTAAAGCCCCGACTATTTTCTTTTAATATTACCACGTTTTATGCGTTTGTCCCCAAACCCCAGTGGATTTAATGTTTTTATACTTGATATACCAGACTTGAATAAAATAACAGTTCTGTTTGATATCAAAACACTAATTTACATCAGTGTACACCGGTAGAGCTATTCAACAAATATTCAATTAAACTTTGCACAAAGTCACATAATATTTTTACATTTGTGTAATCATTCTCCCAGTGTAGACTGGTGTAGTTCTACCAAACAGAACTTGTATCATCCAATGATCCAAAGAAATTAATGTTCACAAAAAAAAAAAGAAAAAAAAAAGAAAACCTTCAGTCTCATTTACCCTTTATGGGGTGAGGGTAGCTCTTTACTCAAAGAGTGAATGAAATGAAATGAAACGAAAAAGCATTATGATAAATAAATAATTTTTTTCAAAAAATAGAACCAGATTAAAAAAAAAACAATAAAAAATACACTAAAAACAGAAAAATAATTCTTTTAAAATTTCTCCAGCAAGATCTAGGTCTAGGGACTGGAA
This sequence comes from Ericerus pela, assembly GCA_011428145.1. NCBI lineage: Eukaryota > Metazoa > Arthropoda > Insecta > Hemiptera > Coccidae > Ericerus > Ericerus pela. Next base: position 261,485 of record WOFM01000065.1, read on the forward strand.
TTGTTGAAGTCGGCGCACTTGTCCTTTACCATGTAGGCTTTATCGCAAGTATCCTAAGAACTCAAGTCGAGAAACTCATAGATGAACATTCCTTGTTGAGTAAACAACCATTAGGTCAATTTATTGTCAAAATTCTACCTTGGTGCAGGTATGAGAGAAAATATTCGTATATCTACTGTTTTCAGTTGCCAACCTTACCTACATTTTCATATGAATTCTAACCAGTTGTGTGTCATCAAAGGTGGCTCGAGTTTTGGAACCCGTGACATAATCTGTATTCTGGAGGTAGGTATTTGGTTATGTGTTTTGATTTAATATTTTCCTCCAGTGATAAAACGCGAAGACATAAATTTAAACAAACATCTTATTTATATGAAGATTTTTTTTTTTTCTTCATCGGTGTGTAGATACGTTTGTGATGTCTCTCTTTCTTACCTTTTTTTCTTCTCCGTCGTTCTTACCTCTTCTTCTTTTTCTTATTCTTTTTTTCAACGTACATTTTTACAAGCTAAGAATTAATACGCGCCTCGCATTTTTCATGCTTCTCCAACTATGTACCCACTCCTAAAGTCGAGGTCTAATTCATTTTACGATTATTTATATTTTTTTTATTTTTGTCCCCATAACAATAATATTACGCGAATGCGTCGTGCGTCGGTCGTTTGTCTTTTGAAAAATTATTCAAAGGTGTTGAGTTTAATGTGAAAAAATTAATATTTTGTGACACTCGGCTTGTAACGTATAAACGATGTAAACCTATGCTCGTCGAAATCACATCGAAATGGGAAGGCATGAGATGATTTTTTTTTTCTACTTTGTCGTTCCCTTTGCAGGATTAATTACGATTCTCCGCTATGCTTTGTCACTTTCATGTTCCCCATTTGTAGCAAGTCGAGAATACCATTTGAACGGCTGTAAAATTTATTCAAATTTACGAGTGCACACTTGCTGAAGCCCATATAATTATCATGTTTTCGTTTGTTTCTTCTGTTACTAGTTAGCCTACGACTTTCTATGATTACCTATCTATTTTCAAGTAATTTTGAAATACTTATTTTCAAAGTGCCCAGCACCACTGTATGAAGGGATGTGAATTTTTATTTCGAGAATTTCTGAGCTAGGTATTGGTAAATATTGCCAATAACCCATCTTACGTACTGCGTAATCGGTTAGGTACCCAAAAAAAAAGGCGTTAGCATTGGAGAAAGAGGAAGTTTTTCGAACTCGTCTCTTTTAAAGCCTAAGAAATAATCATGCCTTTATTTTTGTTTTTTATTTGTTGATAAGTTCAACGCTCTCTTTCTGGATATGATGTTGATCATGATGAGCTAAAGTGAGACTCATACCATGATTGTGCAAAGATAAGTCTTGGTCTCAGTGGAGGTTTCATTTGCAAAATTTTTTTGATCACTCGTGACAATTTTTAACCTTACTTTTAATGTTCCTTCAAAATATAGGACTACATAAACATCTCCTACCACAAAGATCCGCTAAAGATCAGTTAGGAGAAATAATAAAATTGAACGATAAATATTGCAAAATATTGCGAATATTTGCAGTTTAATCATATTTCGTCTTGGTCTGGAGCTCTGGCCAGTGGTGTCTTGGTGTTGGTGTAGGTAAGTTTTGTAAAAAGTTGTGGAATAAGATCGAGAACGTGTGATTAAAATCAATATGGCTTGTCGTTTCATCGGGCTGACAAACTAAAAATAAAATTTAGACAATTGACTAGGCACCTTTTGTATCTTACAATACTACAAGGGTATGAAAATTTCCAAAAGAAATTTAAAATTTTTTCGTGTCAAAACTTTATTATGAAACGAAGGACGTAAATGAACAGCACTGTTGTGAGGGGGAGCCCACGTATTCTCGTGGTCTTCCTCACCTTCCTGACACAAAATCACCATTGATAGACAAAAACACTTTCCATATGTTTAGCCATTTTTTTGTTGGCTAAGTGAAAACCTTAAGAACACCCTCTTATCTACGCTCTTGCCACAAAACTACAGTTGTCGGAACTTTAAGCTCCAAGAAGCCTATTCCGAATTAATCGTAGAATCACTCGATGTTTATTTTCCTCTCGTGTAAGTTAAAATGTTGACAGTCTTTTGTGCCATAAATTAAACTGAAAAAGTTATGCTCGAAAGTCGTAGGTGATTAAGAAAGGCCTGCGTAACGTTTTCACTGCCCTTTTTCTGCACTATAAGTGATACATGAAAATTTCAAATCATTAAGATAGATTGTATGTTGCGTTTAAAAGCTCTATTGTTGACTTACTTTCGTTTTGCATGCCAATATTTCTTATTTTCCAAAAGTAGTTGATAAGTGGGCTCTATCAATCAGAAAATATTTTTTAAGACTGTTAATTGTGTAGTCAATTTTTAGAAAGACTGATCATTTTCTATTGAAAAATATGTTATTGAAAACCTGTTGATTTTATGCATCTTCACAACCTAAATGTCCGTTTAAAAATTTAGCTTCGAGTCGATTCAACTCTTCGAACCTAGAATAGTATAAAAACTGAAGTTTCACCAGCTAATCATCCATTAAAAAAAAAAAAGAAAAAAAGAACAGTCGGTAGCTGAAGAATTAATTTCCTTGCATGCATAAACATGTATAAAATACCGAGTCAAATGATAGACAAGCTGACTATTTCATGTTATTAGTGTATCCAAGCTTGCTTCCTATTTTTCATGCGGATAGTATAAAAGAGAACTCACCTCATGCCCAGTTTTAAGGGTTGCATCTTTGGAAGCCCAGGAACTTTTTCCACTTTTAAACAAATAAAGAAGTTAGGTAGCTTTTTTGCCATTATCAGATCTCCCATATTTCAACTTGTAAGATAATTGTAAAAACAGTTTTTCATGATTGTTTTCCATTTATTTATTTAGTTTTTTGCATCGTGTAAATCAATAATATATTAATGCAGACATATTTCTAGCCAATTTTCAACCTTTATTTTTCTATCAATCCCTATTAAGTGAAACTATTTAAAACAACTGGAATGCAGAAGCAGCTCCTTTAGAAAATTAGATTTTCAATTAGTAGAAAATTAGTTACTAAAATATTATTAATAGTTTATTATTGCGATGATTATATTAAATTTTGTGACTATCCACGTAAAATTACTGTTGTTCAGCTGATTCAGCTAAAATTATTAATGTTAGAATAGATCATAATAAATATTTGTTCCAAATTACATTCCTATTGGTCAAAAATTAGGTATTTTATAGCCAAAATAAAAACAAAAACAGCGTTATTTAAATGCCAGATGGGGTGACCTTGTGGCACCACAACCAAATCCAAAAGATGAATCACAAAATCACACTCAAAACTTACCACAAGCAAAACATATGTGGATGATGAAATAACATACTGAAGTCCAATTCAGTACAGTTTGCAGTGAAAGATAGCCAGCCATGAGGTCGGATTTGTATCACTAAAAACTCTTTATTTTTACCTTATTTTTAAAGTTTAATGTTAGAATTGGAAACAGGCTATCTATTTAGATGATCTACCTCATCACTGAAACTACAGTTCTGAAAGAATCATGATCCACCACTGATGGTTGCTCTCAATACCTTCTTAGCAAAACATGATAGAAAAATAAAACACATCGAGTTCGAAATCAATAACCGGCATGTAACATAAAATATAACTTATTTACAACATACCATATAATAAGAATACAGTCGATAGATTGAAGACAAAATTATTGAGATGGCATCCTAAATTCAAACTTGTATGTTAAACAAAACTCAAGACATCGAATGCAATGTAAAACAGGAACATGTTTCAAAGACAGTAAAACAAAAAGTAATTTCATCTACGTTCATGTAAGTTAAAGTAAACTATAACTTACCAGAATGTGAGGGAAATTAGCCGGTTGATAAATATGATTTCTTTATTACCGAGATAAAAAATAGGAAAAATTTGTCAATATTTGAATAACGTATGAAATCTGGTGAAAACCCACTGTAGTAAGTTTTCATCAGATGACTGGACAGAAATATCAAGTATATTACAGTTCCAAATTTTGTGACTATTGGACAAATTACAACCTGTATGGTGGTAACAAGAAATTGGCTGATGTATAATTGAAGCAAGTGAGGTGAAGCTGAGTAAAGTTTCTTTATGTACCTACTTGGTTACTCACGGAATAACATTTGTGATGACCATTACTCTTAGAACCAAAAATTACTAAAATTCTCAAATAACTATTTCAAGTTAAGCACCCGAATTTAAGTACGTTTTTTTCAAAAATCTACTTATTAAAATTCCCAGAGTATTCGAACCCAGAGGTGGGAGTGGTTACGTTTTTTATTTCGTGATCTGAGCATTTTGGTACTATTTTCAAAAATTAATTTTTTTGTATGTACCCTGTTTTGCGTTGATTCAATTCCCAGGCGTAATTTTGATTGGATGGTTTAGAAATTTGAAACACTTATTCGGATCCATCTAAGGAAGAAACCTATTATTTTTGTTCTGGATCGGGCGCATAGTCCCTCCGATAGGTCAGTTTATATGCATTTTTTTTACTGAACAGCGTACAGATCGCAATTTTCAATTGATAGGCCTGAAATTTGGTGTACTTATGTGTTTTAGGTTGAGGACAATACCTACCAACTCTGGTGCGAATAGGCCTTTTGTAGCATTTTTGGCACATTAATGGCTCTGAAGGGAGTAATTATCAAGCTAGAGTCACAAAATTTGATACAATTATCGTTTTGAAGTATATTTAACATAATTCTAAATTTGGTTTCTATTGGTTTTTTGGTTCTTTCCCTGGGGTTTTTGGAGGTGCTAACTTTTCATGTTATCTCAATAAAAGTTGCAGTTCTCTTTCAATAGTCACGAAATTTGGTTCAAACAGTACCTCCTATACAAGGACTAGACCTACCAATTTTAGTTTTGATTGGTCAATTTGTTCCTAACTTATTAGCTATTCGGTGTGATTTTCCCTCTTTTGCCCGTCTAATAATGGTCCTGAAAAATTCATTTTCTAACCTTTATCGAGAAAACCATTCGTTTTAACCTAAAAACAACCCGATCTCAGCAAAAGGTCAATTATCAGCACGTAGACAATTGTACTATAATTTGTTTTACAATCTGGGAGATTTTTTTCACATATAACTGTTGTTTTTTTTTTGTTTTTTTTTTATATATAAACCACAATTCCTGTCACTACAGGAAAGAGAACTATCGAATTATTTCCTAAAATCCGGCTGGTTAGAATTTAAAATAATTTATCATTAGAAAAAAAAAAAAAAAAAAATTATTTTTACACAATAATTAAAAATTTATTCATGAAATATTCTTAAAACATGATAACTGAGTCAGTATATTATATCGCATGCCTTGTATTTGTGTGATGTTGGTAATTTTTCGCAAAATCTACAAATAGTTTGTATATTACTTTATTAGACGAATGTTGGTAAAAGAGGTGATTTTTAATCAAAGATAATCTACTTTTTCTTGCGAAACTTGCTGCGCAAGAGTTTTCTTCAAATTCTATGTATTAAAAAATAATTCAGTTCCTCTAACAGTATTTGGAATGTCGTCGCAAGTTTGTTTTCGAAAATTTTAATTTTTAGTTCAAATTCTGAACTTTGGTAGGTAAGGTGTTATGCTATTGTTTTTGTTTAAGATTGAGAGAAAATACATCGTCGTTTGTATTTTTTCAGGCGTGAAGTTCAAATTTTCAGTTTATTTTTGGATTGAACCACTTATTGAGCCACCATGCGACCCAAACAGGATTGGTTGTGTAAATTTTTTACCATTTTATTGTGTTATATAAATCTCCGGATATGTTTATTGAAATGCGAAGTTTCGCTTTTTAACTTGTGTGATGTGGCTCAGGTACACTATTTAATTATTTGTTTGCTTTTTGATTTTGTTTTTCTTTGTGAGGGGGGGGGGATATTTTTGGGTAGCGTATCCAACCTTGTTTTATATATACATATAATACGAATTTGAGTTTTTGGTAGAAAAATTTTCTTTGAGTTATGAAACGAAAAACGTACCTACCCTACCCGTAGGTCGTTCCACGACCCCAAGATTAAACTTAAAATTTATTTTTTTATGACGATAATTTCGAAATATATTTTCTTCTCGCTAAGATTTAAATTAGCTAACGAGAAATCACGAATAATTACCCTTTTAGTATAACCTTGTAAATTCGTACTCATTTTCGAAAAGTTGATGTATTTGACTGACTTCTTCCTTCCTATCTTTATCAAATGATCTTTTTAAGCATACGCGTATTGCCCTGTAAACATTTAATTTTTAATAATTCGAAGATGCTACCTGAAAAAAAAAAACTTTTATTAAATTACTCGCTGCATTCCTATTTCATCTTCATTTATCACCTGCTGCGATATCTTTAGTATCTTTAGAGTTACTTTTTCATGCTCATGTCCAGCGCATGTTATGTTGAACACCAAATTCCATAAATAATTTATTTTAGGTGCGTGTGGTTTGCGTTGTCTGTATACCCTAAAATTCGACAGCATAGTTATGTGGCAAAACTTATTCAATGTGTCAACGACACAGTAAACTGCTGAAACAGCTTCTTCTAATTTCTCGCAAAAACATCTCAGAAAACTCATTCACCATACAAGCTAAAGCTAGAATCCGCTATACTGCAGCCTATATCGAACCAATGTATCCTCGCAGTATTCGATAAGGTAACCTATCTCGACTCTCATATTTATCCACCTATGTATGTATAATTATATAGATATTCGAGCAGAGAATAATTATTCCTAAAAACTGTGTTTGAAAAATTTAATATCAATATTCTTATAGTGTGAGGAAAACAATAAAATGCATTTGGTTAAAATTCGTTGTCATTAAAAAAAAACTGCTATTGAACCTCAGAACCGTCAAACAGCTTTAAAGGAGAACTAAGAATTCACTTTCAACGGAGCAGGTCCATAACTTGAATTTCCAGTGAAAACTTTCTCACTTGATTATAATTCCCAGTTTTTTGAGTTTTCACTTCTCTGAACTGACAGTAAGTATAATCCTTCAGTGGAGCTGAGAACTAACTTACGGAAAAACGGGTCCAGTACCGAAAAGTTTCTCGGAAAATGCTGAATTATAGGCAAAACAAAAACCACCTTCGCTGAAAAAATCTCTGCTTCTTTCAATGAAAGAATCAAATGTAGCCAGAAAATACAGTTTAAGATTTTACTTCAGCTTATAGAGGCGTATATTATTGTAAATTGAAATATTTCATAATTGAAAAATCTTAAGAAATCCATATACATTGTTCGTTTCAATAAATTTGACTTTTAAGCTAATTTTCATTTCCATCGTCTTGAGGGAGCAAAATTTACACTTTGAAAAAAGATATTAATCTCTAAGAGGTTGGTATCCCCTTCTAAGAGAAAGCCGGCATTAAGGAAACTTGCTATGAAAGAAATAAATCAGCTGTTTTATTAAAAAAATAAAAAAGTTTTTTCTCACATTTTTAAATTAATAATTACTTTTTATTGCGATTTTCGTGACTTTGAGTCTTCTTACAGTTGAAAACATGTCTGTATGGTATGTTCAGTTAACGACGGACACGAACAAAAATTTTTAAAGAGTACTTTTCTTTGTATGGGTATCGTCAAAATAAAATGACTTTTTAGAAATTCCAAAATTACGGGCAGCCTACGCCTTACTCCTGATTATACGTAGACATAATAATAATTTCCTGCCCAAATTTCTGTTATTAATTTTCCAATGTAATTTAAAGCTGAAGTCCCTTCGGAGACATGCTGAAGAAAAACTCGTTGGTTTGTGGGGGAAGTTGAATAAGAGTTTCAGATTGTGTCAGAATAAGTGCACCTTTGAGAGATTTCAAGGAAAATTTGAGAGGCGAAACTGAGAGGATTTTAAGTTGTCACCTTGTGTGGCCTTTTTTTTTCTTCAAATTTCTCGTTTATTGTCGTAAATATTGTGTTACTGACGCCGTTTTAGGCTATGGTATCGGTAAAAAAAATTTAACGCCGGGCCAATGTACCTAATTTAAGAAAAATAAGCATCTTTTGAGGAAGGAGAAGATACTCGTTCATAAATATTCTAACCATCCTCCATTGATGTACTTTCCCCTTTTTTGTTATTCCTTTCTAAAGTTCCTTTGAAAAGAATGTTCGCCTTTCTTTTTTTTTTTTCATTCTTCGTTACTCTGTACACCAGTTAGTGGGGAACTTTTTACTTCCCAAATTCGGTTACTGCTCCCCGTTTTGTTCCGACTTCTTATTTATTAACTGCGGGGGTGTCTTTCATTTAGACTGTACAAACGATCGAACGTTTTACGAAGAAAAGAAGAAAACAAAAAACGACTTTCGGTATGCGCTGGGTTCTTTATTGAGAATCAGCTACCAGAAATTGTGTTTCAAAATGTGTACAGTAAAATAAGGTAGAAAAAAAAAAACCTAAAGAATGTTACTACTTCCCTTGTGTAATTTTCAACGGTTCTGCCAATGCTCTTCTTTCATCTCCTCCTCCCCCCACGAAAGATCTGTGTGTGTACTTTGGTAAAGTGAAAAAAACTTATTTGATGAGATAATCGTCTAATGAGTAACATATTGTCGATGGTTTACACATTTTGTTTTGTTTGGCACATTGACTGACAGATTTTGAAATTTTACCGCTGGTTTTTTGTTTACTTTTGAAATGAATAGAGGAAATATTCACGCTCCAATTATTACCAATTACCAAATTTTCGTCCGACAAAAGATGGTAAATGGTTACAAACTGATTTATTTAGGCAGAAACATACAATTTTACCTGCCAAATGAGGGCAATAGGAATAAATGAGAAGAGAATTTCCAAACAGAATCTTTTTGCCATGGTATAATACGTGTGTGGTGTTTCCACACACGGTCAATTTGGCTCAACTGAATGTAATGAAGTTGTTAATAGGATGCCTACTACCTTTTGAGTATATTTGTGTAATGATATTTTCATATCATTCACTATAAAATCATACATCTATTCCAAATTAATATTTTCCTAAATTCGTATATCATTGCTGCATTTTCGTACATTTATTCTTTCTTTTACTCGCATCATTTCGGTCAATTCCAAATTTGTCTTTCAAGTCTTGCCTTGTCTGATGACATCACTATTTCCATGAGTATATTTCAATATCTACTCTGCAATAATTCTAATTCCTATTAATTTCTTATACACTCCCACTTTATGTCATATCTTTCATATTTCATTGGTTTTATCCTAATTACGCTTTTCCCAAACACTAAATTAAACTCATATCTCCCACGACACCTAATTCAAATCACTCTGTCATCCATAGTTATTAGTCTAATGTTCTGTGCTATTCATTCTATTATTTTCATCTAAACTGTAAACACACTCTTTTAATTATTTCAATATTACATATTTATAAAAATATACAACTGTTGTGTATTGTTTTGTGACCATTATAATCTTACAATATGTAATGCAGGGCTGACTCTCCTAGTTCCACCGACTTGAGGTTGATTTCATTCAATTCAATGCTAAATATATATGTAGGATCGACTGATCCATGTTGAGGTTTTTGGGAGTAAATTTTCCAAAGGTTTGAAAAAAAAAAACCAGAGTTCGTGTGAATCAAACGTGTTTGGCCTTTGAAATTCCTTTACTTGAATCTGGAACTCATGGCTATGAAGGACAAGCTGAACTCATCATATACGGAATTATCATTCTTTCATTTGAACATGAGTATGTTTCTGTTTTTAAGTATTCTTTGTTTATAGGTACAAAATTCCAAAAAAAATTTAATTTGGGACAAGGTCGATAAGTATGCTATGGATTTTGTAACCAGCTGTTTAATATCGGGCCATATATTTTTGATATCCATAGAAAGAGTAGATAGGATGTTAAGTGTGAGTTTTTATTCTCATAGAAGATTTAATCACCTGTTGCATTTTCTTAAATTCGAAATGAAAATTTATTTTTAGTGATGGCCTGTAAGATTCATTCCCATTGAGATGAAAAATGTGTACCACATTAAATGTTCTAATCCGCACAGACCCTGGAACGTGTTTTTTTTTTTTTTTTTTTGCATATTGAACATAATGCAAAATATTTTTTAATGTGATAATATTTTTATTTTCTATATGGGATCTGTTTTCGAATTCGATGTTTCTTATATTGTTGAAAAACTTTGAATATTAATATGAATAGCCTACAGACTCTGCTCAACTATCATTATAAATTAAAATTTATCTCCATCCTGACCTAATTCTTACAGTAACGTGTATTATCAATCATTATTATCAATATCCAAATTATCAAACAACTAATCAACAACTTTCAAATTATTTGTTTAAGACCCTTTTTCAGTGGATAGTCCTGTCTTCCTTCATCTACCAACTGGATTTGTATTCTAATTGAAATATTTCTTTTCTTTTGCCCCACCCTTTTATTTTGTGTTACAAGAATAAATAAGTTAAGTAGGTCATGAAAAATTATTTTTCTACTTTTTAGAGTGCTAAGTTAAATAAAAGCGTATCCTTAGAATTTTTATTTTTTATTTTTTATAAGTTAAGTAGGTCATGAAAAATTATTTTTCTACTTTTTAGAGTGCTAAGTTAAATAAAAGCGTATCCTTAGAATTTTTATTTTTTATTTTTTTTACTTTTGACTTTTTAGGAATAAAAAAATGTATAGGTAATTTGATGTAGATCTTAATTTCAAAATAATTGTATCCTACTGTATTTGGATGTTGAAGTTAAATGCTAGTAAGAAACATAATTCAAACTAATCTGAGAATTAAAACTTTATTATCTTATTTATGAAAACATAATTTTCAAAGTCTGTCCACTTCTGCAATTGCTTTTTTATTACAAGGTTTTTTCCCAGTTAACTTGCTACCATCCAATTCTTGAATTTGGAGTCCATCTAATGAGCAGATGCGATTGATAGAAACGTATGCCTGGCCTTCAGCAAATAGTCGGAGTGGTTTCGCTCTATTCTGAATTCTATGATGCAAATTTTGGATCATTTTTTTGAGAAAGCGATCCACCCCAATTTTCCATACAAAACTTGAGTTCTACACTGTCAGATAATCGAAGTGATTTGAAGACATCGGTAAAATGTACACGACCTCTTCAACAAATTGAGAATTCCTCACAAATTCTCTTCCATTCAACAATGAATTAATGTCAATGAATTAATGCGGTTGAATACACGCGAACTCATCGACAAATCGAATAGAATTGGTGTGGAATTCTTTTTGATTTGTCAAATAATTAATGCCATTAAATATACGCAAACTCACCAACAAATCAAAGAGAATTCCTCACAAATTCTCTTCTATTTGTTGAGGAATGAATGCCATTAAATGAAATTTATGAGAACTAGTCAACAAATTGAAGAGAATTTCTCACAAATTGTCTTCAATTCATTGACTAATTTGTTTGAATTGAACAACATTGATTCATTGATGAGTTCTAATACATTTAATGGCATTAATTTGTCGACAAATTGAAGAGAATTTCTCACAAATTTTTGTCATACTAAGACAAGGACCTGACCTGTTGAATTAGCACGGATCAGCCTGACAATTTTTACCGGTACCACTATTTTTTTTGTCATTTTATCCAAAAAATAATTAATCTATATACCGGGTGTTTCCAATCAAACCGCAACATAGCAGCCCTAATGTAAAAATTGGCATGTTGCAATTTAATTTGACACACCTGTAGTACTGTATGCATTTCAGATAGGTGTGTTCAATCAAAACGCAACATTCGAATACTCAATGTCTCAAATTACGCATTCGTATCAGGAAGATAAGAATACAAATACCTATGTTATCGAGGGAAAATACGACTACAAAAAGAGAATACCCAATCCTGTAACTGTTTATTGCAAAAGTTTGAAGTGCTTGCATCGGAAAAAACGTGTTTAAATTCGAGTTTTAAAAATGGTTGTGTACACCATACAAGAAAAAATATGGTTTGTTACAAAATATTTGAGTGGTTCCTCATTGCGAGAAGTAAGTAGAAAATTTCACGAGACATTTCCCAATCACCCAGTACCAAGTATGACTACAATTTCGCAAACAATACAAAGATTTCAAAGTACAGGAAATCTTGTCTATGAAAGAAAAGGAGTCCCCATTCAGCGTGCTGCCCCAGATAGTGACCTTTTAATACTGGCAGCCATTGCATCAAATCCTAGGACAAGTACTAGGGCAATTGAACAACAAGGTGGCCCATCACATTCTGCAGTTAGTAAACGCCTTCGGAAATTGGGATTTAAAAGTTACCACACTTCCATTCATCAGGAATTGCATCCTGGAGATGCGGAAAGGCGAATGCAATTTGCAATGATGATGCTTGAAAGAGGTGAAAATGATCCCCATTTCTTCCATACTATTTTGTTTACTGAAGAGTGCACATTTTCTCACAACCATGCGCCAAATGAACAAAACTTTTGTATTTGGGCCCAAAAAAATCCAAATAACTTGTATGAAGCACACAGCCAATATCCAGGAAGTAGCAATGTGTGGGCAGGCATTGTTGGGCAGCGCATTCTTGGACCCATTTTTATTGATGGCACATTAGATGGAACAAAATATGTGAATCTTCTAGAAACTCATATCAGCATACTTGTAGAAGAATTGAATTCTGACGAAGCCTTCTGGTTTATTCAAGATGGTTGCCCAGCTCACAATCTTAGACTGGCACATAATTTTCTTGAAGAGGCTTTTCCTGGACAAGTAATTGCAACCAATTCACCATCATTTGATTGGCCGCCTAGATCTCCTGACCTAAACCCCTGTGACTTTTTCTTGTGGGGTCATGTGAAATCTGTCATTTACAAAGATGCACCTTATCCAACTATCAATGCTCTACATGACGCTCTTCAGCAGTGTTTTGCCACGATCAGTCATATTCATGTCCAAAATGTTATAAATAACTTTGAACTAAGATTACGTCATTGTATTGCTGCAAATGGTGGTGTGTTTGAGCACCTTGTATCATAAAAGAATTTGCCAAGTTGTTTGTAATTAATTAGTTATTATTTGTTGAATACAGTATCTTTTTCTTTCTTGTTAATGTTGCGTTTTGATTGGACACACCTATCCGAAAGGCATACAGTACTACAGGTGTGTCAAATTAAACCGCAACATGCCAATTTTTACATTAGGGCTGCTATGTTGCTGTTTGATTGGAAACACCTGGTATATAAAAGAGAATGTATGTCTGTTTGTCTTTTATGCATTACTACACCATTCATCCGATGGCCATGAAACTTTTGGAAGTTGTTCAGTATACTCCGAGAAGGTTTCTGGCATAATACAAAAAGAAAATTTCAAAAAGTTGCCCAAAAAATTCCTGAAATATGTATTTTATTCAATATCAATATATCGAAAAACAATATTGCATCGATCTGGTGGAGAACATAATTATATCGCAAAATATATCGATTTTTGTTGTATACCTATGTGATAACAGTGACTGTGAGTTTGCTTCTAATTCCATTGCATAGGATATTGGGAGTTTCCATCAAAGTGGCTGACATCTAGTGGATTTTTATCACACTAAAGTAGAGGTAATGGTGTATGTTATCAACAATGTAAATCTTATGTAAGTTTATTTTTTTCTTTGAATTTTCTTAGTTTTCTTGAAGGAATAAGTGTTATAATTTATTTATCTACAAATTGTTGAATATATTGGTGTGGTAGCAGACACATGTCCTTTTAGAGATGCAAAAACAATATTGAAACGGCAAACCATCAAGAATTTGTTCAAAAATTTGGATAGGTCTATTTGTTTGCAATGGATACTGTGAATGGCTCATTAATAGAATCCGTTATAAACAAACAAACCTATTTTTGATAACACACCATCACTTCTATTTTTTGTTGACTATAGCGCTCCCAGTGGCAATGGAAACTACTAATAGTAATTCGATATATATCGATATTATATCGATGATTTAACATCACCAGTCATCTGTCATACTGATACGGAGACTGATAATAGGTAATGAGAGAGAAGACTGGTGTTTTTTCAATACGGATTTGGCGACAAATCAAAGGGATTTGGAAATGAATTCTCTTTGATTCGTCGCCTTGAATTAATCAAGATTCAGCGATGAATCGAAGAGAATTCATCTACGAATTGAGGAATTCTCTTCAATTCGTCGACACCCGGGAAATCTATACTTACTTCTCTCACTACAGCAATTATAGGTATTTTATTTAAATTTTTCAACTGATAAAAAACACACACATCAAATAATTATAAAGGTTGTCGTCAAGTAGCGCTACCTGGGAACCGGCGCACTGGAACTAATCAAAGCAAGTTAAATAAAAGCTTTGACTATATAGCTTAATGGACTGCTAGAACTGATAAGAAATACATAGGGTTAAATGGAACACCGCTGAAGCCACTGTTAACAGGCGTTCTATTTACAAAAAATGACCATTGGTGATTTTTAAGATTTTATTAGTTCTAGAAACAACGAAAAATCAGAAACAGCATACTTACTACATATGAAATCGATACCTATTTCATTTATCGTGTGGTAAACAAGTTAGAAATATGAAAAAATTGTACTTATGGCAGCACTATATCTTTAATTTAGATTCCGAATATGCTGGGACATTCGATTTTGGTATTCTCTGCAAATTGGAAATCCTACTGACTGTTAAATTTGCTGAAATTTTTCAACAAAATTGTAAGAAATTGTTTGTCAAGGCTGAAAAATCATTACGGAAAATCATCAACTTTGTTCTGATTCAAACAAAATGACTTGGAAAAATTATCAGAAATATATTTCAAAACGAAGAAATTCGTGATATTTCAACAGACACCATCAATTTCTAATCACTTCAAACCTTTATAGGACAAATAATATACCTACTTGAATCTTTTACAATAACTACTTATTTCAGGCATTTTAAAAATGAAAAACGGCAAAATAAAAGCCAAATTTTCATAAATGTCATCCAGTTGTTTATTTTCATTAATGTTCATATCATCTGAAATTTATTCTAAATTCGAAAAACTTTTTCTCTGATCAAATAAAATAAAATAAATTTTCACTCAAAAAACGTATTTTAGCTCATTTAGGACTCGCTCAAGTTCTTACGGAAGTTCAAGAAGTTTTTTTCGGATAACAAATCAGTGAATGATGAAACTATTTACCTAACAACCGAATTTTTCAGTTTAAGAAAATCTTACTTCAAACTTTTCAAGAAAAAAGTAACTCTATCCAAAACTTACATTTTCACATTCTGAAGAGTTCGTCGATTAATTTAAATCATTATTCGAACGTTTCACTCATTAATTTCAGGCAATAAATTGGTATAGCGTTCTAATATTTCACTAGTATCTGCTTATATTGTTAGGAGTCATGAAAATATAACTCAATACAAATTCAGTTTTCACACAAAGTACCTTTTTCGAAAAGTAACGCCTGCATTGTTTGGCTTCAAGATTTTATCAGTTCTAGCAGTCCATTAAGCTATATAGTCAAAGAATAAAAGTGTATAATAATAAAAAACTGAACATGAGCTGCGTCTGCATTACACTTTGCACGTGTATCGGTGCGTGTTATCCGTATGTGTGTGTGTGTCGTGTACCATTGGGTCGTCGCTGCTTCAGCGTCGTTTCGATTTTCCGTCCATCGTTGTTTGTTTTGTTTGTGGCCTGTTCAGTTCAGTCTTGTCTGTGCTGTTGTGCGTTTGCTTTCGCGGTGCGGGAAAGCAAATTTCACGAATTTTTGATTTCAATAATAATATTATTCCTAAATAACGAGTGTTTCGCCTATTTTTTCTCTCCTTAGATGAAAATATCGACAAATTTTGTTCCACTTTCTCACACCGGTGTGGTTTTGACTTTTGGCTTCGTTGTTGAGCACTATTATTGTTTTATTTTTTTGCTATTATCAAAAAAATTAACGAGAATTCTTATTCCCTCCTACTTGTGAATTTTCGGTTAATCCGGTGGATCGTCGAATCGTGCAACGCAAATTAAGCTGCTAAATATTTATTAATTTTCGGCTCAATTTTTTTGTTTTCTTCGTCTTTCACCTTGAGGAGGTATTGCTAATGCTTTAAATACTAACGAAAAAGGTTTTTTTTTTTTTTTTTTTTGGTAGTGCAATTTAATAGTTCGCCAACTTTTCTGTAATAAACATTTTATTTCATTCGTTCCGCGTATTTTTTCTCGTGCCTAATTTTAATTTCGGTACACGATTTTCTTTTCACGCTTTGTTCAGTTTTTCGTTTTTTTTTCTTGTTTTGGCAACCCCTTTTAATTGAATTTTGCGAATTTCGTATCTCCCCTCATTGAAGTGTGTTATAGTGAATACTCCGTTTTGGTTTTGTGCGTTGAAACTTTTTTTTTTTTGTGGTGTTGAAGAATCATTCTGCTGTCATTGGTGAGCATCGACTGAGGTACGCTATGGTGTATATATGTGTAATGCTTGGTCATGAATAAATTTGTTTTAGTAATGTGGCATACGACGAAAAAGTTCTGCATTTGAAAGTTTTAGGTCCTGGATCAATGTTACGAATCAGTTTTATCAAGTGACAGTTACTCATCTCTAAAAGAGCTAATTAAAAAAACTTTTTCGAGACACAGAGAGCGTGTAACACAAACATGATCAGACTTTTCATTGGAACTTACCAAGTTGGGTCGAACAGTTTCTCGCTCTCTGAGAACCTAAGTCTTTATCGAATTCTACCCTAATAATTTGAACATCCTCTTCAGAAAACAAGTTCCGTTGAATTGAGTTCTCTGTTGAACTCCATTTGGCAAATTCCGTATAGTTTTTAGTTCTGTGATGTGCCTGAAGCTCGCAGGTCTGCTTCTAGGAAAGGTATAACTGACGTGAGGCCGTTCTTATTTCCTCAAATTCACCCTCACCTCCTTAAAAGATGAGTAAAATAATTGAAACTGATGAAATATTTTGTGTTAATACAGTGTCTAATTCTAAAGAATTGAAGCGACTCAACATTCTCCACAAATTAATCGTGGAAAAGTCTTTAACAATTCTCAGTTCTAAAGACATCAACTTTACTAGAGAGTCCAGGTAGAAAAACAAAGTTTTCAATAGCTCTGAAAATTGAACAGTCATGTGGTTAACGTCTATGTTTGTATAATAAAATTTGGGAATACCATAAAACTGTGTGTATAACCTGCCGATTATTTGCGAATCATTTGCCTGAATTAAAAAATATGATTTTTGAGTACGTTAGTACCCCCCGTCGGACATTTTCAATATTTTTAAACATTATTGAGATAATTATAAGGTTTAAATGACGAAAGAATGGTAGTTCTGACGTAACACGGGGACGAAACTTTTTGAAAATTAAAATTTTTTCTGTGAGGGAGTTGCTTCAGCTCATGTTTTTTGAAACAATGCTGTCGTCAACCCTTGGTTAACTCTAAAAAATTGTTGCAAGAAAATCAAAATCAAATTTGTAGAACTTTCAAAAAAAAAATCTTGTAAAAGAAATAAAAATGAATTTTTTATTGTAACCTTTGACTTTTAAGCGTCCTTACTTGGCCAGTAGTGCTTTTAAGATGAAAGTAATGTGCGAAGAAAATCATCAAAATCGAAGCTAAAGCTTATTTCCCTTCTTTTTTTTTATGGAAGTGTCAGATAGAATAAAAGAGCTAACTTTACTGAACAAGTCATGAAGTGAAAATTACAACGTTGTAAATTTCGGAACCCCGGCTCTTATATACGGGAATTTCATCGAATTTTCAACTTTGTTTTGAATTCCTTTTTCTAAAAAATATATAATTCGAGAGTTAGCTATAATTTCTATCATTTTTTCGATCGTTGAGCTAAGCATTCACTAAGAACCGGAGTTAGAGAGTTTATTTTACTCCAATTCTATAAATTTAGAAAACGAATTTTTTCAAAGCTAAGAAATACCTATTTGGAAACAAAAGTTCTTTTCGAGTTCTACCCAGGAAATCCAAAAACATATTATCAGAAAGGGCCCAAAGTTACGCTTTTTCTTTAAATTAAACGATTTTATTGACTAAAACATTTTTATGATTTTTTTTTTTTTTTTGAAAACAAGCTTTTTGCGAAATGAATTAAATTTTTCTTCGAACTCGAGGCTGTCAACTGAAAAATTACGAAAATCCGTTGAAAGCATCACTGATAAGGGCAAAAAAGAAAATGCGTAATAAGTATGCGAATCCTTTTGAAGATAAACGAGTAGGTTGAGTGTTGGCATAGTTCGTTATTGGATCAAAAACATGGCTTGAATTTTATCATCTTTGTGGTAAACCATCACTGATATGAGTTTTCCAAGTCCGCCCTCTTTCGATAAAATAACATTTCGATTAATTTATCAGCCGATAAAAAAATATTTGGTTCATTAAATTTTGGTGGCTGTCCTTCTGTTCACTCTCCCTTCCGCACCTAATTTCAGACAGCCTGTAGTTGAGAAATGATAACGATAGCAATTTTTAAGGAAATTCTTTTCTAGCACAGCCTGATGTTCGAAGCTGCGAAAAATTGTTTATTAAATTTTATTTTTTGGATCAGTGGTTTTTTAACGATTTTCTTATTTTTCAACAGTCTTTGCATCACGTTTTAGTTCGAATGGACATACCTGTTGACCTGTTGTTGCATAAATTACGTAAAAAATTTATACCAAATTATTTCCTTCTAGAATTATTTTTGAAGTTAATTCAGTTAAGCTAACCAAAATTGTACCAGTAGCAGAATTAGACCTTTGTGCATTTATGGCTTCGTTTTATTTATGTCCGCTCCTGGTGTACTTTAAAATTTAAGAATGTCATCTTCCCCCTCCATCGGGCTACCATCCCTTTATCAACAAATGCTAATATTAGCTTTTTTTGATGAATGTATGCCTGTGCAGTGGGCCTCTGAAGATATGAATGTTACAAGTCAGCGAACATAATAGAAAAATGATAGCCAAAGAGAAACTTGAAATTTTAAAATAAATATTTGGAACAAAAAAAATAAAAAATAGTTTACAGTAGACAGTGAACAGTTGAACCTCAGTCTGTATATTAATAGGCAAGCATTCTAAATTAAGTGCCTAGTCTGGTTTGTTTGCAAACGTATTACGAATTTCAGTTGATTGAGACTGTGATGAAACTGTAGGTATAGGCTAGTTCTGTAGTTGCATGTTTTGTTTGTCAGGCCTGTGTATTGCCATCTGAGTTATTTGAAGCCGTCTTTAAATCAAAATTCACAAAGAGTGCAAAATAAAGATAACGAGAGTCTGTCAAAATCAGTTTTGAGAAAAATGAAATGTTAAGTTTTCGAATTCCTGGAATTGAGGAAAAATAAGCCTCCAGAAATATTTATGAAAGGGAATAAGTATTGATGAAAAAAATTGCTGGACAGAAAATTGAGAGGTTAAAAATTTATTTCAAAAAGTAGGGATGAAATCCTATATCTACTGTCAAGTTAGATGTTCATTGATGAGTTGTTGTACCTATTCTTCATCGCAAAATATTTTGCACTCCTACAACCAATGCCATTTTTTGGAAATTGGTTTTTTTCAAACCCCTCGAAAATTTGGACCTGTTATTCTTACCCTAGAGCTTTTCTTTGTCTTATTATCAGAGTGTCAGAGAAGAATTAGTAAACAGTACCAAAGACCAAAGGTATCGGCCTCAAACTTTTTCTGAGAGTCCGGAAAAATCCGGATTTTGAAATAAATAGAAACTTGGAAGTGAACGTTTGAAGAGAGCGTCGGGCCCACCATGGAGGAATTTTTGGGTGCCAAATCTCTTAAATATAAAAAAACCCCCGGTGGAATACATATGGAACACGAAAAACACCTGAAGAAATTTTTTTCAGTCGCTCCTCTCGCGAAATTGTTTTCACAATTTATAACTTCCCCTCCTCCCAGAGGTAAATTCTACATCTGAGTACAAAGAGGGCCTGACAGTTTATTCTCCGTGGTCCCGAAAGTTTTCACTGAGGCTCGGCTTATTGTTTGCATATTAAATAATTACTGTACATTATATATTTTCTAATTTTTCATTCACTTAATGGTTTCATCTTTATCACCGACAATGTCTTCTTCAATTTTTTCATTTTAGATATGTAAGTACCTATAATACGTTGCGCCCATCAGTACAAATTTAAATATTTTATGGTAAATTAATAATTTTAAAATATACTATGTTTTAGTGGAAAACTAATCCTGACTTTTGTTGTTTAGTTATTTATCCGGTATTTTCTTTTGTAATTTTTTTCCATTTTTTTGTGTCATTTTTGGTATTTTGACGTCATATTTTGCGATTTGGTTTTTCTTCCAGAAAGTGTGAAACTCGAACCTCAGTGACACTGTCTTGTACTTATACTTGTTCTCTAATATATGTTGGATATCGACTTCGAAAATCTCAATGTTTTTACTTAGTGTAGCCAGTTTTTCTGAATGTTTAATTAAGGTCCCCTTAAAATACAAAATAGGTACCTATTTTGTGTGTTTTTGTGTGTATTTTATTACTTATATGTGAATTCAGTTTAACAAAATCTTTTCCAAAATTCACTCCACCATTTTACTTTTGATCTCTACGTTCCTTTCCTTCCGAACTTTAAGTCATTGCGTCGTATAGTCTCATTAATCGTGTCATTGAATCTCAGCCGAAATTGTGACCAGTCGTGGATCATTGCGTTTGATAAATGACTGACCGTTCCGTTGTTGTTGTTTTTATTTTATTTTATCGTGGACTCCGTTACCTCATTTGAAAAGATATATGTTTTTTTGCTCACTCGATTCCTCCGTTTCATGTTCACTAGTTCTATCATTCTTTCTCTTTTATTATTTTTCAGACCAAACAAATTGAAAGTTGGTAGAAAAAAAAAAAAGGGTGTCCTCTGCCGGATTAAATATTTTATTTTCGTAGTTTATCGACCCCAGCCTGTCCCAGTTGGTGGGCATAGTAATTGATAACGTTGCTCTCGTTAATGAGTACAAAAAATCCCTGTTAAACCCAATTTTAACAAGCTTGTAAAAGAATAGGTTTTTAGAAACGCACGCACATCCGTTTGTTTGGCGTGTAATGCTAATTTTTTTTGTTCATTGGAACACTGTGTTAAATAAGGTCCTTTTTTAGACCAAATTTTCTTTTTTGTGCGTGTATTTTTGCGACAGTATCGATGTAAGGAAGTATTGTATTGATTGTCCTTTTGAACGTAATGAAGTCTGTAGGTTGAAGAAATGCGTGGTAAGAAACGTGAGTTGTGTTACATCAATGCTGTACTTGAATTTTAAAACTGGAATTTCGCTGGTGTTAAGGTTAGGCGCCTTGTTGTGTCTGCTTTCTTAGATCTCTCCGAAAATATCTTACGTTCTTTTCACATTGATGTACAATCTTCTGGAAATGTTGCAAGCCTTTAGTCACTTATCACCTATACCTAACAGAGTGACGTCAGGAGTAGAACTTATGGATACGTTTTTTCTCGGTTGTAAAGTCTCCATATCTTTAAGGACGATACTGAAACATTATTTTTGCCTTAAATAGAAATGAGGAGTGATTTTTTCCAAGCCGGACGACGTTCATGTTTTATATCACATTTTTATACGCTTTTATTGCAGTTACTAACGCAACATAGTGTGACGTAGTTCTTGTATCAACAAATGGGGGCGCTAAAATCGGGTTTGACTTTTCTTCGTTATAATTTATCAACGTGGTTGCTTTTTCAGCGCAAGTTTTGCATATACTCTGTGCGCTTATTCCATTACTATGCACATAGCGTATCTGTGCGTATAGGACTTTCATGGGATATTCCTTACTTACACATCTGGCGTTGGTGTGCGTATCCAGGCACTGGTAACCTACCTCTGTTGCGACGTATATTTATTGTCTTACTGAGCGTAAGAAGCATTCGTCTTCTTCGTCATTAGAAGATTGTTGATAAAATATTATATTATTGATGATAAGAGGAACCTAAGGTAAATAATACGTACTTTTCGAAATTATAACGAAAAATTAATTTTTTAGTCGATTATTATTTTTGTCTGTTAATATAATTTTCTTAAGGATATGATCAAAATAGGAAATGAATGATTGTGATTAAAACTTGAAACATTATAACTTACCTATTGCTATTTCCAAATCAGATTGAATTCATGATTTAAATGATTTAAATAACAAATTCTAAATATAATTCCAATAATATCAAGAGCACCAAATGTTGGAATTCAGCTAAATTTTCTCAGAATCTTCAGCAAATATACTGTGATGTTTCATCGAAATTACAGGTCAATGATATGTTTCACTTAAAGTATGTTTAAAAATAATATGATTCAAATGATATGAATTAAATTCAGCTAGGGAGTTTCAGTGATATCATTTTCACCAAATCTCCAGCATACATATGTCTATAAGTTGGAGAAATTTAAGCTGTCCACAACAAATGGTGATTTTGTAATTACTTACAATAACTTGATTTTTATAGAATTTTAGAAGAGAATCGAAGGAAGGTAAAATACAGATCTGTGAATATAATTATTAATCAATCCGATCTACTTCAAGTCTAGTGAAATTAGTGAAGTTGAGTGAAGTGATAACGGAAGTTAAGATTTTACAAAATACCATTTCTTTAACTTAGATGTAAACCAAGTGTGACTAAATTATGCTATGCCGCATTACCTAAGTAAGTAGTTCAGGAATAAGCCCCCTGTAATCACCTTTATAGCGTCGTGGTAGTGACGTGTTCCTTCCAACCGAGTACTACTGTTCAAATCCCATCAGAAATGTAAATTTTGTTGTATTATTTTCATCAAATTTATCATAAAAGCGTATATTTTAAAAACTCATCTTTAATTTAAACTTATTATTCTCTTTTTGATTGGTTATAGTAGTACCTAATACAGACCCAAAGCCAACTCCAGGGCAACGGGGCGAAGCCCTTGCCAACAGGTGCTTTCTCCCTAGTTGGCAAGATCACATAATTTTGGAAATTTTTACCTATTTGTGTTAGAAATGGGAAAAATTTCCTTAAAAATATGTTTCCTTCATTTTAAGCGACTTTTTCATCCATTTCTTAAGTTTACAATTATTTTGTTGTACCTCTAGGGTAAAAGTTTGTAAGTTCAAGTTAATACAACCTACACTCTCACATTATAGTTATGGTAGCTTCACTGGCTGGTCATCAAAATTTGCCTACAGCTAGTGGTCAACTGAGAATTTTCTATTCAGGGACAAAGCAATGATCGCCCCCTTCTGTATCATTGCTATTTGAGGGTATGCAGTTGAAGAAATTATTTTAAAGTTTAAAAATGGTTTTTCATTCGTAATTTTTCCACGACCACAAATTCACCACCTCGAGACAAGTCCCCCTTGCGGAAAATTTTCTCATAAGCAGCTTTGGAGTGAAGCAATATTTCGATTAGAATGTGACAATTTTTTCTATTTCCAGTACTACCATTTATCCAATTCTCAGTTTCAGATCAAAATTATTCTTCGTTTAATATCAGTTAAGGGTGGAAAGTGGAAGGTTGGTCTTTGTGCTGAATGTTAGTTTTAGCTTCATATCTATATCATTTATATTAAATAAATCATTGACATGCACGTTAGATGCTTTTCACCTTCGAAAAATTTTCACAAATTCAGTAAATACTTATTGTTAGGAGCAGCTAATAATATTGCTTGACTTCTTTGTTCACTGGCCTAACCAAACATTTTGAATTTTCTTCTTACTCAAGTTGACCTTGATCACTTCGCTTACTACTTTATTACCTGAATCAGTATCCTACTAGTAAGTGTATATAACGAATTTTTCATGCTTTGCTGACCGAGCCGGAATTAACTTAGATATTATATACGTATATACCATGTATATTTAATTAGTTACTGATCTCATCTCGAATGTACCATCTGAAAAAATGATGTAGCCTTAAAGATTTTCCAATCTGGAAAGGTGCAATTCGTGTATACTATTATGGTGAATCTGACTGAAAAGTTATGTTTACTGTAGTAATCATTAAGAAATCGAATGAAAATTCGATATTTTTTGATTTGGAATTGTTCAAAATTTTCCTATCATCAGTATCATCATTATAATCGTGGTGTCTTCCCTGGTGGTTCAAGCTTGAACTTGTTGTTAGTGCAGCTTCAGGTATAGCAAGGTCAAGATACCTACCGACATTGTAACCGAGTAATTCGAATCAACCAGCATGAGATCAACGATGAAATTTTACATTTATATTGCTGCTTCTCTCCGTACAGCATTACTGAATGTTATGCGCTCTAAATCGGCCTATTATTATAGTATTAGGCATTTTAAAGGTTCGTATGTGTGTAATATAGGCCTATTGCATATACGAATACGATCGACCTTTTATTCCATTTCTTGGCATTTGACAGGCACCGAGAACGCATCTTCAACAAATCATTCCAGAGAAATGGATACGGTTGTGCGGAGATAACATGTAGGTGTGGGTACTTATATTAAGTTGGTTACAAATTGGGCAGCCTATACACCATTACGTATTATTTATGAGTATACGTAATATATACTGATATATGTATATATAGGCTCGCTATACGATACACGTATTCACGATGCGTAGATCGATAATAAGCGTTTACGCTGTAGTCAAAGCTCTGGTAGCGGATCGCGTGTTTCGCATATTATTCCTAAACAGTTTTTTAAGATTATAAAATGGAAATTTGTACATGGATGCGTTTATCGTCGACGATTTTTTTTGCTTTCTTTTTTTTGTAAGGTGGCGTGACGACGGTAATTTCGAATTAATATTAGGAAGGGTTTGACGCGCGCGTGATTGTCGGTCGCCCTGTCACCGGCAGAAGAGTATAATCTGTCAGAAAATTTTACAAGGTACCGATGGATGGTTTGTGTGGCTGAAGGATTATGTGAGATCAGTGTTGGTATGGTGAGGTGCTATTCGAAAAGAACAACGATTGATGACTGATGAGTATAATTGATCTTGCGGTCTCGCTTTTTTTTGTGTGGCTAAGACCAAGACCAAAAGCAAGAGCTAAGATCCAGCCTGTGAAACCAAGAATCGACTGTGTGATCGTGATCACGATCGACTATTCGAAATCAACACTCTGCGTTGTATGTGCCAGAATAAAATCGAACTCGAAACTTGAGAAAAAATTTGCCTATGTCTGTTAAATACGAATTTTCTGCCTGAATGATAATTGAGGATCTTCAATTCTAATGCCTACCGGCAGGGATGAACAAAATTGGCCTTAGTCTTGCAGTTTTGCAAGATCATGCCCATACTGGCCATACGTACTGCAGCAGGACCCGGGCTAGGTCAATGACTCCGCGTGTACAAGGCAGCAGAAACCAAATGCAGCAAAACAAAATGAACCAAATGCAAATTGTTTGCAATCTTTCCACTTGAATAATTTTCATTGTCTAGGTACCTGGTAGTGTTAATGTATTTATTATTCCCTATTTAATCATTTACTTGTGTTGATGATATTTCAAGATTCTTATATATTTTGGAAGAGTATGGATAATATTTGTAAACCTCGGACAGTTTACTTTTCTGCCATTTGTAGCAATACTTATTATATTTTGAAAAAAAATACCGAAGCTATTTATTTCAAACGAAAATTTTGATTCAGTCTCTGCGGGTTTAAATTTAGTGCCGTATTTAACTCTAAAATGCTGAATTGAAGCCGAAAATATTGCCTCAGTTATTACCTTTCTCTGGGCTACGTACGTACGTTAGAATTTTCCTTTTGTTCATTGAATGCCTATTTGAAAAATGAAAAAAGAAAAAAGATCGGTATCGATCGTTTTTAAAAATGACTGAACTAGAGAGAAAGATCATTTATTTCGACAATAAGTTTCTAAAATCTACGCATCATGCCTATTCGTTTTTTTTTTTGTTGTTTTTTCTTCTATTTTCTTCTTTACCGTTGATAACATTTGCTGCCTAAGCCTTGGAATGTCATAATTTCCATTCTTGTAGTCGTGCAATTGTTATTAACGTTCAAATTATGTAAACATTGATGTATATTTAATTTAGATCACCGTATCAATTAAATCCAAATTGTTGATTTATGAACCTTAATTTTTAGATAATCTCAAAATCTAATCAAAATTGCTTCGATCGGTCTAGCTCCCATTTTTTGCACCAACGACGTCTTAGAATTCTTGTTTGTAAAATCTCCCCAAAAAAATCGCTTCTATGTACATTCCCCTCCCATAACTTTCGATAAACTTGCTTAATCATGAAATGTTCGAATAAAATTTTCGGGTACTTTCTCTCCCCCCAGCAAAATGGTGGTAATACCTATCGATTTTCAACTATACGTTTCTTACTTCGACCCATTTTACACGTACGTGCACACGAATCGAAATAATTTTACAAAAGTTCCAGTATCCCGTAAAACCACCACACATTTTTTCACATGTTCGTAAACGTCTGTCGATTTTCTTACCCTGTAGGTTTAATCAATCGGTTTTCTTCTTCACTTTTGTTATTATTTTTTGGATAACAGTGCATTCACTCGTCGTCGATCCACTCGATCGAACAATAGAGAATTGCCCGGGAAAATACGAAAATAAATTTTTTTATTTTTTGGTTCTTCAGAATGTATCGCCCCTTGCTTTTTTTCGCGGTTGCTCACTTTTCATGTAGGTTTTCAAAGAAAATCTACATATTGAAAATGATCTTGTATAAGACCTAAGTTCGGAGGTAGGTTTGTTTTTCGTCGCATGACTCCAGGAAACTTTTGACACTAATAGCTGAAATTCATATAGAAAACGGAAGGTAAAGTGTCTGACTTTTTTTACTGTCTACATTCATCTATGTCAGAACGTGGGTATATCTTGTTCATTTTTTTTTTTAATTAAGAGCAGTTTACTTATTCACTTTTAGGTCGCTACGAATCTATTACCTATTAATTTGAAAATAAAAAATTTTCATTTCCAGAAAATTTGAAATAGTATTACGCAGTGTTTGTGATGTGAGTTTGTTAGTGGACATCATGAAGCAGAAACGTTTCTACCCCTCAAGTTGATGTTACCCCCTTGTACTACCCTACTCTCGGAAAACAGAACATTTTAAAATAAATGTTTGGCAGCTTTCAACTCCAAAACTATTGACCTCTTGAAAAATGTGTATGTGACATAATTTGTTATGAGAAAACTTTTCACTAAAAATAAAACTTTCTGCAGGTTTTACCCCTGGGTGGGAACATCCTGAAAACAACTGTAGTTTAAAGCATGTTTAGGGGCTGACGGTGATGTACAAACTCGAGAGGTGATAAGTTTTCGATTTCATATAGTGTTGTGTTCACCTCCTAATATAATAAATCCCTCAGGACAAAACATTATTTTCACTTTTTCTAGGAAAAAGTACGGTTGTTCCGCCCTTTGACGATATAGTACCTATAATATTTTATTTGCTAAGCAATCTTTATTAACTTGCGTGCGTTTTTTATAACTTCATAATACACGTAATTATGAATTTCCTTGACACTACTTTAAAAACGTACTCGCCTCATTTTTAGCCAGCATTCTGCCAAAGAATTTTGATCTTTTGATTTCTTTTTTTTTTTCTTTATTCACCCATTTATTTATAGTTTTCGTTTAATAAAACCTACATTTTCTGGCCTGGATTTCTGCGCTAGTTTTTTCGTTGTGTCTACCTTTTGCCGACACACAAAGAGTGGTTTAGTTAGGCACGAATACACATGAACCTGATACATGGTAGAAAGATCAACACCTGACTTCCTGTCTTTAACTACGTGACGGATGATTGAATCTCTCCCAAGACCATATTACACGCACATTCACACCGGCAGACCGAGCGACCATCGCACTAGTCCACACTATTCCCCACAAACTTCGTGGAGCCTGGAAAGAAGTATAGAAACCGAAAATCGAACCAGTCCGCACATCGCGACCGCAAAATACAAATCTCTTTCCTACCTATAATGAGGTTGTTGGTAATAGTTTTCAAAATGCAGCACAATAATAATTACAAGACTCGGAAAGTAATTTACAATCCAGAGTAATTATTCGGGATGTTGAAAAAATGAGTCTACTCCAATAACACGGTAGACCGTAAAAAAAAAAAAAAAACGCAATAACCGACAAACTTTTATTATTGTTTTTTACAGAACACATGATGAAGAAAAATTTCTAATATAGAACCCTATATTGGGAAAAAAAGTTGGCATTTGTTTATGAAACCATACGGTTTCGCTTGGGAGGCACCGATAATAATTTCTCAGAATGCGGTGTTATTACTTTCCTTTTATTATTTTTTAATATCTGTTAAATTCGACGTTGATATGCCAATGGAAAAAGGATGTGTATTATGTATAAAAAAAAACGTAAGCGTGATAAGCCAAGAGCATATGAATGACAGTGGCTCTGACCACTGCGGAAGTGAGGCAGTGTGAGGGTTTACAAAATTGTGTATAACTATAAAATAAACTTGTATTTATTGTTTCGATAAGATTTCTCAGGTAGTCTCCTTGCGTCTCGAGCGTCTATTATCAGACAAAAAGAATGTCGAAGAAAATGTACGAGATAGCGTAATAAGACTTCCGCCTTCTTTAGCATTTTATTTTATTTTATTTTTTTCAATGTAAAATACATTTATCTAACCCACTCTCAACGATACAACGTGAAAATAAAACAAAAAACTAATATTGAAAAATCAGAATTATTAAAAATTTTTTATTTTGATAAGGATTTGAAAACGAGTCTAAAAAAATGGTAGTCCATTCCTCATGGCAAGGAGCCATGGAGAAGCTTGCAAATTTGCCCTTGTAAACGTCACTATATAGAATACCAATGTAAAACACCTATGATAACCTACGATAACACAAATAAAAATATACTCTTTGTTTGAATGTTGACCCTACTACTTGAGTCATAAAATTATCTCCTACTTTGCGTCATGTAAACAGTTTATATAGTGCGTATGTTAACTTAGATAATATTTTAACAATAAGGTGTCAGTTTAACTGGAATTTACTTTTTTGTTGATGGAATACAGTGACTTGTTGTACTTTGTCAGCCATTGACACTGTCAAGGTCCTCACCTGCTTGTTCCTTTCAGTTTTATGTTTTCATTTTTTTTTGTACTGTTGGTTTATGAAACCATTTCAGATACAGTGTGTGTTTTTTACTTTAATCAGTTGTATAGATTCTGCTAATTAATAAATTCAAACTTATTTCTGTAACAAAGTATTGAGATACAGTACCGATTCATCAACATTAGTCCAAGTAATGTGTACATACATTTTACCTTAGAATAATCAACTTCAAAAAAACAAAAAACCAATAAAAATTCTCTAAAAAGAGACAAATAATTATTTTAAAATTTCTCCTGTACAATCTACTGGAATTAAAATGAAATAAAAAAGCATTAATTATGGTAAATTAATAATTTTTTTCTAAGAATATAACTGACTTTAAAGAGGAAAACAATAAATAATTCACTAAAAAAAGAAAAATATTCCTAAAATTTCTCCACTCAGATGTAGGTCTGGGGACTAGAATTATTGAATTCTACGCTCTTTTCTTTACCATGTTATCTATGCTTTGTACTTCAACTTCATCAAATTTTATCGCAAAACTTTCTCACCAGCGCCCTTTTCAATAATTCCAGTTTCTAGACCTATATCTTGCCAATGAAATTTTAAAAGTAGTATTTTTCTCTTTTTAGTGCATGTTCCGTCATATTTAGTAGATAAAAACATTCGCCAACTTGAATATTTTTAAACAAGTAACAGCGAATATTTCTAATGAAATAATATGTCCTACTTATTGACATCTAACAAATATGCAGACAAACACAAAAAGTTAACATATTTGTCAGCATAATAAAATAAAGAACAGTAAGTACATTTTCGAATGAATAAATGTTTTAGCAACAAAACGAAGTGACCTGGAAATTTGGTTTAGACCAGGATTTCACTTGCCATTCTGTTGAGCTGAAGATCAGTGGTCTACTATCTTCAACCAATTAGTTTAAGTGCCCTAGAGCACGTAAGTTAAGAGTTTGCCCTAGTAGAGGCAGGACACTAGTAAATAGTGTATTAGTTATAAGAAATAATAAGTATAAGTCTTTCATTGTGACATAATAATTGTGACTAAAGAAATAAAACAAAGTAAATGAAAATTGAGTTTATTTTATTTTGTAATGTCTTTATTTTTTATAATTTTTAAATTAGCGAGTGGGCACATCCGGCATCATTTAAACTCACTTTCAAACCGTGTTGAAGAAGATATTTTTTATATTTAATGATAGAAAGCAATGAAATCATAGGAACAGAACCAGTAATAACTACTAATTGTAATTGTTAGCAATTTCAAAGTGAAAAAATAATCAAAATTAACAAATATACCCATAGTGACTACTCTTTTACTACTAGTGCTTGTAGCATAGTTGGTATGGTGGTAACTTGGTGACGCAGAAGTTGTGGGTTTGAATTCCTGTCAGGCCAGTGAATTTTTCATGAATACAAAAACTTTAATTTAACAAAAAATCACTTTACATTGAGGTGACATCATTCATGGAAAATTGCTTTACATCAAGGATACATCATTCATCCATGATAAACACTACTTTTTGCTTGCAAAATACCATTGTAAACATTGTTTTTCTGATCATGTTTTATAAAAAGCTGACCCCATATTATAAAAATTAATTTCTCATTGATACTTCCTGCTTTTTGGTTTGTAGGTACTGGAGAAATTTTAAAATAATAATTTTTCTTTTTCGAGTATGTTCATTAGTGTTTTTGTTTTTTAAAGTTAGTAAAATTTTTTAATGAAAAAACATTTTTTTATGATTTTTTTGTTTCTATTGTTAGTGGAAATATTACATACTTCAATACTATTAGTTTTTTGTTTAAAGATAACTCTAAAAGTACCTCATCAATTTAAAAAAAAAAATATATAGGACCACCATGGGATCATGCTCTATCATTAAAAATAAATTTAATCAAAATCTGCGCTAATGTTGAGAAGTTATGCTGGAACAAATATGGATCAAATTGATTACCTCCTTCTTTGTTGAAGTCGGTTAAAAACTGGAGGTGTTTGAAAAATAGGAAATTTCATGCAGTTTGATGACTTGAATTACGTATTATTTATGTGACCTTGGAGGCTGTTGCTCTCCTCATCATATTGGATAAATGAGGATTAAATCAGTTTTCTAAAAATATTTCATTTTTACTTGGTTGTAGACTAAAAGGAATTATTACGATAATTGTAGAAAATCAGATATATAAATTTTGGGTTGAGAGGAACTTATTGAAAATTGAATAAGCAAATAATTCATTAGAAAAAAGTTGAGTTCCAATAGGTATGATAATTTATATTTCCAACATTAATCTCTCGTTTTTCTACAGTTAACTGGAAAGTATAATTGATAAAAAAAGAATTACAATTTATTTGGCTAGGTATCAGAATTCAGCAAATTACTACGGTTACTGATTTCCCCATTGAAAATCTAAAAGATAAAGAATGAGAGTTACAATTATGATGTATCTATGAGGAGAAATCATCAGTCCATTATTAACTGGCTTAAGTTAAACAAGATGTTTTTTCATTCATGTTTTTAATGAAGTTGAGTTATAAAATAATGAAAAGTTCATACAAATATTTATAAGTACCTATTTTTTCTTTAATGATTCATTTTCATAATAAAAACGTTCGTTGCTGGCTGATATTGAAATAAGCTGACAAAAGAAACAAAGAAGACAATCTCAAACTCTTCATCACGTGGTAAGACTACAAGATACATTGAGACAGACATTCAAAACCTTAATAAATAGTAAGATCTAAGTCTAGCAACACTAGTATTTACCATGTGTTTTCATAAGCTAAATTGTCTAGAGATTGTTTCCCAAACTGAGGGCTTTTTAATACAGTAACAGGGGGAATTGTGTAGAGTCTATATGATGTGACCTCATGTACACTAGTGGTATATGAGGAACTAAGTTTTCATGTTCTTTTCTTTTCAAGTTCGAGGCACCATGATTCTGAAAATCTATGATCGTGGGCTATCTAGTTTCATATCAGTCAGGATCAAATAAAATATCAGATTTTAATATTTTAATTTAAAACAATATGATGACTACCTTTTACGGCATCACAGGTTCAGACATTTTTTCTCAAGGCAATAATTTTTTGAGTTGGCACTATTATCATTTAAAGTTGTATTTATTTTATATTCATTCCTTTGTAATTTACGATATTTATGTATTATTATTTTACATGCTCTTTAATGTCTTTATTTCTCAAAAGTGAGTATTTTTGGGCCTAGGTATCATCAGGGAAAAGTTCTGAAGATCCTCGAAATTTTGGTTTCTAATACTATTTTAAGACTGTATGGATTTTTCTAGTTCGGAATCCAACTTTTGAACCTGTATAACTACAAAAAACGCGTTGTAAAATGGGTTAGACTGAACTAATTCATAGTTTGAATATTTTGTAAAACCAAGTCTGACATTAATTAGTAATCATCATCTAGTTAGCATCTCTGGAGACCAGGAAAGGGTTTCGCGAATAAATTTATCTAGTACCGATTTGTCTTTGTCACCCAGAAATGACGAGTATTGACGTGTACCTAGTCCAATTAGGTTGATAAAAAAAATGAAGAAAAATCTTTGGTTCAAATTCCATTCCAAGGTAGCCAAAAAACGGTATGATTCAGAAAAGAATATTTGAAACTATAGTCTGTTCCAATTAAGTAGGTAATTTTTTACCCGCAATGCACGGAGTTTGCAGGCATCATGGATAATAGAGGGGAGAGGAAAAATTTATGATACACACTGGACGTGAAACAAAGTACCGCTGTTCATAGACAATTTTTATTTTGTCTAGCAATATTTAATTCAACTTCAGTAACGTTTATCAGAGGCCACCTCTCCGCGCCTTCAAAAAAAATTACCTTCTCATTTGAAACGGACTATAGGCATTTAACTAATTTGAGACAGAATAAATTTAAAAGTTGAAAATTGAGAAATTACGTTTTTTTTCGGAGCTTCAGGCCTTTAAGGGCTAAAAAAAAGTTCTCAGAAAAATTGTTGATTTTGCTAACCAGATAGTGGTTAATAATTAAACTCTTGTTAGTATTTTCGTGTGGTGTTAAACTAGGGAAAGTCTGTACAATCAGACGAAACATTATTGGAAACAGAAATACTATTACAAGTTTTCAGTAATTTTCTCCGATATTAAGCTGAAAATTGCTCATTTTTGAGGAAGAAAGTTCAAGAAAATACTATCGATGCACTGAAAATTATGAGTGGAACGAGTATAAATTTTGATTTTTTATTGAATATTCGCTAATAACTACAATATTTTGGGTGATTGCACAATATTTATGCAATTTCAAGAAATGCTGTCAACTTTTCATTCCACTTGACTCAGAAAACTATATTTGAGAAAAAATGTTTAAAAAAAATTTGTAGAAAATTTAATCTGCTTCAACTGTTATAAATTATTGTTTGTGTCTCTTGCTAGCTGAAAATGAGATATTCTTAAAAACTGGTTTAGGATGGTTGGAGCCTTTTCTTGATGTTGATAGGAGGAGCAGTGGACCTCCAGTGTTGTGGGACATTAAAATGAAAATATACGAAAGTGCCAAATATCAAAACTTTTTTTTTCTTTTGCTTGGTAATATTTACCCTATTTTAAGCGTTCGATATAAAATAACTAAATGACTTTGTTATAATAGTCCATGAACCCCGATATTGATATGGTGTGTGCATTTATTTTTTTCTTTCTCAAATTTTTGGAGACGAACTCATGAGAATCTGAACTTAATACCGACGAAACTTGTAATTTCTGATACCTCTACAAGAGACTGGCTTGAAAAATAAGTTCTGAAAAAGGCAAAGAGCCAATTGAACTTGGCGTGTGTTTCTGATTGTTTCTGTGGCAACATTGAAACAGAGTCCAGGAGTCCAGAACTACGTGCGGCGGTATATTAACAAAGTCTCCTCTCCGTTGGGATTAACTTCAGTAAAAATGAAGGAAACAATTTAACTTCTTCTCTGGTCCTTAATTCTGTCGATGGTGATTTATGCAGAGCCATAGAGAGAAATTTCGGGCCTAGACGTGATAAACTGACGAACTCTCTTGGAGCCAGCTGCAGGATTTAACTGTGGGAGGAAGTTATAAATTGAGAAAAAAATTTCACGAGCAGAGCTTTCCTCCCCCTTCTGTGGGACTCTGAAAATGTGGTGGTTGTGGAAGTCTTGAGTGTTTTTTTATTGTAAATAATGTTCTTGTTTGAATTGATTTGTTAACGTTCAATCGATCTTAAAGGCTTTCTGAACATTTCGCTGCTACCGCCGTCCCCGTCGCCACTTACTTTCGAACGCAGTTGGAAATTCCAATCCGTTCTTGCGATCAACCTCGAATTCGGCAATCGAATCGATTGCCCATTAAATGTACATAGTTTTTCTCCTATCGATAAAATCGCCCAAGTTTTTCACCGCATACAATTAGCGTCGACGTACTAAAAACGACATCAAAATTTGAGGAACATTTCGGTTCAAATATCACACCACAAATAGGTAGACTGCTTATCTAGAAAATTTTCTGCTACTTCTAAAAAACAAGAATGAGAAAAATGAAAAAAATTTAATTGATGAAATACCGGCGTTAAAAGGTAAAAAACTCGTGTGTGAGGAAAATGGATTGGGAGCAAAAAATGCCAACCAAATGATATCGGGCGACCAGTTAGCTGGCTAATTCGCATTCTCGACCGCACACAAACCGACACTCGCATTTATTTTATATTTTTCCACTTCCCTCACCTTCCGTTCACTCTTTCGCTACTTATAAGAATAAAAAAGTATAAACCGAAGAATTAATACCGGATTCCGGATCAGATATACGAAAAAATGGGCGGCTAGGTACGGTTATGCATTGGTGAGACACTAATTAAAAGAAAATAACTTTTTTTTTTTTAAATTTTTCTGTTCGAAACGAATTCATACCCTAAAACGTGCATATATTCGATTAGTACCATTAACCTGATTTTATTTTTTATTTATTTTTTCATTGCCTCTCGTCTACGAGTTAATCGTTTTTAATACTTGGCGTGCGTTTTATAGAAAAATTATTGGCGAGGTGGGGTAAGGAAAAACAGCAGCAAGAAAAAACCGATCGTAGGGTTTGGGGCATGAGAAAAGCACCTATATATGACAGTGGAATGAAAGGAGGGATGAGTCGGTGGGGCAGAAACCACCAACGCACATATAGTATACTAATCGAACACGTCCTCTACCTCTGCGGCAAGCCATCTCTCGCCTCGTCCACGATTTTGATTTATCTGATAAGGCGAGCGAAATTAATAGTTGGAGCCTCTCTCGCTGCTCTCCCCTCCCCTCCGCCGGATCCAATCTACCCTGTTCTATCCTATGGTTATAGAAGTAGGTACAAACGATATGACGATCTGTGAAAGCCATACATAATAGAGTATACACACGTTGATACAGGATACGCGAGGATTATATAATTCGGCTACCGTTCGGAAACAATCATCCGATTGCTGAGGCGAAGAGGGAGTCGAGGGTAAGCGGTGGGAGCGGTTGAGTGGGGGGCTAAGCCACTATAGAGCCATTATACGGCCCAGCTAATGGAAATTGCTCGTATACATATATACCCCTTTTGATTGAGAATGCGATACGTCCACGACACCATCATCGGGCTAGTGCAAGGGCTGGAATGGGGTTATGTGTTGGTTGTGTATGTGTCTGTACGTGTTCGCATTATTTTATTTGTGGTCGTATTTGCATATCCTTTAAGCGTTGTACGAGTCCGGGAATGGTTCGAAGACTAGTTGCTTTTTACACACACTTTCTTCATCGACCGATAAAATGACATCCTTTTATGCTTGAAACCGCACCGCTGCTCATGTGATTGTTGGTTATCCTTTTGCAAACCAAATACGTTCGTCTATTTTGCGTGTATTTTCACGTACTCCGCGTCCATATCTTTTCGCATCTACCCACATTATTGATAAATTCGACGAACTGAAGAGCTGCTTTCCAAGTTGGCCGGACTGCAGTAAATTGATTTTAAGAAAAATGAGAAAAATTTGGTATTCAGTAGGTAGCGATACAACTCATACAACCAGACCCGAATCTGTTTGTGGAGATCAGCAGTGTCAACCTTCATGCATCGATCCCCTTAGTTAATAGGTTTTCACTATCATGGCTGTATGTGTACTACTGCGTCATTTACTTTTACTATATGTGTGGTTTTGGGCCAGTAAAGCTCCCTAAGACCAATGAACTTTTTAATGTAAAGACATGCCGGCGTAAAAATAGGCAACTCGAGTGTACTTTGTACGTACCTCCGACGTTTCGTACGAGTTGATCAATTTAGAATACATTTCTTAAAGATATCTTTTAAATTCACAAGGATAGCCTTCATAAATATAGTACAAACTTTGACCATAGATAACTATATGGACTGAGCTTAATACGAGTGGCGGTACAATACGAGGGAAGGCAACATAATAAAGTCAATATGGTTGTGTATAGTCAAAGAGTGTAAAGTCTGCCAAAAGGTACACAATGGTTGCCTATTTAGCGCCGGCATGTCTAACCAGAAATCATCGTTCTTTACCGGTCCAGTACTATACGTATAGTCAAAGGTTAGTTAATATCCTCGTAGCTACGTAGGTATCTTTGGAAATGATGCGTAAGTAGGTACAGTTTGAAAATTGTGTGTCATGATTTATGTACTACCAATTTCCCAATTTTCTATAATTATGCCTCCCTTAAAACTTTTCTGAACAACCCAATCTTGTGAAATGAAGAAGGAAAACTCACGCTGTTACGAGAACATGAGTATTTGGAATTAAGAAACTATCAAAAAAAAACTTTATTTAATTAGGTTCTTAGTTTTTTCTTATTTTTTGAAATATTATCGTAAAATTATGTCACTTCATTAGTACGATGCAAATAACTTAAAAGTGCACAAATTTCTCTTTTTTGGGGGGAGGGCCTCTTCAGTTGTTCCATTTTTGTTTGTTGTTTTGTTGAGATTAACAATGTTGGTTCTTGGCAGTTCTTGAGGGTTTTCTGAAACGGAACTTATCTCATCTCATCGCACTTCATCAGTTTTAGTTTCATGATGTATTGGTGTTCTCAAAAGAACCATATTTCGTTTCAGTTAGATTTTTTATAGCTGTGACCGTTAACAATAGGATTTGTGTGAAGAAATAGTGAGATTTTAAAAACTGGATTGTATCTGCTTCATGTAAATTCGGATGACGATATAATAAAAAGTTGAAAACAAATTGCCACTGTCTTCGGTTCTATATTTCTTCGCTATCTGTATAGAAGAAAAGTAATTACGATTAAGTAATAATTTTGTCATCCTCAATTTACTTTTACTGTGATGTATTTTGATGAAGTAGGTATCAGTTCATTATAATTGAACGTCGATTGAAACAAATTATTAATTTACATACTGTATGAGAAACTTTGATCGTTTTATTTATTACATTTTAATTCACGTCGCTTAATCTTGTTACTATTAATGTTTTTGAGAGAGAAGGAACTTTTGAGTTCATTTTATTGTATTTAGTCTCGAATATTCTAATCGTGGCTCGAAAATTAAAATATACATGTTTCAATTAGGCTTAATTTAAATCAGTTGTTTTTGAAAATTTTATTCTAAATCGAATGAGGCTAAATTCTTAACTTATTTTCCCAACTTCCTCCACCTAGTTGCAGTGTGATCGGAATACTATTGAGGCCAGGCCTGATCAGTGGGGGTAAGGAGGGATTCCTCCTGGGCCCGAAATCTGTAGGGACCCGGAATTTTAAAAAAAAGAACTAAAAATAAGTAAACTGAAAAAAACCTTAAAAAAATTTTTTCGCTTGCTCCGCTCGCCAAATAGACTTCTCCAGTGTTGTTAAACACCTTTCAAAAATAAATTCTAGATTCTGCGCTTGAACAATGATGTAATTTTCAATTTTTAGGGGCCCCTAAATTTTTTCTCCCCCTAACTCGAATTTCCTCTCTACAGCCCCGATTAAAGCAGAAAATATGTTTTTTGTATTGTATACAAGATATTTGAATAAGACAACGAAATGGTATCTTTGTAATTTCAGTGAAATCTGTAGGAAGTGTGCCAGACTAAATGACTAGAAGATTGATTAGTGACAGAATGTTTTAACAGTGGCGCGTGTTTGAGACTCAGTAGTCGAAAAGAATTTTACGAATTGACGAAAGACAACATCACGAAATAGTTGCTTGTTTTTAAGAATTTTTGTCTCGAAATTGACATTAGTCGGTATTAATGGGCCTAATGTTTATTACAGTTTATTGGTATTTATGTACTTGGCTCATGTAGGTTTTTATTTTTTTTCTTCGCTTTTATTTTTTTCCATCGACTCTATAGGTACAGTAAGTATCTACTGTCTGTTTTTCAAATAGTTTGGCCCATTAGACTGGCTAAATTATCATTACCTTCTATACGAAACATATGCCATAGCGTTTTGATATTGTTCACGTATACAGTATAACGGCTTCGTTAAATAATGAGAGCCTTAATTTTTTTCTTTTGCATCGATTTTTTTTTCTTGCCTCGATCTATCGTTGTATAGTCATATTTTATGCGCGTAATAATCGGGTTCGTTTCTTGAGAAATCAAGCGAACAAAAAATAAGAGGAAAAGTACGCAGGACATACGATTTAACTCTTCCTCTGATACACCTATGTCTGGACGTGCAGTCGCATTAATAATCGTTTGCAGCTCGTCGACATAAATTATAATTGCGATTATATTCTTCATCGAGAAGCCGTCGAATTTCGACAAGTACGCCATAAATCGTGAAAACGACAGAGTGCATCCGCCCCTAAAATGAGTTAGAAATTAATTTTCATTATTGAAAGAAATATTATACCGCACCGAGCCTTTCTCTCGTTTATGTCGCTCAAATAGGTAGGTATATGTAGCCAAAAATTGTGTATGCGCGGATTCGTAACCTTCTCGTAAATCAGATTAATAAATATGTTAGTACGCCTACCCCGTCCATACTCCTATTGTGCAGCCCTCAGATATAAAACCAATGGCACAGCCACCAATTTGGAAAATATTATTTTTATTGGAACGGGTCTCCGTGGATGCAGATGGTGAAGCTGAGGTGGACCTGAGCTGGGGGGTATACAGTAATGGGAATCGATTGGATGGGTGTTCTCTATAATGGCTTAATCATTTGGTGGTAAATTATCGAAGCGTCGAAGATTACGCAGGTGGTGCATAACACCCTAAATACTTAATGTGTGTTACTGATCCTGCTGAATGAGTAAACTGTCGAGTCCGTTATTAGCGGATTGTTTGGTGAAACAATTTTGAAGTTTGTTTTTTAAACGAAAACCATGTTTACTCTGTCCGGAGTGTTATCTTTCTCATGCTTGATTTTTTTTTTTTTGACGCTACTGCTCTCCTCGATGGTCAGATTTTTAGTATTTTCTATTCTCAAAACGCGGTTTTTGATTTTTTTAGATCCAGATTTGTACTTTTTTAATGAATCACAAAATAGTGCAAAATATGAAATTCAGTCCTTTCTGACCGAATGACGTCTAATTAGATTCCTTATCTCTGCTGTCAGATTGAAACCACCTAGGGTAGGCCTCAAGCAAGGTTTAGACTCACTTTCTCTATTCTCTTATCCTAAACTAAAGTAGGGAAATGTAAAATTTTAGAGAATAAATCAATAGAAATAGTGAATTATCTACGATCATTCAGTACTAGATATCCAGTAGCCTTATCTCACCGATGTTAACGGAGCTTGCCAACATTATGAAACTGATAAGTGGACATGGGTGACTGCACATGTGCAGTAGGTCTTTTTCATCTCATTTTGAAGCCATCACAGATTCACAATACCAACAGAATGAAAACAGATGCAAAAAGACGTACTGCACATGTGCAATAGACCCATGCCCACTTATTGGTTTCAATAATGTTGATATGGATTTTTGTGTTTACCTGGGTATCCAGTACTAAATGATCAAAATATATTACACTTTGAGTACATATGTTGTGAAGGGCTGATACGTAAAACATTTCTGTAGGTACGTTGTTGTGACGTCCCAAAACGACAGTCACATGTTTATAGAATTGGTCTAAAATTAGAAATGATAAAAGAGGTTAAGATTTTGAAGAGACAGCCCAAGATCGCAGATCGTGAGAAATATTAATATCCTAGATCAGAAAGGGAAAACGATGTGAAACGAGCTAGCCTACATACTACATAAAACCATGAGGTCTTGCCTCATGGTACCTCACACAACTCCCCATAATTTATCATCAAAGGATCCTAATTCAGGAGAAACGATCTTTTTTAACATTCCGAGTATTAATTATATTGGACACCATAGTTACCGGTTGTTACAACTAAGTGTTTGAAGGTTCTTATCCTTGGTGTTGAAGATCCGTCGATAACGTGATTCTGGATTCCATGGTGAATCGAAGTTATTAATAAAATTGTCTCACTGTTTTATCATTCAGGTTTTATAGCGTGGTCATTATGAGCGATATTAATAAAAACAAGAAGTAAAACGAATTTCCGAATTAAGAAGAACTTTTAATTGTTTTGTATTGTTTCATTATTATCGGCAACGTGATCGAAAAACGTACCTATTACTTAGCGGTGTAAAAACGGAGTACATCTATGTGGTGTGTCGATTCTCATCACGCCACTAATTCCTTATCTTTTAGATCTAGCTTACCTCCACGTCATTATTCTCCCTTAACATTCATCGTTGAGTTCCGTCTATTACATTTTATTTCCTGTAATTTTATTTAGCGAACATTATTGACATAGGAGAACATGGGAATATTCTTAAGGAATCTAATTTTAAGTGGCTATGACGGGACTCAATGTATCGCAACTAGTATAATCTGACGAATTTTTTGTTATACGATTGGTGACTAAAATTAGACTCTACCTTGTAACTATAAGACCCAAATAGCATTTTTTGGGAAATGAAATTACTCTGTTTTGTACCCTACTATATCTGTATGTACGAATATATAGATGTACATCCTACAGTAATTTTGTTCCCCAAAACACTGAAACGCTTCATCGTTGAAGAATGGAACCAGGAAAATCAACCCTCCATTTCATATTTACTCAAAAAATATTATCCGCAAAAGTGAGTGTTCACAAGTAGGAGTAAGTTTGCAAAACAAGCATAGTGAGTGAGCAATTCCCGAGTCATGTAAATTCACTTTTTGAACCTTGTTGAGGAAGATATTTTTTATAATTAATAATTAGAAAACAATAAAACGTTAATTAAATTCCTCATAAATATACTGAATGATGGATGAAGTACTTTCAAAATGATAGAGTATGGTGAATACACCTCAGCTAGCATCATCAACTATGGCGCTATCTTAAAACTAATGGTATACTACTCTGAATTAAATTAAATATTTATTCCAAATTTCGTCGCTATTGCTGCAAAATGGAGCATTTTATAACCAAAATAAAGACAAAAATGGTGGTACGGAAGTACCGTCCGGCCGATCCCCACCAAAATCAATATGTCCAGTCCTTGGCTTAGTAAAAATGTTCGTACCAAATTTCGTGATAATCAGACAAAAATTTTGACCTATACCGTGGGAATAAGAAATTGACTTATATCTGTCTATCTATCTATCTATCTATCTATCTATATGAATTTGAGTTATTGATGCCAAAATATACTTGAAGAAAATCGTGTATCTCTTGGAATACTGTCATGCCCATTAATAGACTTTGGATTTGGTATCTGCGTGTTATTGTGCGAATGTATGTTATTGATGGTCTGAAATACACATTTTTCGTCGTCGTAGGTAAGTATTATGTCAGAATTAGGTCTAAATAATCACTTTCGGCTGATCTCTACCAGAAAAACCGACTAACATGAATCAACGTGCGGGCCTAGTTTACTCACTGTTTCACTCAGTTATAAAAACAATCTGTTTTAGTTTTTGTTTTTATATTTTTAAATTTTTTTTCAAAAAATAGACTGGATATTTGAGCTATTTGACGCTTTTCAGTGGCCTCAATGCTTCACGGCGACTCTTGTTACTGGAGGTTATTCTTTTTCCAGAATTGCATTCACTGAAGTCAATTTAGGTACATACTTCGAACAGTTGTCTCTTTTTTTAAAGTTGGATAATTTAAGCGAAAGATCTAATTTGTATGAGTGGTGAAAACTGTTTATCAAATTTGTTATTGTTTTGCATTTTCTACTGGACTAAAATTTGCAACTATGGCCAAAAAAATTATGTGAGATCGAGGGAGAAAGCAAAATTTTGAAAAGAATTCGAAAACGTTGTAAAATGTTCGCAGTCTTACTACCAAAGTAGGTAATTTGGAATATTTTGTGTTAAATATTTTTCTATTCTCTCTTTGATAATTTCATAGTGTTTTTAAGATTCTTGTTTGTGTGTTGTTTTGGTTTTTTTTAAGACCAAGGCTTGACTGTAGAAGACTTAATGCAAAATAAGAAGTATATTTATGTTAAACTGAAACTACCTTGATATTGGCTACAGTGTTGCTTTTACTTCACTATTTGATAGTTGGGCAAGTTACGCATAAAAATGCCTCAAATTCAATGTTCCTGGCGTCTCGCCAGTTTCTGTCTGCAATTCAACCCATTTCCTTCCGTATTTTTCAAATCGCTTTCAAAAGATACGGTTTTCGTGAAGTTGTTGGTATTGGTCTTCGTAGATTTCTCATGATT
The DNA here is from genome assembly GCA_011428145.1 of Ericerus pela. Classification (NCBI taxonomy): domain Eukaryota; kingdom Metazoa; phylum Arthropoda; class Insecta; order Hemiptera; family Coccidae; genus Ericerus; species Ericerus pela. The sequence continues at coordinate 304,178 of WOFM01000065.1, forward strand.
GTGAATCAGCATTCTGGCGACAAACCTCGCCGGAAGGAAATAAGGAAGTTGTGTAAAATACGCCTTTTGTACAATGTGTGCAGTGTGCAGTGCATGTAGCTACTTGAGGCATTTCGATATATCAACATAATTACCTCGTTCATGTTCAACAGCCAACAGTCGACCTTTCTTTCCAGATCTAGCTTTCTATGTAGACATTATAAAACGCGACGTTGGTCGTTAATTAATCGTCTTCTATATAGACGATATTGTTCGTCAAATTTTGACGACTGAGTGTTGAAACAAGGTTTGGTGATTGCAAAGAAAAAAAAATGATGATGTCTATTAAAATGGCAGCATCTTCGTAAGACTTCCTTTTTATTAGGTTAATTTATTAAGATAATTCATATAGGTAGTTTTAATTTGTTTTAGTTGTCATAGGTATCAGTCATTTGGCGGGAGAGGACCTATAATAGGAAAAAAAATCTATGATAATATGAAATTTGTTAGCTGCTGACAAAATATTAGACAATGTGAAATTTAAAAGCATTATTTCTTGAAATGAAAAATTAATTATACTGATAAAGTGTGGTAAATAATCATTTAATTTCAAATAAAACTAAAGAAATATAATATAGTTATAAAACAAAAAGAAAAAAAACATGAACATGCGGTTAATTTTTGTAAAAAGAAAAGTTCTTTCAAATAAGAAGAAAAAAAAGCTTTACCGGAAGTACAGTCGGGTCGATTCGCACAAAAACTGGTAGCATGCTACAATAAATTATGATAAATATTTTTTTCAAATTTCGTACATATTTTTTCAAAATTCCGCATTTTTGGGCCAATATAAAAACAAAAATAGCGATACTGGAAGTACCGTCCGGCTGATCCTTGTAAAAATAGATAGTGTACTACTATGAATTAAATTAAATATTTATTTCGAATTTCTTGGCTATTGGTGAAAAATTGAACATTTTATAGCCAAAATAAAAACAAAAATGGAGGTACCGGAAATATCCGGCCGATCCGCACCAAAATCAATAAGTCCGGTCCTTGCTTAGTACAAATGTTTGTACCAAATTTCGTGATAGTCGGACAAAAATTTTGACCTGTACCGTGGGAACAAGAAATTGACTTGTATACCGGGTGATTTAGTTTAACACGGCTTAAATGACACAGATGAGGTGAAAATAAATGCACCATTTGGCTTCTAAATTTGTGATTAAATAAAGGGATAGAATTAATTAATTAAGATTTTTTAAGATTATTTTAATATTTAAAATTCTTGTTAAAAATAGTTAAATTTTGATAAATATAAATTTTATAACATTCTAATTACATTTTTGAACAGTGGTTGTTATATTGTATTTTATTTTCTAATTAGCGATAAATTTTTTTGATTTTGTATTTTTTTGTTTTGTCTTCTAATTACATCTATTGATAAAAATGTTTATTTCCGTTATTTTCTCAATGGTGCATTTATTTTCACCTCATCTGTATCATTTAACCTGTGTGAGTCATTTTAACACGCATCATAGGGGATTTTCCTATAGTGAGTGTTAAACTGAATCACCTGGTATATCTATCTATCTACATATCTATCTATCTATAATATGTGCATGTAAATTTGAGTTATTGATGCCAAAATTTTCCTGATGTCATGAAACAAAAAACGTAGCCACCCCCAACCATGGGGGCTAATATCGCACCAAATGTAATAAGTAAGTTTTCTTTAGAAAAAAATTTTTAACTACCTACCTAATTGAATAGAATTTAACTGCTTTTTTATGTGATACATTCTCCTTTAGTGAGTCAGTGCTCGTTTAGTGGATCACCATATTATTTCCCTCTTGTAAGACTTATAATATTTGAAAAAGTAAAATAAAAGGGTAAACTTAAAAATTGTTAAAATGCCATTCGAGCCAAGTGTCAGATTTGTAAAAAATGTGGAAATTAACTCTTCCATCACTTTTCATACGTCCGTAGTAAAAGTTACAAAACTTCTTAATTGAGTGTGTTCTACTTGCTACTTTTACAAAAACAATTAAAAAATAGAAAATTTTCTAAAAACCAAATAAGAAATTGAACTAATATGTAAATCACATTTTTACATTTTCCTATTAGAGCTATTCAAAAATTTTTTAAAGAGTATGTATAATGCAGAAGGAAACCTACCAAAATTTTATATCTCAGATATATTTAAGCACAAAAATTTTTAGTTATAATAAAGAGGAAAATAGTTTTTTCCCATTTTCAAAATCAAAACTATGAATATCTTGATATTTTTTTCATGATATAAAATTGAAAATATTCCGAGATGAAAAAATTCTAGATAAAAAAACTGTAATAAGACAGTGAGACTCGATCATATTTTGAAAAATTCTAATAGAAATTGATTCGAGTTGGAAGCCTAAATATTTGAAAATTTACGATTTACTGGTTAGTTCAATCTCCTGTTTATTTTTTAGAGAATTTTATATTTTTCGATTGGTTTTGTATTAATGGCAAGCAGTTGTCACCTTTATTTACGAAGGTTTTGACTTTTACTTGAATTATAAAAACTGATGAAAGGGTTAATGGAGTGTATAGCAAATAAAGCGTTGAAAAATTTTAACAAGATTTCATTGAATTTGACTTTATTAACATTTGCAAATGAAGCGCTACCGACAAGTGACAAAGTTGGAGAATTATACAGTTTCAGGTCGATGATAGTAACCATCTTTAGACTATAAACTTTAAGGTAAGAAAGAGCTGGAGTTTCCCTTTTCAGATCAAGTTAAAACGATTTTGATTGCTTGCATCCTGGTTCTCATCAGAAAATACAGCTGATATTAATTCATTATATCGTTTAAAGTAATCGTATTTCACATAAAGGGATGAATTCAGGAAAGTTCACATTTTTTATTTTGAGAAAAAGTTGCAGTTTTGCTGTTTTTGTTTATCACCTCAAAAGCTTAAAAAACGTTTGATTTTACTGGTTTAGAATATTAGAGTTGAAAGAAAATTTGTCATTATTGGTGAAGAATTGATATTCAAGTATCCGTGGGGGCGAGGCTTGTTTCCTTAAATTTAGGTTTTTATGATTTTAACAATAAAACCGTGGGACTCATTTCGTTTATTTCGATAATTGTGATTTAAATACAGAGCCTTGAGAAAGCTAGAGTGCTTATAATTAGTCAAACGATAGAAGCGAAATTCTGAGGAATTTGAAAGAGTATAGTGATTAGTGGTTAATCGTATACATAGGTTATCCAGAATTACGAAGGGATGTACCTAGAGATGCGTTTTCTGTGTTTGAACTTTTGGAATTAATAAATGTTCTAGTTACAATAGGTCTTGTGCATGGTTTTCGGAAAAAATGAGCAGTAGTGTTTAAATCTTGAAGAATAATGTAGCCTGAACTGCGATGGAACAGTCCTTAGAACATTTATTATTGAGGGATGGGTCAAGACAAACATGTTTCGATGTGGGTATTATGGAAAAAAGTGAATGAGAAAAATAAAATAGATAATTATATTTAAAAAAGAATGGAAACAAATGAACAAAAAAACAAACAAAAAAATGAACCAAACTTACCCCCTTTTTTCAAACTTATTCGGAACAAGTGCAAGAAAATACGAAATTGAGTTTTGGTATAATTAATTTTAGTTTTAAATGATTGGTACTATAAAAAATATGTCGCTATAAGTTTGAAGTGAACAAATAAATTAGTACCCAGAGTTAATGAGGAGCGGGTTGTTTTATTTCCACCATTTTTCGAAAGATAAGGGGAAAAAATTGAAATCTTCTCAATACTTATCACAAAATCGAAGGTCTCACAGTTAACGGTGTAAATATAATTTAAACCCACTCCCCAATCTTTATTTTTTCATCGAGAAAGCTCCATTTGATGGAATCCCACGTCGGAGGTGGAGCATATTTTCATCTGCAGCGGGTTCATCTGGTCCCGTGAAATTTACTGGATGAATCATAGAAATTCGCTTTGTAATGAAATAACTTAATGTAGGTAGTTCTTACGTCTGCCTCGTCAACATTGGATCTGTCAGACGTAAATGAGATATAATATGTACAGTCATTATCAAATAAATCTTGAACATTCTAGCAACCTTTTGTGATGTGCAGCAATCACCGTCATTTGTATCACGAGATAAGCTGTACCAGGATACCGTCGGAGTTTTTCAGCTGTTTCTTATGGTGCTCCAGTTTTTCCTGAAACGTCTCAGTTTTACAGGTTGTTGTTTTCACCTTTATTTGACTTGCCCACGCTGGATAATTGAATGCTTTTAATATCGACATTGCGTTGCCTGAATTACATTGAGTAGGGGGTCACATGATATAGTCCGTAGAACTTTTACCGTAAGGGGTGAGACAAGACAAATGAGCATTCATGCGAGAGTGAAACTGTAAAAATATATAATATCATTCATAATTTAGTGAGGAGCTTCAAAAAATTTTTACTTTAGTGTAAAGTAACTCGAAAATTTACGGACTTCTGTCGTTTCGTACCACGTTATTATTCAGTTTTGAAAAACGTCGAAGCTTATTTTTATTCCAGTTTGAAGTATCGTTCTTTCTTTGACGGTGCCTTTGTATTTCGTTTGATGCGCCTCATTTGGACACTGTTTTCCACCTAATTAAAATTTGTCGTACGGTATCGTGCACCTTCCTTTGATGAGGTTGTTTGCGCGATGAAATATTGGATGATTTGTTTTTGAAAATTTGTCGTCAGTTGGCCATTTCAGTTGTGTATCACGTTTGGTGGATTATCTGCTTTTTGGCAGTCATTTAGTCAGTCCGCGATTGCTCTGTGGTTTTTTTGCTTCTGTTCCTAAAATATCTTGAAATTCAAATTACGTACTAATGTTTGGTCATGGAGACTGCAGTGCCGATTCATTTCAAAGACTGCCACTTTGGATCCTGTGGAAATTTTGACTTTGTTTTACGGAAACGTAGAGCTAAAAAAGCAAGTACTACAAACACGAGGATGAAGAAGAAACTTTAATGAGTGGAAAATATTATAAATTAGTCAAGACATATTCAGTTGCTGGCGATTAGCTTCAATGAAAGTGAAAGCCATTAATTTCATTAATTAGGCGAAAACGGTTTGGGCTTCTGCCCTTCTCCTTTACTTTTCAGACGGTAAAAAAATGAATTTAAATTTCTATCCTTTTCGCATTTCACGAGTATTAGTAGATATGGTGGCTACATCGACTATTTTTCTCAATCTCAAGACAAATCAATTCAGTTTTTAGACAATTTCACGGTGTTTTAACTTGAAACCTATTACATTCAAGAATTATTGTCTATCTTAAGTGTGGGTTAATCTGAATTACTGTGAAAAAAACATATAAAATCTCAACTTTCAGTTCCTGAGAAGGACTTTCTCTTATAGGTACTCGTGCTTTTGGTTTCACAATCTGTGCATGAAATTGCATATTAAGCAAACAAAATTTCTGTACTAATGCTGAATTTTCATAAATCACATTATAACTCGGAACATCATATTAGCCGTGTTTATTGTTGCAGAAATGGTTTTACATCTATAGTTTGGGTTCTGGACGAGTTACATTAGAAGTTAATTCTCAGTTTTATTTAGTATTGTGTCAGTTTTGTGAAATTGAAAATACCAGAAGAACAGTTTTTTTGATGAGAAGAACATGTGATACAGTCATGTTCACGGGACTTTTTATTGAAACCTACTCACAATATCGTGTCTGGAAATTTAGCTCTTTCGTAGCAATGTAACCGGCATCCTGGCAAATTTCGCTCGTGCACAATTATTCATTGTACGTAATATTGTTTTGTCAGAAAAGAATCGGTAATATCAACATTGATTTGAAATAATTAATCTGCCAGACTGGAGGATGCATTGATTAAAAGCAAATTATAAATTTCTGAATATTTGATGAAACAGATTCTTCGTTACTTACTGGAATAGAATTACATCATGTCTTGGTTTGCTATTCCATTGCAAAATTCTTTTCTGTTTACGCCGTTTGCAGACACAAATTTATTCAATGGATCGATCACATCCACGCCTTCCCTGTTAATACACAACTAGTTCTTTTTTAGGACCAAAATCTGAGTATACTTTTGTGAATCAATGCTTTCACTACTAGTTTCAAAGTTATCCTCTTACCGTACCTCTTTACAAACTGATCCCATTGAATTCTCGTTGTTACCGGATATTTAATTTCTTTCTCTACCCGAAACTTTAAAGAAGAGATTAGTTATTTATTTAGCATTGGATTTCAATATTAAGTTCAGATTTAGTTTTTTGTACAAGTATTTTTAGCATCTCAAATTCTTTTCTCGTTGATTGTATCCATCATTAACCAAATGAATTCTGCTGGATCCTTTTGTTTCTTCTATTATGTTATATAATAAATTGTAACTACTCAAAATTTCGAATAAACCTGTCATGTGGTTTTAATAAGTATATTAATGAATCAGTCTTTCATTCTGACATTTTTTCGAGTTAGATTTTGCAACGAGTCACTTATACTTACCTACTTATCGTATTTTTGGGTAAGTATAAGGTAATCCAAATGAAATTTTCTTTTTTTCTTTTTTTTTGGTTTCTTAGTGATTTGATATTTCGAAACATTTTTTGTGTCATTTTCCCCGTATAAATAACAGACTTGTGAAATATTTTAATTTTCAGTTTTACCTCACCGGTCTGTTATTAAACTGATTTTATTTCAATTCTTTCTGATCATTTTTTTTCTCTTTCAATATGAGAATAAAATGTTTGTAACTTTGTACTCGATCCTTTTTCTTTGTCGGCTATATGGAAATTTTCATTTGTGGAAAAAGGTTTGAGAAGGAAGAAAAAAATGAAGTAAAAATAAAACTAGTCCGAGGGGGTTGGGTGTTATATTTTTTATAAGGTCTCTTTCCAGAGTTCAAAGAGCGCCTCGTGGAAACCTTTTAATTTTCATTAGACCATATTTTATGGCGTGGATCTCCTTTGTATTTCCTTTGTCACCTTCCGATTTCACGAAAAGAATGAACAAGACTTCTGATTTACATTTTGCGTTTCTGTTCTTATAATTCCATGTAGACTCTCAGTGAAGTCGTCAGTCGTCATTTAAAGATTGTATACTATATAGGGTATTTCAGTTATGCGGTATCGTTCGATCCTGAAACTCCTTTCAAGGGTGGTAACATTTCTAATCAAATATAACGGTTTTTCTTTCTTTTTTGGTTATTTAAGTGCTATGAATAAGATTAGCTCCTAAATTACGAACGCGATGATTTCAGAATTTTTTTTTTTAATTTTATGAGATTATTGTTAAGACGTAATTTTGTCTTCTCACTCTTTATAGCAGTATGTTGCTGGTTGAGAAATTATCTCTGCCTGTCGGTTTCCCGTTTGTGGATTTGTTTGAATACTTGGTTCAAAAATGGAAAAAACTTCGCAAAGACTAATTGACAGTGATGAAATAATGAAACCCCTTTTTGTATTATTATTATTATTATTATTATTATTATTATTATTATTATTATTATTATTGGTATTATTATAATTGTTACAAACGAATCACGTAACGTTGAAATCGTTATAGGTACAATGTGATTACCTTATGGTAGGTACCATTTATCATTATATTCGTTATTATTTTCACAATTTTTGGGACTGTCCGTAATTGTGGTGCAGGTCTGCTTAGATTTTCTCAATTGGCTAACATGGCATTTTAGTTGATTGAAATTCAATAAAAAAGATTTGGAGCATTTTGATGTTCATTCCCTGGATGTTCTTCGAATGTAGGGTGCCATGATGAAGCAGCCACTAGTGGTGTTCTCATTTCCACTCGTCATATGAAACTGTCGATCTCAAATACAATTACTAGGAAAATTTTGTGTGAAAAATAAAATTATTGAATCAGTGTTAGCGAGTACCGTATCTAAAACGAGCCTCGAGTCCCTATCCCAATGAAATAATCATTCAGTAAGAGATTACTTCTTTATAAAGCTTTTGGGGCATGCTTAACTGGTCTTAAAGCATTACATGACTGCTGTAATAGGTTTTATACTTTTGAAGTAGGTAAGGTTTAACTATATTTCTGATGAATCAATGAATTCTTTTATTGGCAGTTTCTGTATGAAGAAATCTCTAAAGTGTACTATGTATGAACGACGATTTGAAATATTATTACAAATTCTAAACATGTCGTAATGTTTTTCGACAAATCATTAATATAATTTTTTTAATGTTTTACAGCTGAAAACACTGCATAGAAGTCGCATTAATAACTTTGAAAATTTCAGTTTTTTAGTCTTCTTGAATGTTTTGCTCTAACCCCAACGATTGATTTAATTGAATTTCTCCTTTTTTGTTTTAAAATCACGTTATGTATGACTAACTGTACCGTATGCATTGTTCAACGAATTTCTAAAATATTAGTAAATTATGTTTGAAGCTTGCCTACAACAAATCATTACCTACTCATTGTTTACTGATACTTCTTTTTGGTGACTGCGTGACAAATGTTCAAACATTTTTTCTTTCAAATCACGAATAGCAGTTTCTTTTAAGATGCTCAACAACTGCTTCTAGAAAAGTACTCACCAATTTTGTTTTAATTTTCTGTAATTGCTACTGATATTTTGTCTTCCGATTCCTCTCTCATTACCTACACGAAAGTTTTTTTCCAAAATTATTTTGAAAAACTTCGAAAATATGAATTTTTTACACCAGAAGATGGTTCTACTTCTCAGTTTCTGTGCAGGCGTGTGTGTGGTATTAGTTGGATTTTTTCTCTATCTTCCGTTGAAATTTGAACTTGTTGCTACTGCGTGAAGTGAATTCTTGAAGTTTATATTTTATGTAAAAGAACTGAACTTAGGTATTTTTTGAAAATCATTCGGAGAAGTTTGTGAAATTTCTTGGATCCTGAATTTTACGAGTTTTTGGCTCTCCCATGTCGACTTTGACTGAATCCAAAAAGGCCAGTAGGTTATGTTGATCTAGTAGAAAGTAGAGGTGTACATATACATATATTCATGCGAAACTTGGATATGATTGTTATTTGTAAGTTTGAAATACGTCTTCCTGAAAATTTCAGTTAGGTGTCTCATCGGGACGTATACAGAGTTAGGTTTTAGGTTCAGGATTAGCTACTGTTACATCACTGCCAAAAATGGCTTTATGTTCGGCATAGTCCATTGGGTGCTTTCCCACTTGATTGAAAAATTCTTACTGGCAGACCATCGGTCGCCAGATCATGAATAAATACCGCTTTGTGTCACTCTTTAATTTCATGTAATCTTCAGAAGCTGGATAAAATGGCTGTGCAACTGAAATCCGATGGAAGTAAAAAGAAAGAAATTGTAAACCACTTCCACTTGTGTAGTTCCATGAGCCGATTGGCAGCGAATTGGGAAATTGACGAATCGACCGACGGAAAAAACTGGAAATTACTTTCGTACAGTTAAAAATTAATTTGAAAGTGCCTTGTTGTCTCCCAGTTTTGTGTCACAGATTCCGAATGAAAGGCCCGGTGAATTCGACCCGAAGCACATTCTGCACTTGCAGTCACCCCCATCTCGAAGCCTTTCCTCCCCTCACACACCACCACCGTCAACGAATGTCGCCAAATAGTCGTCGACATTGTGTGCTAATAATCAACAAAACAATGCACACCACTCGCAGACGGAGGAGGTCTCAGTAAGGCTCGTCAAACGCGGTTGAAAGAGGTAGGGGTTGCGCGCGCGCGTTTGTGTGTGTGTGTGTGTGTATTTTGTATAGGCTAATAAATGGCTGATGACAAAAAGGTGAAACCCCTAATTTTTTCGCTGAATTTCCTGCTCCCGCGTGCATTATACGCGCATAAACACACGTACTTACCCATTTGGAGAAGGCTAAATGCAAAAAAAACTAAAAAAAAACTTGGTATAAACCATCGTCAACAGCATCAGTAGCAGCTACAACAACGTTATAAAGCCCAAACCCGAAGGAAGCAAGCTAATGCCAGAATTTATTATTATCATCAAGACACATTGACAAAAAAAAAAAAAAAAAGAAAAAAAAAAGAAAGACCTTTAAAATGCAGTCGGAGAAAAAACAAAAGAGACGACCACCATCTTGTTTTTTTTTCTACGTGCAAATAAAAGCCCGCCAAATGTACCCTGCCGTCGAGTTGGAGGGCAAAAAAAAAAAATTGAAAAAAAAGGGGAAGAGTAACAAAACGGAAATTCGATATGATCATTAACATATTTAATTACAAAATGTTATAAGAACTAGCACGCACCATACTCTTATAGCATCTGCGAGTATACCTACTTCGCAAAAACTGGAAAAAAAAAAAAAAACGTAAGAAGACTATAAAAAATTAGTGAGAAAAAGTGGCATTTGCTCTTGTGTGAAATTCATTTTATTAAAAATACGGTACATCTATTTGTGTAGGTAGGTATGTATGTGTACTATTTTTTTTTTGTGAAATTACTGCTCTTTGGCATGCTCGAGAATCTGAGGTGGAAAAAAAAAGTTTGGAATCCGGTTTTTTGGTTTTTCTATCGGCACGGTTGTGCAGAATTTTTATTAACGTATCGGTTTTCGCGCAATGATCGAAACAGTTGGACACTGCGAGAAACGGTGAATGGCGTTTATGAACTCGAATATATGGTACCTATTGCCCTGCGATCCGCAGGCACGGTAGGCTCTGCCCTCTCCACACCTCGCCGTTGCCATCAAAAAAATGTAACTTCTCCGTGTGGCGGCCTGATGCACGGAGTGCATGACTTGACTCTCCTGAAAGTTGATACTGCGGGGACCGGCAGTGGATAGATACTTCGCTGAAACTTTGTTACCTACCCACTTGCAGGCCATAAATTCCGGCCAGTGAGAGACAAACTTACGCATGACGGTGTGCTACCGCTCATGGCATAAATTAACACTCGACTGCTACGTGCGAATGCTCATCAAGCCGTCGGCTCTCCAGGCTGTATTTTATCCGAGGTGACAAGTGCAAAACGCATCGTCTACTCTGAGATCATTCAGATTAGGTGGTCGTCGTGGTTGCGAGTTTCTTGGCATAAATCATTTTTGCTCGTTCTTTCCGCCCGTTTTCCACTCTTTCACCTTTTTTATTCGTGCAACTTTGAAAATATTACTCGATTTGTGAAACGCCTGCGAAAGACCCCTCCGGCCACCGCAATTTAGGCCATGATTCTTGCTCTGCAGATTTACTTGCCACTGGTGGTGTGCCGAGGCAAAACTGCTCGACCCACGGTTGCGATCATCGCGGTTCTGAGTTTGGTCTTTGAAACAAAATTCTCAGTTAGTTCGGGTCTTGGTCTTGCAGTTGCTGCTACACAGTCACAGATTTTTTACACGTTATTGGCTGTTGCAGCCAGCTAATTAAAGTTTGATTACCACGCACGCCCTTCAAACATATACCGGAGTCTTTTCCTTTTTTTCCGTCTGCGAAGTAATGAACGTAGTCTTCAGTTCGCAGCTATTCAGGCCGAGTAGCCCATCGCGCGATTACCTTCTCCTGCAGTGAATCTAAGATTTCACGAAAGGAGGGAGGGGCCAAATCCTATTCCTAATTCTTTGCATTTCCAATCATCCATGCGTACACAATTACCCATGTCCCCCCCCCTTCTGTAATACAGATCTGCTGCAATAAGGTTAGACCCGTTGACTATCGCCCTTCCAAGGTCCGTCAATTTGTTTCCTTTGGGCTCGAAATTTCTCTCTGAAGCCCTGATTAGTGTTGCTTAGTGTGTAGACACTGGACGTGTCTTCCCCCATGTATACGTATATCACATAGCTAATGTGCTCTACAAAGTAATCGGTATTTGGTCATTACGATCGATACGGCTGCTCGAGATGCATATTGAAAAAAACAACAAAAAAAAAACCATCTAATTAGTCTTTTCGGCCATTGGAATTTTGGATGTATTATCTTTTGGCGAATGTGCGACGAGACCTTCACAGCTATGCGGTGTCGCATTCTCGCGGCTTACACCTGATTTTTGACCGCTGTCACTGTGCACGACTGCTGTCGATTGACTTCTCGCCCTCGAATCATGACTCTCAGTGCGCAGCCATTGTGTAAATAACGGCCAGCGACACATCAATAAATTTCTTTGTGTGTATTCTGCGTGCACGTTCGCTAATTCAGTCTGTTCCGCAGCGATGCTAGGTGTGAACCGTGAACCGAAGGTGGTGTAGCGAAGAGCAGCCACCAGTTCGATCTCGAAATAATGAATAGAAATGACGATGGCGAAGAGAGTGAAAAGCGAGTTTGTTTTTGTTCCAAGTCATCCTTCTTAAAGAGTTTGAAGTGTAATCCGTGGCGTTGTGGCGTTGGCTTTAAATATAGAACCGGCCGCGGCCCCCAGAAGGAGACAGTTATATAGACCATTAATTAAGCGAACGCCTCGGGTCTTTTTTTTTTTTTTTTTTTTTTTTTATTCTTCAGTTCTTCATCTTGCACTATTATTTTTTTTCTTTTCACCCTCCCCTTCTCCTTCAACCTTTTCCCTCTCTACCACCCTCTCCGTAGCTCCATCCGTACCAGCTCTTATTTTTTGTTTTTAATAATTGGCTTCTCTGCTGCTATAATGAGTGGAATACAACCTTTTTGCTACCCTCTACTCCTCTCCGTTGGGTGATGCCGATCGGAAAGGTAATCCTTCACTCGGTTTTTCTTTTTTCTGCGTGTCTCCGTCTCTTTTTGGTTGGTAACCTATAATAGCCATGGGCTCCGGTAATTATTGTAAAAGCTTACAGTTTTTAGCGGTCATCAGACCGATGAGTTTGTATTGCTCTTTTTTATTTTTTTCTTATTTTTTTTTATGCCAGTAATAAAAAAAAAGAGACCTTCGATGTTGTTTAATTCTTCATCTGAATGTTGTACTCTTCCCGTCATTACTGCGTGAATCGTTTTCTTCTTCGGTCGTTCCACAAAATTTAATTCGTTTTCGTTGCTTTTTTTTTTCCCTTTCTTCTCTTTCAAAGTGTCGATAAGGCAATGCTCCAGGATGGAGAGTAATATAAAAACATTGTCCGTGTGCATCATGAATTTTGAGTGTGCAAAGTGCAGAGGGAAAAGAAAACAGAGATAACTTACTCATTGTCGTTATTTTTATGTTAAATACTGGATATTGCTTATTTTTTTTCTCTCTGGGATAGGCGTTAAGTACCTAATAAACACTCGTAAATACGTTTTTCGCAGAACGGACTTATTCACGGTTATTTACTCGTATTCGTACCCGTAGCAGTTAGCCAGGTCGTTTCTTTTGTTTTAGGTTTTTTATGTTTTTTGTGCTTTTTGTGTGAGGTGAAAGGCGCCGCAGTGCAATAATTCCAAATTAAACCAGTTCATTTTTGAGAAAAAAGGCAGTAAATGCGAATGAAATTGGTTATTCCTTTCAGACATTTTCCTCCCTCCATCACATCATATCTTTGGTGGAGTTGTGTGTGTGGATTTGGGTCTTAAACCCCGCCCAGAGTCTCCCTCTGCAAAAAAAGTTTTTCTATGCAAAGACCATTAATTGCTGAATTAATACGTTTCGTGTACGTTCGATTAATTTTGCTGTTTTTTTTTCTGCTTATTAAACTTCTGCCAAAATCTTGAGTTATTTACGACATTGCAGCGTTGTTAAAAATAGACGTGTACTTACTCTCAGATGAAAGTTGTTTGACAAACACCCTAATTATTTCGAGATTCGACGAAGAACCAAACTGAATGTAGATCTACAATGTTGGAAGCTAATGTAGCTTTCTCTTGCTCTTGTTTCATTAAATTATGCCTAGATATGTAGTTCATATTTTTCCAATCTACATCTGATTGACCGATTTTAAAAGCTGCTCCGAATTGAAGGAATCCTAAAAATTTCATCACGGAAATTATGACAGTGCTGACAGTCAGAAATATTGAAGCATGCATGGTCCAGTTTCCAAAATTATTTACCAAAAACATTGTTCAAATATTTTTCTAGTTTTTGCTTGTTCGTAAAAAAAAAAAAATTTATATAAATTTTTAATGGAAGTGAAATCAGCTTTTTTGAAACGTGTTTTGTAGCTTCTCAGAAATCTTCAAATGGAATCAGAAGCTGATTCATTCAGTCTGATATTCTTTGACACGCTGAGTGCTTATTTAGAAATGCGCCATATAGCATAATGATTAGAGATTGGTATCGTGACAAAGAATTCCTGATTTGAGTTGCAAATGAATGGGGATGAAGCTTGGTGGTCTGAAGTCAATCCCCTGAAATTTTTTGACCATCGCAAAAGTTAATCAGGTGTTAGGGTGTTGCCTAAAAAAATGTTTTCCTAATGTCTGCCCAGAAGAATAATTTTGAAACCTTTCATCACTTTTCATACTTCCACTGGTAAAATTCAAAAACTTCTTAAATGAAGGTGTGGAACTACTTGCTACTCCTACAAAGCCAATTTAAAAATATAAAATTATCTAAAAAACAAATTGGAAATTGATTCAACCTGTAATTAACAAATTTTTAAATGTTTTGAGATTTTTAGATTTTCCTATTAAAGCTGTTGAAAAATCTCTTAAAATTTATCAGGTTAATGCACAAGGAAACCTGCTGGAATTTTGTACCTCAGAATTATTTAAACATAAAAATTTATAGTTGTAAAAAAGAGGAAAATAGTTTTTTCCCTGTTTTTAAAATCAAAATCATAGAAACCTTGATGATTTCCACACCTTCACTTGAGAAGTTTCTGACTTTTACTAGTGGAAATATGAAAAATGATGAAAGTGTTAAGCTACGCCACGGCACCCTATCAATTTATTTTTCAAACCAACCCATTTGAATAAATTATTTAACTTTCTATTCCCTTCCTTCAAATATTTCGGTTTCTCCTTATGATATTCTCAAATTCCCACCCATTCCTATTCAACATCGAAAAAAGAACGTTTGAAATCTCTATATTAACTTCTGAGGAAGTCGCCCTTTGCTTGATTTCTAGTCACTCTCGCACAGTAATCAAATTTAATGAAATGGCCGATCAAGCTGCAAAAAAAAGGAAAAACGGCAACAACTGACTTACCTTACCCTTTAATTCCAGCAACTGATCTATTTGCAGCCATTAAGTATTTATGGTTTTTTAAAGAAATACGGGAAGAGAAGAACGTAACTTAATTTACGATCGAAGATAGATTTCAACCGGTTGTGACAGTGGCATATATATTTTTATCTTATGCATTAAAATTTTTTTATCTTCCTTTAAAATTTATTATAACCAGATGATCATCTCGTGAGGCACTACAAATTTAAAAATGTTTTGATCTGCCCCTATCATGGTAAAGCCGTAGAATATTTCAAAACTCTCCAAAAGGATTGGAGTTTTGAGAATTCACCTTTGAAAAATGTAGTCTAATTGTACAGTGGTAGGTAATGCGACAGATTTTCTGTAATCATTTCTTAATTATAATTCTGAAATTTGATCGTATTCTTTCTCCTGCTATACATGCTATTAAATGCCGAAGACGAGACAGAATTTGAGTCAGTGTAACTGCCTCATGTTACGTGTAGCATCGTTGAGTGACGCAGGTAGAGGGGGGTTTGGTATTGACCCTGCTACCCAGAGTTGCAAATTGTCGATCAATCACAGTTCTCACTGAACTTGCGAAAAAGAAAATTTTTTGTTTTTGGTAAGAACGTAGACCTTAATACTAACAAAATGCAATTTTAATTTGAACTACTTAGTAGAAAACCTCAAAAAGATTTGTCAAAAGGTCAAATTATCAAAATTGAAGCTTCCGAACTCTAAAAAAAAAAAAAAAAAAAAAAAAAACGATTAGAAGTGACACAAAAAAAGCGCAATTATGAAAAAATTTAAAGAAAAAAATTGAAAAACAAAATTCCGAACCCTCTTCTGAGGAAAATTCTTGTGCCACTGGCATGATTAGATATCATGGCCAAATTATAGATTTAGTTTAATTATTTAAATCAAATAAAACTAGCAGGTGCAATATGTTTTATTGAATTAGCTTTTTCGCTCAGTTATATGGTCCAAAGTTTGTTTTGGATAATATCTCTGAATTAGTGTTTATGGGTATCATCGTACTCACAGAAAGTTCAAAACAAATATTTATAATTTTGATTTGCGTGTTCGATCAACCAGTGCACAAAACTGGAGTGAAGCCTACTATTTTTATGATCAATCATAACCGGCAACATACCAGTGTGAGAGGTAGATGTTAACCTGGCCCTTTAAGTGCTCTGTCTGCAAGTACCAAGTACATTGGTACTGTACCTTACAAGTTTTTCTTTCATTGACTTACTTGTATACAAATAGTAATGTCACATATTTACAACCTTATGTTTGCTTTTTCAAATTGTTGAAGTTTGTTTAAAGCTGGCTACGCGCATTCGTGGTCAATGTTCAATTATTTTTTTTTTCGCAAAATTTACTGCTTATGTGGGTGAAGAGAGTTGTGTTCATCGACAGTTATTTAGGTAGTTGTACGGCAAACACGAATTTGTTCCATCGTGAGTCTGTAAATTAACTAGAAAATTGTTTTCCCTGTCGTTATTCGTACTCCATCCTTATGCATATCCATGTCGGTAAATTTTGTTCGGGAATTTTATAAAAATTTCAGAAGTTGCATTTGCAATCTCTTTTACCCAGTGTTTTCATTTTTACATTTTAGGTAGATTTCGAGCGAAAATTTCTTTATAGTTTTTCCAATCATGGTCCCTAGCCCCCAAAACCACCCTTCCCTCAAAATTTTGTATACTTATGTTTGTTTGGGATGTACAAAATTTGTCAACAAACTGAGAGGCTTTTTTTTTTTTGGATCGAATCAAAATTTCGCATGTTTGTTCCGTGGGTCCATATCTGGTTCAAGTTTCGATTATGGGCGGGTTTCAAAATGGCGTTTGTTTGAATTTGAAATTTTCAGAGAATGAAGGCTGGGCGTAATTCCTTACGGATCGAGACAAAATTCGTCATTGTGTGTATTTTGGGTCTGCTTCTAGGTCAGTTTCAAAGATGGACTAAATTCGCCCATTAGTTTTCTAATTGCAGCTTTTTTAAATTTTCACTGTTTTACAAAATTCTTCGAACTTAAAATAAATAAACGCAACCGGCAATGCACATAATTTGAAATATTGTCTACTGTAAACGAAATCTACCTCTCTGATTGGCATTCTACCGAGATTTTGTTTCCTGCCAAATTCAAATATTCAGTTTCTAGAAGTATCAAGTTTGTGTGCGATCAGACTTTCTCAACAAAATTGTTTCTTGACTGACCCCTCTATGGATAAGTCCCCTAAACTTTCGCCCAGTAATATTAATTCTATGTTAATTAGCTGGGTTGCAGAGAAAAAAAATGGTCCCGAAGGTCAAAATAATTATTTTAGCAAATAATCGATTTTCAAGTTTTTTTTCTGGTTTACATATTTGGAGAGGACTCTTTCGGCCCTTTTTAAAAGTCCCGGCCTGGTGAAGTCTCCCTTTTTCCTCCCTGTCTTGGAGCCCTGTTAATTAGTGCAGAGGCAGTTCAAAAAAGATCAGAGATTTCTGTGGGGACATTACTCGTATGAGGTTTTAGGGGCTCGCACCCCTCGACGACAGTCGCCGCCCAAAGGCTGGCAATATTCGTCTCTATGACGTTAAACAAATACACACGAATGCGTTTGTATGTTCGTACCTGTACGTACGTACAGGTAAGATACATCGTACGAGTCGAGATCAATTACCTGATAACGATCTCGGTAATGTCACGACTCGGTACCAAACGCACTGCGTCGTTTCTTATCATCTCGACGGAGACAGGAAACGACGCAACGTATGACATAATTACGTATATATACGTACGTATGTGTGTCCGTGTGCGTGTGCCAAATTCGGTATATAAACTCTCAGAACCGGCTCAAAAATCGCCAGTGTTCGCCGCGGATTTGGCTCTCCCATACTTTACGTATGAAGTGGCAGAACACGCAAATACTGTAGAAAGCCTTCTTGTGTGAATATCTTTTCACGACAAGGTATTCCACAGTGGTGACCCCGACGTGATTTTTTGGCTACGTCGTGGGTGTCTAGAGGCGCGTTGCGCTATAACTAAAAAGAGGCGCGGTGCGCTGGCGAGTTACTCGCTTGTAATACAAATAATTTTTACAAGATCTAGACACCTTTGGCTGTCGAAGCAGAGGTCTTGACTTAGAAAGTGGGAAATTACACCCCCCCTTCCAAATATATTTGCCGGAAGGGAACCAAGACGAGTAGACCTGGAGGAACAAAGTTGCCCTCATCCGCCAACTCCTCCAGCTTCGACCAGAGACTCTGAAGTCTTTGAGACTCCGGAGAAACAAAAACGGATCCGGAGGCCGGAAGCCTTGCGTTTGGGAGCTGTTGCTAACCCAAACGAAACAACAGCTCGAACCCTAAGAAGTGGTCGTCTTTTGAGCCAAGACTCCGACCCTTCAACCCCAGACCGACAACCCACGGAGTCTGGAAAACTCTTTGTTGAAAGCACAAATAGAGAAGTCCAGCACACGATGCCCAACGGAAACACGAACCCGAACCCATCATCAAATCAAACAGGAGCAGCAGGGAGTGGTCAGCCACAGTTGACCCCCGAAGTACTTGCACAGCTGTTGCAGCTGTTGCAACTGCAAACATTGCAGAACCCTGTTGTCCAAAGACGGAGGATAGAGATTCCGGACTTCCTACCAAATGAAGTGGAATTATGGTTAACTCTCCTCGAGGGTTGTTTTAAGACAGAGAATCTGCAAAACGACCAAAAATACTCACACATTTGTAGCGGCATGCCCGCAGAAATAATACGCCGCATTCCGGATATCATGGAATGCCCTCCGGCGGAAGCAGATAAATACAGTTGGTTCTGCAGAAAAATAAGAAATGTGTTTGGTAAGACTCAGAACCAAATCATTGATGATGTGATGGGCGGAATGAAGATTGGAGACGATAAACCCTCCACCTTCATGGCCAAACTCAGACAAAAGGCCGATAACATAGTGTCACCGTCAGTTATTGGAAACCAGTTCTGCAAGCAACTTCCCCAACATGTTGTGCAGTGTCTGGCAGCCATAGGTACCACGGTAATCAACACTTCCGAGGACCTAGACTTCCTAGCAAAGAGTGCCGATAACGCACTAGAACACTCGAGATCAGCATCCTCGATAAGTGCAGTATCGGCAGAGACCGGAGAACTAGCTCAGCTTAGAGCCCAAATAGCTCAGCTGACTAGCGAAATAAAGAAGAAAAGCAATAATCCAAGAAATGGTAGAAACAACAACCGCTCGAAAAGCAGGAGCAACAATAGAAGTAACGACAGAAAATCAAGGTCCAGAGACCGCAAGAGCAATTCTACCAGGGGTCAGAGTCCAACTCCCCCAAGAAGAACATCGTCCCCTAAACCCCGGTCTCAAAACTGGGACGATAAATCCTGCTTCTTTCATAATCGGTTTGGCGCAGAGGCCACCAAGTGCAACAACAGATGCCAATGGTGGGGTAAATCATACAATAAGTCGTCAAACTAGAAAGAGGGGTCGTCTATGCGGCTGAAGATCCCTCGAAAAAATACTCACGCCGCCTGTTCATCAAGGACAGGACAAATAGGAGACGTTACCTAATTGACTCAGGTGCTGACTTGAGCATTTTGCCAGTAGATAAAAACCAAAAGGCATTTCCTCCGAAATACTACCTCCGAACTGTGAATGGTCAAAACCTTCCAGCTTACGGAATAGAATCCAGCAAAGTAAGCATCGGTTTGCGAAGAGACATGACGTGGTCCTTCACAATTGCGGACGTTCCAACTCTGATCCTGGGTGCAGATTTTCTCGCGCACTACGGTCTGGTCATTGACCTTAAAAATGGAAAAATCATAGACAACCAAACCGGTCTATGGGTGGAAGGCAAAACGCTAGCGTACCAACTGGACACAAACATATCCAGTTGCACTAAAGTCGACGAACAATTCTTACGGATTCTGTCAGACTATCCTGGAGTCACTCAACCATCGATTCGCAGGCATCCGACCTATAAACATGACACAGTTCATTACATAGAAACTAAAGGACCGCCTTGCCATGCTAGAGCCCGCAGGTTACTGCCTGATAAACTCAAAGCAGCACGGGAATACTATGATCGCATAATAGGAGAAGGCATATGCCGCCCCTCAAAAAGTTCATGGAGTTCCCCAATCCACATGACCAAAAAAGCCAGTGGAGAGTGGCGAATCGTTGGAGACTACAGGGCCTTAAATGCCAAAACAGTTCCTGATCGCTATCCAGTCCCAAACATAATGGACTTCAATGCGAATATGAAGGGTAAAACGATGTTCACAAAAATCGACATTAACTGGGCATTCCACCAAATTCCAATGGCCGAACAGGACATCCCAAAGACAGCGGTCATAACCCCCTTTGGGCTATTCGAATACCTTCGAATGCCGTTTGGACTCCGTAATTCAGCACAAACTTTCCAAAGATTCATCAATGGACTGTTTATGGATTTGCCGTTTGCCTATGCATATTTGGATGACATATGCATCTGCTCAGAAAGCGGTGAGCAACAGCACGAGAAGAATGTAAGAACCATTATACAACGTATACACGCTGCTGGACTTACTATCAATGTTGGAAAAAGTTTATACAAACAATCCAAGATTGACTTTCTCGGCTATCAAGTCTCGACCGAAGGCATTTCCCCTCTGAAGACCAAGGTAGAGCCCATATTGAAATTCCCGAAACCCTCCAACGTAGCAGAACTAAGACGCTTCTTGGGGATGGTGAATTTCTACAGACGTTGCATTAAAAATGCTGCAGCCGAACAAAGTAAGCTGTTTGCATTGATAAAAACAAACAAGAAGAAAGATAAAACTCCACTCGATTGGACTGAAGAAGCTGAAAAAGCCTTCGAAAACATAAAAGAAACACTGGCAAATGCAACTCTACTAGCTCACCCAGACGAAAGTCTGCCGTTATGTGTCGCAACTGATGCGTCCGACTTTGCTATTGGTGCAACACTGTACCAAAAGGACAATGACAAAAAGTTACCGCTCGCTTTCTTCTCCAGAAAGCTATCAAAAACCGAGAAGAACTACAGCACATACGACAGGGAGTTACTGGGAATATTCGCTGCGTTGAAGCATTTCAGGCACCAATTAGAGGGTAGATGTTTCACTGTGTATACAGATCATAAACCCCTAACACATGCCTTCACGCAAAAGACAGAACCAGCTTCCCCGAGAAGAGCTCGACAATTGGACTACATAGGACAGTTGACTACGGACATCCAGTATATAAGTGGAGAACTCAACACTCCAGCTGATGCTCTTAGTAGGATCGAAGCTATCTCGGCACCGTCTCAATTACCTTACGCTGAAATAGCTAAAGAACAGTTAAGGGATGCAGAATTGCAAGAACTGTTGTCGAACGATGACACAGCTCTCAAATTGAGACAAAGGAAAATCCCTGGTACTAATGTTTTACTAACATGCGACATTAGTACAGGCAAGAATAGGCCATTCCTGCCGACAAAGTATCGCAAATTGGCATTCAGTAGTGTGCACAATCTATCGCACCCTGGACCAAGATGCACAGCTGGACTAGTATCATCAAGATTTGTTTGGCCTCGGATGAAGTCCGACTGCAACAAATGGGCTCGCAGTTGCCTGAATTGCCAAGAGTCCAAAGTAGGAAGACATACTCGGTCGCCTCTCAAATCTTTTAAACAAACGGAGCGGTTCAAAACAATACATATAGATTTGGTGGGTCCATTACCCCCATCCCAAGGACACAGATACCTGTTAACGATGATCGATAGAGCAACTCGATGGCCAGAGGCAGTTCCTCTCCATGAGATGACAGCTCCCACGGTAGCTGCCAGGTTATACGACACCTGGATTGCCCGCTATGGCGTACCTGAAGTCATCATCATGGACCAGGGTCGTCAATTCGAAAGCTCGCTCTTTCAAGAGCTGTCTAAGAAGCTTGGTGTACAACACAATCACACCACAGCTTACCATCCTCAAGCAAACGGAAAAGTTGAGCGATGGCACAGAGCTTTAAAAGCCTCCATTATGGCTTGCGACACCAAGAGATGGGTTGACATACTACCAACCATCCTCTTGGGCCTTCGATCTGCTCTTCAAACGGACACGGGTCACTCTGCAGCGCAGTTAGCGCTCGGCGAAGAGCTACGCCTACCAGGGGACTTTTTCACCCATTCGAAAGAAATTAGCCCCGAAACGCTCGTCCAAGACATACGGACTGACGCCAACAACTTTCTGAACCAGGCAGCTCGTCATGGCCAACCAAAGGTTTATGTCTCCAAACACTTGGCCACAACATCTCATGTGTTTGTTAGAGACGAGAAAATAAGATCTTCGTTGGAGAAACCATACGCCGGTCCTTATAAGGTTGTATCACGAGATGACAAGAATTTCGTGATACTAATCGCAGGTGAACAAAAAACGATTTCAATTGACAGATTGAAACCTGCGTACCTTATAAACGACGACAAGAAAATGCTCCAAAGAGCAACAAGGAAGACGACACACAAGGAAATAATAAAGGAAGAACAGACTGAACAGTCCGAAACAACACAACCACGAAAAGTTGAGGACAACCCAGTCGAAAAAGGTGATAAATCACAAAAATCACCAGAAGAAAAAATAAAAATAAAGAAAACGGTGAAGTTCAAAGACGAGATCATCAAAATACAATACGATCCGTCGGCCCCCTTGTGCCCACGAAAAAGAGGCAGGCCCCTTGGCAGCAGAAAGCAGAAAAACCAAATTCCAACTCGAAAATCCGAGAGATTGGCACGGAGAAACTAAAAAATATTCACGAAAGTTAATATCCGCAGCGGAAAATACAAACCCGCACAAAAAGACGTACGAGAATCTGAGAATATTCGTAACAATAGAAATTCTTCAGATAAGCAGAGAAAAAGTGCGTACAATAAAAATACGACACGAATAAACAAATCCACGTGCAATACGGAAGAAAAACATTGCAACGTGTTTCTATTGACAAACAATACCGATAACAAAATAGTCAATAGATCGTGACGTCACAAACGAAGAGTGCATTCCTTTGTGAAATACAAAATTCAAAGTACGAAAATTCAAACACGCTTAACTCTGCTCGTACTTAACCAAATTTAACCGGAAAACTTTTAAGCTAAAGAATATTGAATGCACTATCCCCTCCGAACAAATCTGAAAAAAGATAACGACTTGGAATAAAGCTGCGATCGAAAATATTCTCGCAAAGTTTTTCATACGCCTTTCGACTGTCGACTAGAGCACGCCGAAAAGTTTTCTCATAATTTTTTCTCTTTTCTTCTTTCTTTGTTTTTGTACCTTGTATTTCCTTCCTCATGTCATCCTCATCCATCACCCCGTCCTCGAACCAGCCTTTCCAATTCGTAGTCCCGCCTGTACCTCAGCCTATCAAGACGAAGGAACAGACGGAACGCGAAAAGGAATTGGAGCAAATCGAGAACGAGTTGCTCATGGATACGACTTCAGCGGCGGACATAGTTAAAATAATGTCCGCCCCCCTTCCCCCGTTGATTTCGCCCCCAAAGTCGCCGGAATGAGCACCGGAAGTGGCAAACCCACCTCCGGGGCCCTTAACCCTGGCGAGGATGGAGGTGAACCAACAACAACAGGTGGAAGAGGTGCGCATTCCACGCCCTCCCCCCACCGCAAGCCTGGCCTACAGTCCATCTGGGAGCTCGAACTCCCCGATGTACCGAAGACCAAGGCCCCTGACGTTAGTCGACCCACGCCTGTCCTACCGCTCCCATCCCTATCATCCGGCTCCACAACGACAACAACCGCCGAGAAGAAGGGGGCAGAATAGCAGGGACTGCCTACCAGGCCCGTTTAGACGCAAGGAAGCAGTCATACGAATGCGTCGGGGCCGCGGTAGGGTCTGCCCTCGCTAAGTGGGAACGAGACCAAAGACAGTAGACTCGATAAGTCCCCCCAGGCACGCGACTTATCATTTTCGCGGCGCGAAAACTGGGGGGAGTAGCTGTGGGGACATTACTCGTATGAGGTTTTAGGGGCTCGCACCCCTCGACGACAGTCGCCGCCCAAAGGCTGGCAATATTCGTCTCTATGACGTTAAACAAATACACACGAATGCGTTTGTATGTTCGTACCTGTACGTACGTACAGGTAAGATACATCGTACGAGTCGAGATCAATTACCTGATAACGATCTCGGTAATGTCACGACTCGGTACCAAACGCACTGCGTCGTTTCTTATCATCTCGACGGAGACAGGAAACGACGCAACGTATGACATAATTACGTATACATACGTACGTATGTGTGTCCGTGTGCGTGTGCCAAATTCGGTATATAAACTCTCAGAACCGGCTCAAAAATTGCCAGTGTTCGCCGAGGATTTGGCTCTCCCATACTTTACGTATGAAGTGGCAGAACACGCAAATACTGTAGAAAGCCTTCTTGTGTGAATATCTTTTCACGACAAGGTATTCCACAATTTCTTTTACCAAATTATTTTTACATTTCATTAGTTTATGAACTTTTTGGGAATAATAATTTGAAATCTTTAGTGAAGAAAGAAATATTTTTTGCAAATATATTTACAAGCCAGAACGCCGCTTCATCGTACTAAGGGCTTATACTGACCTGGCAACGCTGATCAATTTGTTATTAGGATGGAAATAATGAAACATTTGTAATTAGCACATTTGAATTTTTATTGAATAATTTTCGTTAAATTTTGTCTTAGAAATTCATATTGAATATTGTCTTAAAAAATTGGGTTGTATGTTTATTATATACAATCCCTGAGGAGCCGGTTACGACGCTTCAAGGATATATATATGTTACCAGTAATGATATGAATTAGTCATTCATGTGAATGTCCAACTTGGTCCGATAATTCTCATTAATGGCCACTTGTTGGGCAATCATTATACTTGGCATGTAACCTTACGGGCTTTTTTTTTTATCCCTGCATGTATGATAGGTGGTTATGAGGTGAGTTTTTGTAACACTATATTTATATGGAGACGGTACTTCAAAGTTGACCACAAGTTTTCACAATCTTGGAATTTCATCTGTTCGGAAAAAATTATTTTATGTTATTGTAGTTTTCAGTTTAGTAGACAAGACTTACAACCATTACTCATAATATGTAGGACATATAAGCTAAGCTAACTTATGATGGAATGATCGATCATTTATGTCTGTGTCGCATACCCTTCACTTGTACTACCACCGCCTAAATGGCCTTCGAAATATTCGATGCGTAGGACTCGTAAACGTCCAACAAAGGCTGTACACCAACTTTTTTGTATCGATTTCATAAATTTTCAAAATTACAACGCCGTGAGGCGAGCTATGGACGTATTTATTTGAATGTGAACCCTGTTCATACGTTTCCAATGTGCCGTGTTCTTGTCTCAAGTCCAGATTTTTCTGGAATAAAGAATTGTTAACTGGAACGATAAAAAGAATGAATGAGTAAAATAGATAAAAAAATAAAAATAAAACAACCAGTTGAAGTAAAATAAATAAAAATAAATAAATGAGAGAGAATAAAAAATGTTAGAAAATGTTTAAATTCCGACAATGATAATCTTAACTTGTATCGCTCTCAATTCAACCCACGGAGGTGTGAATAAGAACTCATAATGTATACTTTTATATTCTCCAACATCTCGTACATTATGATCACATGACAGAATATATTCTGTGGGTAGGAATATAAAAAATTGATACGGTACTATAGGGGAAGGGGCAGTTATAGCATAAACGTTTTTAGTGCTAACTGCTTTCGATTTGTATAATACTGTATGTACCCTGTTCGTGGAGAAACAACAAGCAATAGATATTGCGGTATGAAGGTTACAACGTGCAGCCAGAGTCTATATGGCTTTGCTCCTCGTACCTTTAAATCTTGAAAGATACTAAATTTTTCAAGGGAACGTTGGCAACTTTCTTCCTTTGTGTCGACCGATTCACCGAATGCGTTAAAAAGCCGTAATAATTAAACCTGAAAAAACTGGAGCTCCTGCACGCAATCTGTGCCGCATGACAGGCACCATTATTACTCCATTTACCGTCGAACGAACAATTATGGTCCAGAAGAGAGAATTGAAGGAGACGAAAAAAAAAAAAATCATTCAAAATCAAAATATTCTCACATGTTATACAAATGTGTTCTGTCGATACAGATAATGATGATGGAAGAAAAAAAAAGAATTGAAAAAAATATTTATAAAAAATGAATTAATGATGAACGAAGTTGGTTTACAAAACCACTAAACGTTTTTCACTCTGTACCTTTTTGTTCAGAAGACAATTTTTGAATTTTGTTGAATGTTTACTTAATTGTATGATTTATTATTTATTTCGGTTATTTCCTTTTTTATTTAAGATATGCTGTACGGCGGCAGACAAGAGAATTGAATCGGCCCGAGAATTTGCATTTTTCTTCAACCAGCCTTTTTTTACGAATTTTCTTTTAAAAAACTTCTATTAAAAATCGAACTCGCCTTGGAAATTTTGACTGGGATTGAGAACCCAAATATTTTTTCATTTTGTAACAAAAGAAACCCACCCATCGGCCTTAAATATTATCGAATTTGAACTACATTGAATCATGTTTTCAAGTTATAGGTATTCAATTTTCTCCCTGAGAACACTCTATCTACCTCCCCCTGCAACCCTCTAATGTAAAATTTGCCTTTTTTTTTGCTTCCGATATTTTATAATTTCATTGAGTTACAAAATTATTAGCGAAATACTGGAAAAAGGCACGAAAATTTTTAGCAAGCTCTCTTTAAAAACTGCCATTTCAAATCGACCTCGCAATGTAAATTTAGACTGGGATCTGATTAGTTTTTGGTTTCATGACAAAAAAAAGAACTCACTGACAACGAAAAGTCAAAAATTCAGCTGATAAATAGGTTTTATAATGTAGATAAACCGAACTGATTTCGGTTTTAATTGGTTCCTACTTCCGCTGGTTCTCAAGTTTCTGATATTTACTGTGATTTTTTGTGATTGATTCTATAGCTCCTCCTCCATTACCCCCTCAAGAAAGAGTCACAAAATTTGAGCTATATCTTTGACTTTACTGGTTCCACTTTCGAAATTTATGAGCAATATTTACCTGAAAGTCTGTTCAAAGTTGAAAAATTTCGCTGAAGTATTTTCTTCATCTAATACTTTCTATTATTTACATTGGGGGAAGCCAAATTATGGGCAAAACTCCAAGCAAATAAAACCTTTTCATTATAAAATTCCCATTTCCCCTCCTATTACGAGTAAGCCTTATTAAAAGATTTAAAAAATATAACAAAAATAAAACCGGTACTGTTGAATTTACCTTTTTCTGTTGAAAAAAACCCTCGAAGACAATAAAAACTAATAATTGTCTACTCCAGAAACAGTATCAATCACCATTTTAGTTAGAATGTTTTAAAATAATTAGAATCAGTCCTATCTGAGAACAAATGATTTCAAAAAGCATTTTTCTAGCTAAATAGTTTAGTGTGTAGCTGGTGCCATTATAAAATGAATAAAAATACAAGCGTAGCATGCTGCACTGGGAAAGTTTGTTTTCAACATTTTTTTCAATTTCAAAATTCTAGCGCAATTAGTTTTGTTAGAAAAACAATTTTCAAATTTTCGAAGCTTTTGAAAATTTTAAAATTAAATTCTATTGCAGAAGTTCTGCTGGAAGAGCAATTTTTCATAAGTCATTTATTTTTCAAAATTGTAGGGCTGCAAGCTCTGTCAGAAAAGAGTTTTCTCTTTTTGAAAACTATTTGAAACATTTGATACGAAATGAAAAATATTATGATATGGTCCTCAGTCAAACATGCACCATTATAAAGTTAATTTTTGTTTTTCTTTGTTTTTTTTTTGTCTATTAAAAGTTGATGAAAAAAATTACACGTTTCAACTGATTTTCACGAAAGAAGAATTTTTTCTAACAGAGATTGTTATAAAATTTTGAAACGTTTAGTTACTTGAAAATTAGTTTCTCTAGAAATACTTGCAGCGTTAAAATTTTGACGTTTTCATCAGTTTTGAAACGTAATACAAAAAATGAAACTTAGCTGAAAATTCTATATTCAATGTACAGTTGGTTTGCTGAGTCCGCGAAAATTCAGCCTTTGGAATACCGTTTTAGTGAAAAGGGGTTGGATATAAATTCAGGAAAATTTCAAATTAGTTCGGCTGACGGCTTTTAGCTTTTATTGAGTTTGTTTTCATTTTTCAATTTCAATTTTCAAATTTCAACAGTCAAAAAAATGTTTTTTTCAAACTTCAGTACAATGTAAAAGACAAAAAAATACGGCCTAGATTTTGGCTTTTGGTTAGCGATGGTTCAGATTAGGCTTTCGGCTTAATGGAGGGGAAATAGTTCGGCTCTTAGCTTTAAGCTTTTGGCTTTTGGTTTACTTACCAAGTTCGTATGTATGTATTGACATGAACCTCATCATTCTAATAGAATTAACGTTTCGTGTATTACATGCTCAAAAAATTGATTTTTTTACTGGGTACCTCCCCTTCATTGTCAATATTTTTCATCGTATTAGTTCTGTTTCCGCTTCAGACTTGAGAATAAGTTGAAGGTGTCCTACATTAGCCGTAGCAGAATCTTCTGTACCTGTCAAACAGAAAAGAGTGGGAGGTCTGTTACCTGCTAGACTTTTGGATAAAAAATCTGTTGTACCCAGTGTGAAATAATGATTTTATTCCTACCTCTAAGTCTTTCTGTTTCATTCATACTTTAATATACTTATTCTCAATGAAAAATTGGTTTATTTCCAATGCAGATTATGTTCAAGGTTCGGTTCCCAAACAACAGATTTTCAATTCTACGTTTAAGTACAGTTCAAAGCCAACTAGTTCGAGTTATCCGTATGTTTGGACGGACAACGGCCACCTAATGCTGTTTGACTGGCGCAATACATCTCAGCCGATGCAGCTTTAGGGCCGGAAAATTTTGATTTCCTTAAGGGGTGCAACACGATTAGAAAATTTTCAATTTTTTTTTTTAATTATACGGGAAGCACCTAACATCTCGAGGGTAAAGTTGGTTAGCCCTACAGAAAAATGTCATCAGCTTTCTTAGCAGCCCATATTAAATATAGGAAATTTGAAAAACCAAAAAGGTGATATTCAACTGCAGAAAACAGTGTAGCAAATTTGGAATACCATATTGCAATAATTTAAAGGAAAAATTCATGAGAAAAACTCATTTCACTTATTGTAAATGAAAAGTGCGTATAATTAAAATTATTATTTTACCTTACGTATAAAAATTGTCTCAAGTATAGTTATAACATAATTTACATCTAAATTTTAAGACTAATACTAAATGTGCTCTTTCACACGGATCGAGCCTTCGATTTATAAACTCATCTAACATTGGTTCGGTGTCAATTTTTGCAGGTCTGTCTTGATAGACGTGCAAAACTGCTAAATTGTTCAATTATTCAGCTATTGAACTTGATATAAGATGATTTTGTAACCTTCTTAAAATTGAGTTTTGGTTTGAAAGGACGAAACTGAAAGAGAACACCTGCCGAGCTCCACACGCCATTCGTATTCATAAAACTTTTTGACTTTTGAGCTTTTCGAAATTTTAAATTCAGAAACCATTCGGCATTTTACTTTTTTCTTTTAGGGTTTTAATATAAATTTTGGACAAACATAAAAATTATAAAGTTTTGATACTCGATAGCTTTCTAATCAGCAGCGATCGTAATAAAAAACAAGCCACATCGATAAACGATGTTGCAATAGGATTTTTGCTTCACATAACACATAAGTCTGATTCACACTTTACTAGATTTGTAGCTACTAGCGAGCTATTTGGGGTACTATTCTGTTAACAGTTGAAGTCAGTTTGTGATTTTAGCCATTTAACTTCAGCTTGGCGGATAGTCTTCCAAGAATCTCATTGATGAGTAACTTTTAACTGTTAATAAAATAGCACCCCAAGCAGTTGGCTACTTGCATGAAAACTAGCCAGGTGTAAATCGGCTAAGAGTGATGCGCGATTAATCAAAAACTGTTCGATTAATCGGTTATTTCAAGTAATCGATTTCTTAATGATCGATTGGGTAATTGATTAATCAAGCCTGATTAACTGATTAAGAAAAAATTTGTTTTTCACTCTTAATTGCCTTTCCTTCATTAATCCGTATTCCTTAAATCAATTATTCGTTTATTGAATTTATATTCTGATTCTTTATGTCTTTATTCCTTGGATGAGAATAAAAATCGAATTAGTAATTTGATGAAATGATGAATAAAATGATAATTGATGTTAATTTTAGTCTTTTCTTTTTTATTATTTCTGTCTTTATTCTTTTATTAGTTCTTGACTCTTATAAAATATGACTTCGACTTGGGTGATGATTGATCTATAAACTGAACACTGATGTGGAACTGAGTATTGATGACTTGAGTCTTGTCTCGTCAATAATTCAAATTTTAAATTTAAATAATAACTAATATTTTAATTTCGAGTATAAATACTAAATTTATAATTCAAATAATTTGAGTTCAGTTTACTGATAATATAGTTCTCAATTTTCATTTCTGATTTCTATTTTGTGGTCAGTTATCTTAGTGACTTGTCTCTTGGACATTTATGACAATGACACGACTAACTACTGTATATTGATACCCTATTCCTGTTAGTGTTAGTGAATTGATTTGAGAGTCAGTACTCGTATTCGTAATTAAATTTGTATTTTCAAGTGCGGAACTTCAAAATGGCCGTTCAACATGAAGAGGATTCATTAGAATTGTGAAAAAATTGGAGGAAATTCAAAATTATGGAGAGGAATTTCGAAATGCGTATGTTCGAATAGTGTTTTATTGGTGACATAATTCTAAATGCTTAAATTAAGAAAGTCCGAAAAATCGGTTGTTTTCCCATACATGCCTCATTATGTTTTGCGTGAGAAAGTGGACCAAGGCGAACAGATTGAGCGGTTGCTGGAAGTTTACCTAATTGCTCCCTGCAACGGGTTGTACAGCACACGGTCGTGAAGTGTACCTCATGAATCATTGGCCACTTAGCCACATCTGGTAAGTATATATCTACGACGAGAGGGTGGAGAATTGTTAACCAGTCGGTGGCAAATGAATTGAGACAATGTGAGTAAATTTGAATGCTAATTATTCTTCGAAAAAATCATGTTTTAAGCGTTTGAATTTGTTTGTGTGAAAGCTTCATTGAAATCGTGAACCATTCAGTCTCGGGAACGGCGTATTGGCAGCAAAGGGGGGAAGGGCAGCTGCGAACAGAGACGACTTCGACATTAGATCGTCCTCGAGGTAAATCGTGCTTTACGTCCATTCTCATATTCGTGCTCTGAATTTTGCAAGTTTTCAGCTCTCATTTTCTGCGTTACCCATTGATTTTCTGCGCGCGTTATGCTCTCTTTTATATGCACCTCCATCTCCTGTGGAGGCAGACTCGATTCAACATGGGTAAAATATTTATTTTTGCCGACGAGCAAATTTAATTATTAATTTAAGGTAATGCGCTGCCATAGCACGTGACCCATTTCAAAGCTCAATTTTTTCTCTTCCCCTCCCCAGTCACTGGCCCACCTATTTTCATTCTCAGTTTGTACAGCACCACTGTGGCAAACTTATAATCGGATTTTGAATATGAAGGTAGTAACGATGCGGTGGTGGTTGAAATTTGACGAGAAATGGAAATTACGTAGGCTGTTAACTGATTTTATTTTTGAAACTCATTCGCGGTTCCTTAATTTGTTAAATTTTTAGAATTTTCAAGTCTTCTTCGAGCCTTTTTAACAAGTTTGCAAGCCAGTCGAGTCGACCTTGTCCGTTTCGACGTTGTTCTTGCAGAAAAAAATAACGAGGGTTAAAATCTGTGCTGCTAATACTAATTCGCCCAGTCACCGATCTCGATAAATTTTTGAGAATTTTTTCTCGTCTTTTTTCATTTGGCGGTTCGAAGAAAAGGAAACCGAATCACTCTTTTCACTTAATTTTTTTCTTTCTCGTCTTCAAGTTACTTTCGTCCCTCGAATGGCGAAATTTTTTGCAAATCAGCTAACGAATTCATAATCAGTATAACGAATTAGAGGGATGAAAAAATATAAGGATGATTATCTAGGAAAGAGACGGAAAATGAGAAGAAGGAATGAAAAAAAGTCCAAAGAATGAATTGAAAATGTTTTGTGAATGAAAATTTGCTGATACGACTATTTGATTCTTTTTTCCACGCACAATCAAAATAGAAAAAAGCTATTATCGTTGCATACGCTGTTATTTCTTTGTTCTTGTAGGGTGCTATTTTTTTTTTTTTTTTGGGGGGGGGGCTAAGTCGATATTATTTCTACTTCTTAACTACATCCATATCAATGTCTGTAATACCTTAAATGATATTATTGTTGCAAATGATTTTAGTTTTAATTCGCGCTATTTTCTTTTTTTAATCGTCATTCTTTTCATGCTTGATGGATATTATGTTCACGTGTTGGAGGGTGGTTGTCGTGTTCTATAGACCGATACTCTCCCAGATTTAATCTTCCAATCACATGTGAGAGCTGCAATAAACACCACTGCCAGCTTACATTCTTGTCCATTAAACCGATTTTTTGTCCAAATAAGCTATAGTCTTTGTATGATGAAAATATCTTGACCTCTTCACCATTCGAATTTGAAAGTGAAACATTTCTCCTTGTATTTCAATTTTTCAAAGCAAATTCTTTCATAAAATCGGTACCATATCATTTCTCTCCTTTTGTATTTAGCGTTTTCACATAATTTTAATAAATTTAATCAATTAACATCGGGTTAATAATTTTTAATTGAGTTACCCGAACTTTTTTTTGGCCAGAAACAATTTTCAACTATCAAACACATTTTATTTCAATAATATTTATTACTTTTTTTATAGAACCGAACAGTGCTGGCCAAAAACTCGCGAAAGTTTGGTGATATCACCGAGCAAAATGTTTTTCAGAACTTGGTTGTCATTTCTAGTTACACAATAACTGCTCTCAATTCGTTTGGATCTATTCCAATTTTACAATGTATTATGTAATAATATTGAGAATTAAATATTGTTGGGTTTCTGGGAATCAACACTGAAAATTCAGTAAGTAAGGAATGCGGAATGGTACGGAGAAAAATAAATATGGCAATCATTACTGCGTAAAATGTAAAATTTAAGAAGAAATTGCGTAATTTTTTTCTGTTTTCATAGAGTAATGTTGCCTACCTTCAGTCCAAAATAAATCAGAATTTATCATCTCCGTATGTCTTTAATACGCTATGAATGACAAAAATTATCAATGAAACGATTGACAATATGGAACAGAATACCATTAAGAACTAACATGTATGAAAATTATTTCATCTCAATTCCAAAATATTTAACCTTTTTTTCCAGGAATGTGTACATTTGCCTAAGAAATAAATATAGTGAAACCTTCTTTAATGGACATCTCAGACACCTCAATGGTGAACACCTTCCCTCACGGACGAAATGTGTTTGGTCCCGGCAAAAACGTATGTAAAATAAGGCATTAGATACCCAGTGAATTACTTTTCTCAAGGAAGTTATAACTATATATGTGATTATTGATAATGTAAAAAATTTAAAAATTGCCTAAATATCGTTCTTACATTCTGGCCTCGGTGTCTCATTGGATAAATGGATTTTTGAAATCTTTAACATTTGTCAGTAAGTAATTGCGATGTTTAATATGGCAAAAAAACTGTTTAGGCGTGTACACATTTGCATTCTTTTGCCATCCCATATCATCGTACTATTCCAATGTGCCCAAGGTCTGTAACCTCGTACCGTATCAAAAAATGGTATGATACGGTACGATTCTTTCCCAGATAATGTTGGTATTTTGCCATCTCACCAAAGAAAGGATACACAGTTTACTTGGCTACGAAAAGAAAGTGCAGATACCTATGATTTAATAATAGGTAATGTCTCACCAAAAAAGAGCGGTATGCACAGATGATACAGTATGGCAAAATGATACAAATGTGTACCCATTTCTACAGTAAAACTTTTAGTGGGTATCCCCCTTTTTTTTTCTGTATTTGTGGGGATGTGAAGCATTAAAATACCAACTTTCCATGTTGGTGGTAGCATTGCCACTGTGGGTTGCCAGTTTGATTTCCCATAACAGTATTAACCGTACTCCTTTCCTTCCGAAGGATTGTTGGCCCTTCATTTAAATTGAGTCAGTTAATCAATAAATAAATGAAGTTCAACATTTCTCTACTAAAAGTCTTCCCTAAATCAAGTGAGAGTCTATGAAATTCATCTTTTAAATAGCCAAGGACGTTGATGTTCTTCGACAATGATGAAGGATACTCTTAATCTTTACAACCCTTTTAATAATGCATACTGCATAGTCTTTCAAAAACCATTTCACCGAATACAACAACCCAAGGTAATGTCCGCAAGTGATTTTTATCATTTCATAGATTATTTATTGGGTAAGTGCTTCCATGAGATTTATGAATGGTTGTTGCATAAGCACGAACTAAGGGTAAATGTGTGTTGAATGGTTGATCATCTTACAGCCATTCTATGACCTCCCATTCTTCATCAGTATGATAACGTGATCTTCCCACAAAGTTTTTTAACCAGA
This sequence comes from Ericerus pela, assembly GCA_011428145.1. Taxonomy (NCBI): domain Eukaryota; kingdom Metazoa; phylum Arthropoda; class Insecta; order Hemiptera; family Coccidae; genus Ericerus; species Ericerus pela. Next base: position 338,785 of record WOFM01000065.1, read on the forward strand.
TATAACTATACCGTACGTTCAGATGTACTATAATTTGTAATTATTATACATAAGTTGGGTATGTAATTCATATTTGGTGTTTTTGTCGCCACGATAGCGTCTTTGCTTGTGCGTGAACTAATTTGGCTCAGCTCGCGATTTCATTAACAATTTTTTGTTTTCAATTTCAGGTGAGTATCCTGTACTTAATCATGATTGATCGAGTTCGATGGCCGAATCATTGACTTTTGACGTTTTCATGCTGCTTTTCGTAAGTTGTTCGACGTGTCTATTCGTATTGGCCATTCGTTAACCCTTTATTTTCGAGTTACCCCTTCATATGGCTCACCCATTCGTCGGGAAATTTTCACATTGTTGTCGTCTTCCGCCAAGAGCAACTTCTCAGTCATTTTTAGAGTTTTCCTCCAGTTTTTTATAGAATCAGTGGCAAAGCGTGTTCGCGGCGGCGGCGGCGGCGGCGGCGACGGTGGTGGTGGTGGTTCAATAACCCGTTGAAAACCTTCGCCACACCACCCACCCAAGCAGCAACGTCCAAAAATTAATTGCAAAATGAGGTATACATCTTGATGAAAAAGTAAGGCGTCTCTCTTTGCATAATAAGCGTAGCCGCGCAGAATCTATGGTGCATATCGAAGCTGCTGGCTCGTTGCACTCGACGATTTAAGGTACCTACCTACAATATGCATCCGTTGTGTTGGAACATTTTTGAGAGAATCGGTCCGTGGGGACACCTCAGGTGTGGTCCAATCGGTCTCTCAATTATTTTCCCAGCCGAAGATGTTAGCATATTGCACCGTGGTGTTTCCTCTGTAGCTGTACCTGCCCAAACTGTATCTACGTACCTACCTATTTACGTATATCCGTTTCTTTTCCTCTTTCAGATACTCTTCCTTTTTCCATTCTTTCTTTCTTACTGTCTTTATTATTTTTAACTTTTTGTTTTTTTTACTCCGTGTGACCCATTGTGAAACGATTTTTAACCGCTGTTAAATTAATTACGTTTTTTTTCTTTCTTTCTTCTTCGTCTGTATCTGTCTGTCGGCCTGTATTCCTAGGACAACACTGCGGCAGGAGATGAATTGTTATTCTCTCGAGGAAGGAGGATATTTTTCGGTTGTCAGCGAAGCAGTGTTTTAGAAGAGTAAATTAGAAATAATTACTCGTTGCATAAGACGCCGTCGTCATACGTCGGTCGTTTCTTTTTTATGTTCGCATCGGCCTCCTATTGTTTTTTTTTTTTTTTTTTTTTTTTGTATTTTGTTGGTTTTCGGCCGCGTTTATATTTGCGGATTATTCAGTTTGGTCGTGTCTTGTGTGATTGTGGCAATGTTGTAGAAACTTGGAGACAGAGGGAAAGGCGGAGAAATAAAATTGGAAAAGCGTAGTGTTGATGGATGATCGATCGTGAAGGGTGCGTAGCTCTTATCGGGTTCGGCGATGTCTGGTTGCTCCTGCATGGTCTGTTATGAAGTCAAGTTTCAAAAGAGTCTTGCTCTGGTGGCAGAAATTAAAAGTGCTGAAAAGGTGATCATGTATTTTTGATTACTGTTTGTAAGTACGACAAAGGGGCATTTATGAAACGAAATTTAATGTTGGAAGAGAAATTTTTGATGACTAAAAAACATGATTTCGTTTTATTTTTGTTACTTGTAGTTATAAAATTGACAGTTGTATAAAAAAATAACTCCAGAAAGGAAGATGTGGCTGCGTTTTTCTTCATGAGTAATAGCGTGTAAAAAAATGTAAATAATTTCCATGAACACCCTCTGAGAACTGATAGCACTTACTAAGCACTAGCCCTCCACCATCACTGGACTTCCCGATTAGTGTTAATCGCCATGTGATCGCCTTTTAGGTGCCAAAGTATACTATTGATATTGATAAGCCAACTTCTGTCCTGTTTTTTCACGCTAATTTTTTTCTCCTTTTCTGTTTTGTACATTTTTCAAATTCTTACCTGGTAGTTATACTTAGTATGAAGGAATTTAGGCGGTTTTCCACCTTCGACAATTCATGTAAAAAGGTGTAACACTCTGTTCAATACATCGAACACGAAAGTTTGGAAGATTTTTATTAAAACGGAAATGGACTCGGAACGAAGAAAAAATGAAACAATCTCCATAAAATCTGATGGACCATTTATCAGGTCGATTTTCTATTTTTTTTAAATTATCGAAATAAATAAATTTTTTCGGTCTGATTGTGAATTGATCTACAGTGATTAATTTTTTGATCGGGACTTCTAGCAAATTCTTCCTCTCTTTTTCAGAAGATGGGAGGAAGGCCAGAGGGTTGAATGAAGGAGTAATACATTTTAGGATCAGTAAGTACAACGAATGTAATTCGAGATTTTCCTTATTTTGTTTGTTTGTACACCGTACTCCGTTATCATTATCATTTTCTCTCACAATAATGTGAACGTAAATCAAAAAAAAAAAAGTAGTAAAAAAAAGAGGAGAAAACGCGTCAGAGCGTATGCGAGAATATCACACGGACGATAAACATTTTTACAAAAGGATGAGAGATGGTTACGTTGTGTTTTTGTTTCGATGGTGGGGGGGGTCGGACTTTGAGGAGTGGTGGCGACTCGCATGTACACATACACGCAGGCTCCCCCCTGTCGATTTTGTCGCAGATAAAGTAAAATTTAATCAGTAACCTTTTGTGTACAAAAAACTTTACTAAGCCGGATCTTTGTCTCTCGCTTTTAGCTTCCTATATTCTTTTTTGGTGTGATGCTCTTATCACAATTCATTCGTCTCTCTCTGTATTTATTTCCATCTCCTCTCACACTATTTTCCTTCTCAGTTCTCGTCCAGATTATTATTTGAAAAGTGTAGTGTGTGCCAACAATGGTAGGCTGACACCGTTTGTGTGTGTATGTGTGGGTGCCTTACCTCATTCATTCTCCATCCGTTTTTCTGTCTTAGCCCCTCGTCTTCTCCTCATTTCTCTGCCGCGCTCTCAATTTTTCTGCCCCCTTTTTTGGTATTTGTTATTTTATGATAGCTTCGAATAATTATGAAATTCGATTGCCGCGTTTTGTAAAGTTGTACGCACTCTGTACGCGAATAAGGGTTGGGGAGGGGGTTAATATTATGTAAATTGTGTGCGAAATTCAGTGTCAACGTTTTTCGCCACCGTTGCACTATTTCGTGACTGTTGAAATTCTGGTTGATTGAGGAGCCAAATGCCCAAGTATATGGGGTTGTGAGGTTGTCCTTGTGGTTTGGACATCTCCCGGCCTTATTCGAAACCAAAAATCCTGCATATAAAAATCGTATGTCTTTATCGATGGAGGAGATGTTATGACGGGGAAGGGCGCCGCAAGAGACGGTTGAGAAGATGTGGTCCCCTCTCAAGATGGAACTATCTGCGCCCTTGCTGGTCTCCAATCCACTCGCTCTCCAAATCTATTCATGCAAGAAATTGCACCCAGTTCTTTTTTGCCAGTCAACATTCTTATCAAAACAGATGTTAAGGTTGGTATTCCTCTCAAGGTTGTCAAATTTTGGCACTCGCGGTCGCGACCCCTGAAGGCCAAAATACGGCAGTCGACAATTTTGATAAACGTATTTATCGTTCGGAAAATAATGTCGGCAGCGTTTCTATCCCCCTCTCCCAATTCTCCGATCGAAAATGATTATTACGAGCGTATCGCCGTCTCCACACACAGCAGCGAGCAGTTTCACTTGCGAAGCTGTTCGGCTTAACCGGCACTTGAAACCGAATGCTTGTCCGCCATTTCCTCCAAAACCGAACCCGTAATTATCGCCTCCAGCGGACCTTCGTGATTAACCTGGGCCACCGTTACGTCCGGCTCACCGGACACAATATTACATCATCATTGTCGGGTGACAAGACACGATACCTGCATGGTATAGGGTATACGGCGGGTACCAGGTGCACTCCAAAACCCACAAGTTGGGCTCGAGAAATCGTTTTGATTTCGAGTGAAGTGAAGTAAGTGTACCTCTAATGCCTGCACAATGGAACACCACCAAAGTGTCAACGCTTGCATTTCCGACAGTCGTCGACGTTACCTAATCAATTCGAAACAACACACAGCGCTGGTTATGGTTTTCCGCGTCGGAAAACCGCAACACTGTGTTGAAAAAAAGAAGGAAAGAAAGAAAGAAATAAGGCTCTAAGTGTGTTGTTAGAAAGGAGTTGAAAAAAAGAAGTAGCCGCAGCAGCAGCAGCAGTAGATGAAGATGAAGAGAGTACCTATAAAAAACGAAATACAGAAGCGTTAACCGCATTCCAGCTCCAAATACCGTAATATATTGTTTTTCCATCGAAGAATAAATTTACCTTGGCCATATTAATCGAGCAAGAATGCGCCACAAAAGTGTAGCAGAAGGTGAAGAAGAGAAGAAAAGGAGAAAAAATCTCATCGTTTTGGAAGCAGTGCTACTCTGCTTCCGAGCATCTATGTCCTAGCCATATCGTTCACGTACATTAGGCGGAAATGAAAAACGGTGAAGGGGCAAAAGAAAAAAAGGAAAAAATGAAGAAAAACACGGCAGTCCGGAACGAATTTTCTTATGCCTTTTTCGGTGTTCACCGTCGTTTTTCGTTGCTGGTGAAAAATCTAAATAATGATGAACGAAAAACGGAGAAAAAAAGAAACAACTGAGTTACTGAGAAAATAAGGAAACCGCAACCTTACCGTATTGCTTTTGGATTTATAAAAGAAAGCGGTGGGCTGGTGGGGGAGAGAAAAAAATAAAATAAATTACACGTTGGAATTCGACGTGAAGGTGTGAAATTCGGTTCTCTTTCCGCTCAACACTGCCCATCTCCGAAAATTACACACTGGCACATGACTTTTTTCTTTTTTTTCTGCTCGCACAAAGTGCCTACGTAATCTTCGGCGACAGATTAGAAATGTACACAAATATCACCATTAATCATAACCATCACCAAACGCGAAAGTTGGACACTTTTTCCTCCCGTTTTACGACGACAGAATTGATGACTTCGTACGACACCGAAAAGGAGCAGAGTAATTTCGAACGTGTGACAAAATGGTGTCGAATGCAGTTTTTACATTGGACCTTTGCGTTCGGGTGGCGAAAGAAATTGAAGAATCAAGAAAGCGAATAAATTTCTTAATTTCGATGGCTGGCCTACATCTGTGAGGAAGAACCTAAGTCGCCCGAATGCCTTATCAAAAATTTCGTTGAGTTTGCTCGTGAGCCATGCAAGTTTCAGTCATCTACTCTCACGAGGTGCTTACCGCGTTGGTAAATTAAAAATGGATCCGCTATTCATTGTGAGCGCAGAAGCTCAGTCTCACCCATGTTATTCGAGCACGAGGCGCTAAATTTCGTAAATGGGGGCCTTTTGAATTTTGATAAATCAAAAATTTTACAATTCCTTATCGGTAATTCCGTATTTCAGTATTGTGCGTAATTATTAATAATTGAGCGATTTTTTACATTTTTCTAGAAAGTAAGTAAAATATTATTCTGTTATTATTATTATTATTATTATTATTATTATTATTATTATTATTATTATTATTATTATTGGTATTATTATGGTTATCATTTAACATTTTCTTATTGTATCAGTGGTTCCAATGAGTTTTGAGCTGAGTCAATTGTATAGTAAAATGAAAACACGATTAACATGGTAAAATACTTGTTTAGTTGCTCCATCCAGATTTTGATAAATTCTTCAACCTACTAAAGCATCCAAAATCGAATCGATCGACTCATAAAGTCAACCTTAAATGTATGGTGGTGTTTAAATGCTAATGACGTCACAATGTCCTAAAACTAGGGCATTATGTAGCCAAAACACTGAATCAAGGGGTCTTGACTGTATGACTTCAAGACATTTTATTGACTTTGTCGATATCCTACGGCTGACTTCTTCTTGACTTGAATTAAACTTCTTCGGACACGATGGAATACAGCTTACATTGTCTCCATATCTCAGCAAATTAATATGATGAATCAGCAATAAGCTGGTCATGTCGACAGAAGAGCCTAATGAAGTTTTTGATCCATAAGAGGATTGGAACTTACAAACATGAACAGCAGAATTATTTTGTCAAAGACTATAATTATGAAAGAATTAGTCTTGACAAGGCGGATAAAGAAAAATGTACAGTGGAAAAAAATAAAAAGATAAAAAAAAGCTATTGCAGACAACAAGTAGGAAAAACCATGAGAAAGTTCTTTTGTCTTCACCTAATTGCTTGTCTTCATAAGTGATGGTTGTTGTGTTGTATAAAAGACTCCTATCATGAAACTTTAGGTCTTGGAGGAAAGTATGAGGTGAGAAAATTACTAACATAGATGAAATCAAATCCACTATGCGCGAAGGAAGGCTCTACACAGCCTTTAACTGACAGAGCAATGCAGTCATCTTGAACAAAGCTTGTCTTAAATTTGTCTGCAACACACCAAATTTCCCTACCAACAGATGCCAGGAACTCCATCTGATAGTATTGTCAACTGAAACTTCACCTCGTAGGTGTTTTTAAGAGATCGCCGCGAATTGCGATATGAAACTGACAATACTGGAAATGACTTGTGTGTTGTCACTACTGATCCTTCATGATGAAAGAACATTTCAAATCTGTCTTTTGTCTTCAGTTGAACCTATCCTGAATATGAACTACCATCCTAGTTTGTCTTCAAGGTAAATCAAGCTGAAGTGAATCTACATCCTCAGATGGTACACTTATTAAATTGCCTACGCGAGGACTTTAACGTACAACTTGAGACTTGGACCTGCTAATATCGGCCTACACAAGAAGGACTGCCTGTAAAGACGAACCTAGTACCAGGTATTGTCAGAACAAGAATGAATTAAAATTAGAATTTGTCTTCACAAGTAAGTTCTTCTTGTCAGCAAGATTTCCCCACTTATTGTCTGCTTAATTGCCTTTAAACATGCGATGTCGATAAGCCAAAAGCATGAAAATTAATATATAAGCAATTATATACAAGAAGCAAATGTACATTTTGACATACAATAGGCAAAGCGAGCGTGTATAAATGATAAAGCAAAAATAAAATAAAATAAAATATGACTGCAAACCGTAAGCAAAGCATGGAGAAAAGAAGATAAAGCAGATGAAGTTGGCTTCATTCATGTCTTTCGATGGGTTTTTACTTTCTATTGAATTTGTGTTCATCTCCATTTATTTAGTGGCGCCAGTCTGTTGGATCAAACCAAATTATTTGCAGAAAACTGTCAAAATATGAATGAGAACGATTCTGAAATAAAATGTATTAGAATTGTCTGAAAAAGAATCGAATTCTATTACTGTTGTCATGTCTTCATTTGACTATAAGTTTCTCACTACTTAGCAAGCTGAATATTTGGGTATTCAAATCTGCGCCATTTACCATGAGATTGCTCGAACTGTGGTTCATGAGAGTACACCACCTGGCATTTCACAGTGGATTCCCCCCCCCCCAATAAAAAAAAAAAAAACTTCTGGAAGTACTTTGGCTCAAAAATTAGTGAATTTACCCTTGAAATTTGCAAACTTTAAACTTTTTTAATTCTTTGGCGGTGTGTGATGTAAATTCATGTAAGTATAAAACTGTCTACAGAATATACCACTTTATTATTGAATAATTGTGTTTTCATTTTATTAGACATTGACTCGTCTCACAGCTCATTGGAATAACCAATGTTTTTATTAATTGTGGACAGTAAAAAAATGTTAAATAATAAAAATAATAATACTAATAATAATAATAATAAAATAATATTTTACTTACTTTCTGAAAAAATATAAAAAGTTGTTAAATATTGTTATAATTACACACTATACTGAATTACTAATAAGGACTTGTAAAATTTTTGGTTTATTAAAAGGCCCACATTTATGATATTCAGCGCCTTGTTATTCGAGAGCATTATGATTATAGAGGTGACACAATTTCGACAATTATCGATACTATCGACATCAAATTTTTTTGATACGGTAGTTTATGAGATAATTTAACCAAATTTGCTAACGGTTGACTTTTTGATTTGCAAACATCCTATCTCTCAGTTGGGGCTATATACTGAGACAACAGCTAAAGGGATGTCCAACACCCGATTAGAAACACATCAAATGTAGAAGGTTATAAAACATTTAAAATTCCATTATTTGTTATTGAGCATGTGTCATAGCTTGATAGTGTCTGTGTGTGTGTATGGGTATAGAGATGTCTGTTTTCATTATAAAATTTGCGTAGCTTTAGATGCGCAGAATGTATAACTCAAGTAGCTTCTTTTCTATCTTTCACTCATTTTTAAACCAAAGCTCATATGGAGTGTTAGACATTTCTTTAACTGTATGTTTCTGCGGCTATGTGAGACTTATGAACTCAGACCCAAGGTGTATGGATTTAAGGTTTGGGAAGGATTCGAATCCTTTTGAAATCTAATCTGGTTTCGAATCATGAAATCTTGGATTCGGATTTGTAAATTGATTTGATTCCAAAATTTTGTAGGATTCGTGATTCGAATATTTTTTTGATTTTCAAGGAAAGAAGAATTCGTGGCTTGAATCCACAAAAATGAACCCCACAAATTACAAATACATTTCTGAAATTCTTTTTTGTTTTATTATCAAATTATCATATTATTTTCATTTGATTGAGTTTGACTGTTTAACTTAGTGAAAATTTTCTAAAATTTTAACAAAAACTTGGAAAAGTGAAATTAAAATGTTATAATGGATAATATATAAGCCCATCAAATTTTCAATAATCTGCCTCCTAAGTCTTATGTAAAATATTTGTGATATCTGATAAATGGATTTGAGACAGAATTCAGATAATTTCGAATACCAGTCCTTTTTAAACTTTAGGATTCGGATTTGTGAATCAAATCATTTTTTCCCGGATTTTTTCCAACGCTGTATGGACTACTTTTTTACTAAGTACGCTAGATCATTTTATTAGTGTGTTAGTTTGTGTAAAATTCCGTCACACGTAGGAAGTCGAATACACAAAATATTAGACTACTTCACTTCCATCAAGTCATTGTGTGTTACTGTGTGTGAACTAATGTCACGTGTAGAAAGAAGAATTCTCTTGTTAGACATCAAGTTACCTGTCTTTGTGTGTGTACGTGTGTGATTGTGTGCATGCTTCTTGTCGTTAATGAAGTTTAATCCAACTTTTTAATTTTGTAACAAACCTTTTATAATTAATTCAATGATTCCTGAGCCACTATTTATGCTATTGAGCTGGGTTAGTGTTGCTGGAAAGCGGATAATATTTACCAAATTTCCATTCAATTTTCTAATTATCTTTGGATGTTTAACAACGAGCAAGTGAAGAAATCAGATATTGGATTTGCCATGTTTTGGAGTCTAGATACTTCTCCTCTTACACTCGATGATTTTTCAGCCGTTACTTGAGCTACAGAGCTGAGGTATTCGTATCATTGGAAAAAGGAGAAAATTTGCGAAAATCTGCTATCTATATAATTTTTCTATCATCTTTAGCAGTTTGAGAAAAAAAGGAAAATTAAAGGAAAATTGGCCGTTTTAGAAATCTAAAAATCTTTCCTCCTTCACTCCATGATTCCGTAGTCATTATTTAAATGCTGGAAAGAGTAAAAAACTTACTGGAATCTACGGCGGTTTGAAAATAAACAAAAGAAAAAGCAGAAATTAACGGCTCCATTTTGGCATTGTTTAGATATTTTCAGGTTTACACATCCATCCTTCATGAGTAGTTACATCCGCGGTTATTTTATTTATTTTTTTCTCCATATCGTACCGAATGACTTCTTTTTAGCTTTTTTTGTGCGCTTTTAAAGCGAAAGTAATGATGATGGGTCATTGGACCCTACCAAAACTTTTCGATATTTACCATCTCGACGTGAATATATGTATAGAACCCCACTGTGGATAAGGTATGCCTATAAGCGGTAGCTCTTCTTGCGGCTCTTTCCCGATGTGTTTTCATGAATTCAGTGGACTTACAGCGAAGGCTTTAAATAGCTTTAGATTCATGGAACCAACAGGCAGAAAACAGATAAGAAAAAACCTACTACGCATGTGTGGAAAATCTATGCCCATTTTAGAATTTTATACTGATGGCAGGCATTTTTGTGTTTACCTGGATATTCATACTCCTTCTATAGGATCGAAGAGGAGTACAAAAGTGAATTGATATGAAGAATCATGGTGTGATTAAGCCCTCGAATATCCAAACGCAATTTCACATTTATTATATTTTTCAGGATTAAAAAAAACTTGAGATGAAACATTTTGAAACGTGCTGTTATTAGGTATGCGGAAACCGTTTCTAGCTTCTTCCTTTCAAGTTGATTTTTCAGCAACACCAATCCGAAACAACGAACAAATATCTGCGCTTACTTAAAACTAGAAAACGTTTATTGGTGTTTTCCGAAATGTAGTTTTACTTAAAATGTTACGAGACACTCCTAAAAATATTGCAAGTTACGTAGGTAGGCGGTAATTAATAAATAATTGGCTATGGATTTCTCCACCAGTATGCGATGGAAATACCTGAAAATGCCCTGCGACAATTTTGATTGGGTTGTATAGTCTCACGACAGAAGAACCCCCGTTGATAAATTTCTGAAGGAGTAAACTATTAATTTCGCGGTATTCGAACGTCTCGAAAATGTCCTTGTCCGAAGGCCCAAAGATTCCATTAGAAAATTCGAGGAAACGTTTTCACCCACCCTGTTTCTCTGATCATAAAATTTTTCGTGCAATTAGCTCGTTTGTTTAGCGTGTTACTTTTTATAGGTAAACTAAAAAAAAAAAAAAAAAAAAAACTTATTTATAGCCAGAGGAGCGATAAATTTTCAAAAATTTTTTCGCATTCGCCCGCTGATTAAACCGAATTCGCGTCGTAAAACAACTAAACAATTTGATCACCGTCGAGTATTAAAAAGTTGAACGTCGTGTTTTTGCCCGAAAAATGCACTTTCCTTGGTGTTCCCTCGTAAATTTCTCAGCGCACAAATCATTCATCTGCCATCTGAGCAGATATACAATCTGAATTTCTGAAAATTAAGAAAACTTTTCGTCCATTTTATGTGCGACAAAAATCGCATACCTATGTTCTTCATTGGCGTGTTTCTCTTTTTTTGTCTATAAAATGATAGCGATGATTCATATTTTTCTCTATCTTTTTCTTCTTGTTCGAAATAGTGACTGGATTTCGACGACCGACCATTAAAAAAATAAATAAATAAATGAACCTGCCGTCTTGGTTTTGAACATTAGTCTGCGAACGATTAATTACGAATTTTCATTTTCTTTTTCTTGCCTGCTAGGAAAACTACAATCTAATGAAATCTGCGTGGTTGCAAGGGGGAATGAGCCGGAAAATGAAACGTTTCTTCATTTCTTGCTGCAGATTGGCCATTTTTACTTGTCAAAGTAACGAAAATTTAAAGCTTTTGATGCAATTTTCGCGTTTAAAAATATCAACCCTATATAACGAAGCACGGAAATTGATGCGAAATAAGTGAACGCAAAGGCGTATCACGTTCTTCTTTCTTTTCGTTTTCTTTTTTTTTTGAGGGGTAGAGAGAGGAGGAGGTTTCTTTTCACTCTTCAGCTCTTTCGTCGTCTTTCCTTTTCTCTTCTTCAAACTGTTGTCTTGTCAAGCTATGCTTTCTTATTATCGACCGAAAGTGTAAAAAAAAAAAAAGAATTATTCCGTGAATATGAAAAAAAAAAAAATTATTTCTAGGTGCCATTTTTAAGACTGGAGAGAACTCAGCTCTGTACAAAAGTAGAAATATTATTAAAATTTCTTCATTCTCGATTTTTTTTATTTTATGATTTAATTCTTGAAAGGCTATTTTTCGATACATTTCAATTTTTCTCCCACCATCCCACTCGATTCAGTCCTTTTTTTTTAATTTTCTAAAAATGGAAGAGGAGGACGATTCGAGAAATCAATTTTCAAGAATCCACGAACAAAATATGTGAAATTTTGCCTTTATCATGTTTGGCCATTTTAGAAAATTGTTACTTGTTGCCAGTTAGAACTGGTACTCTTTTTCTCGAAAATCGCCGTCACTTTCACTATTAATGATTCCATCGATAGAAACAATGTCAAATTAATAACGTGTAAAACTAAACATATTTCTTCAAATTTAGTGGCCATTTGTATTTTATGTTTAAAAAATACAACTATTGCATTCAGTGCAATGGCGGGACCTGTGAGAAAGCACTGATTCTGAGTCATAGATCACAAATACATAGGTCACTCAAATTTTTCTGTACACAATATATATATATTTCCAATTTTGGCACTTTTTGGGAGTCTGTAGAGCCTGTGTTGTTTGACCTGTAGCAATGAAACTTGGAGTAATGTTAGAAGCTTTCATGAGCTATATGTTCGTGTTAAAATTTTTGAAATTCATCCGCTAGTTTCGGAGAAAGGAGTTAAAACTTCCGTAAATTAAAATATTTTGGCTCGAAATTTTTATAGCAGTTGGAGACTATTAAGTACTGGTGTGGTATTGAATTTGAGCGAAATCGGTCCTCTAGTTTTCGAATGGCAGCCATTACAAAATTTGACACTTTTGGAAAATACACACTACTGCAGTTGACGCGCGGCAGAGATATTTTACTTTCATGTTGATCATAATCAAAAGAAAATTGTTGAAGACGAACGTAAACTTTTTGTAGATAATATTTCTTTGGAATAAGGATGTCTAAAATCTACTCACGACATTTCTCGAGTACTGAAAAAAATTATTACGAGTCTGAACTTTGGAGCGTTGCGAGTTTCACCTTATACACTGGTGAATTAAGTTTTTCCCGACATTTCTCGACCAGTTGGTCATTTTTGAGACGAATGTGTGAATTATGGGGGAAGCCACGGTGGCCCCTAATCATTATTTCGAGGTGGAAAAACTTGGTTCGTTTCTTTTAGTCTAGTACGTTTGCACCAGCAAATGATTCGACTGAAATCAGAAATGAAATAATAATTTTCCAAGGATTACGATTACGTGTCGTTTCGCGTGAAAACTGCTGCTACGGTATGTGAAATAACGGCGCGGCAAAACGATTCTGTTAACGCTGACCTTTCTCTACACAAGTCGAAGGCACGCCATCGAAACGCATAATATAGTAATAAAAGCGTCATTAAATATGTAAGGAAGGCTAACACCGGGTGTTACATCAAGTTTTACCAACACGACTGCGGGTACTTGGTAAACCTGTAGAAGAATTCGCCGAGCTAGATGAAAAATTATGTGCGGCTGTGACCTTGCTCTAGTGGACCAGTAACAGGCTGTACACGCCATGATGTAGAGATGTTTCGTTGAAATTTGAGTTGATTCGCGTGAGTCGATTTCACTAATGACTTCATATGAGTAATGAGTGGACTGCGCTAACTCTGCGAGTACATATTGTGCGTTCGTTGGCCCCATTTTGCCGTATAATTGTTCATAACTGATCAGAAGTGTTTCCTTCATCGACGTGTTGGATGTGTCGAGTGGGACGACTGTAACAAGTCCCACAAGACGAATGAACAGACTTACTGAACTGACTGCCTCTCGCGATCAATTTCGAAAGTGTTGACTCGCAACGAACGAATGGTGCCCAACAATGTTATCAGTTTGTAACTCGGATACAGTTCAACCCTTGTTGCCAAATTTAACGATTCGTTAATTCTCTCGAGTTCGGGAAGTTTTGATTCGAATCATGCCCAACCCTGGTCATGGTGTCCTGCTAATTTCCGTCCAAAATTCGACTTGAGAATGAAAAATTTCAGTTCGAGTTTTTGTCCTCATGTTTTCAATTTAGTGTAGTTTTAGGTCGATTCATATACCTGACCATAGCGACCACTTTGGCAGGTTACTGCCCCTAACGTTAATTCTTGCTCGTATCGGCGAGTAGTTCTGCAGGTTTGCGGTGCATTTTATCGGTTGGACGTGATGAAACACCCTGTATGGCACGGCCCGTTTATAACGTCTGCCGTCCACAACCCGCCGCTTTCAAATGTCAAGTTCAATGGCCTGGACGACGCGACCCTAGAGGACCCACCCTTCCGCCCAAGTCGATGATTCCGCTGAAAAGGTTGGTCTGTCTCATACGTCGAACGTAATATTTGTCGTTTCGTTACAACCGACGAAGGGACTAGTCCTAATTTGCTGGGCGTATGCAGTCTTCCTGTGTGCGCCTATTGCCGAGGGTAATTACGTTCATTTTTGGCGAACGTTAATCGGCGTGTGTACACGTTCAACCTTTTGTGTGTGTGTGTGCGCGTGCGCGCGTCGTTTGGAGAATATTCGCAGCCTAGTGGATGTGCGATACCCCTCACACTGACTGACCCCTTTCTACGCGGGTAAACAGTTTACCGGGCATACGTCAACGTGGCTGCTGTATTCGTGTTTTATTGCTGAATAAATATGTACGAACCTACCCTCGGCGATCGGCTGTGTGCCAGCGTGAAGTGAGCGAAAGCGTTTACGTACGTGCGCGCCTCCTCTCCTCTCAGCTGCTTACCTGCGCCTACCGAATTTGTTTATGCAAATTTGAACGGTTGCCGCCGGACTTGGGCGCGCAAGGCCGGCGGTGGGTACGCGTGCCGCCGCGACTATTTCGCCAACTCCTTGAACGCGATGAGACCGTCCACGCGGAGAGAGAAATTTAATTTATGTCTTACGACATTTTGCGGCTTCAGTGACCGCCCGAACGTACCACAAAATGGAAGAATTTAGAATTTTTTTTTTTTTTTTTTATGAAATCTTGTACCTATATCACTGCTTTATTTGGCCGCGTCGTAAAAAGGGATAAGTACAAACTCGCCCGTCTGATACTTGCGGCTAAATTCACTGGGGGTAAGGGCTTCGATCGTTTAATACTGGATAACCAGTAGACCTTATCTCACTAACGTTAATTGAACGTGTCAAGAATGCGAAACCCTCAACTTAAATGGGCGTAGATTTTATGCACCCGTGCAGTCGGTCTTTTTTCGTCTGCTTTCAGTACCTACGTTGGTCTTGTGAATCTAAAGCTATCTCAGACCGTGCTGGGAATCTGGTGAAATCAAGTCAAATATATGCCCATTTACGGGTTTTAGGAAAATAATATTGGCACGGATTTTCGTGTTTACCTGGGTGGGTCACTGGGTATCCAGTCAAGTACTGTGCGATCGAAGGAAAAGGGGTGTTGATTTCAAGAAACTTTCATGGTTCTACGTCTCCAGAATATCCTCCGTTGGATGAGACTAGCCATTGCGCAAAACCTCGTTCACTCAGCCAGTGAAAAACAATTTTTTTTTATTCGCCTGATCGCCATTGCTCGAGCAAACTGAGTAATATTTACGAGTCGAGGAAAAAGATTTCGTTCGGTGATGAACACTGGCTACCTTAGTAGGTAAATTATGGCCCAAATCTTCAACAAATTTTAATCGCTTCGTAGGAAAATGGAGTTTCTCTCTGGGATTACTAACCGCATCAAAAATTTGTATTCTTTTTATCTGTTTCTGTTGTGTCGTCGCGTTTTTTTTTTCTTTTTATTTATTTATTCGATCTAGCTATTTTACTGTAGCTCATATGCAGGTACGGTTAATACAAGTGTGATTCGGTTCTTCTTTCAGTAAAGCGCAGTAAAAAAAAAATCTTTTTATCCGATAAATAATTATTCGTAACGACGGATTTTAATTTTTTTATAAATCTTTTTCAAATTATCGTCGGCTACATTCATTTCGTTGATAAACGACTAGCCTTCCTTATTATATACTATACTGCTGCTTCGGCTTTGAACTGTCTGCTTACTCATTGTTCGAGCTGTTCGCCGGTTCTCCATCAACCGGTGATGTTCACTTTTTTGTCCGCATCGCCACCAACCAGCATTCGGACTTCTTGTAGGACAGCGAATTAAGCATCAAGATCGGAAGGTGCGGAGATTTACTAAGAGAGGAATAGAAGAAAAAAAAACAAAAAAAAAACGAGAAAAGATACCTGATCGGCCTTCCCTGGTTTTATTCTTTTTTTTTTCATTCCCCCTCCACCTTTGTAGGCCTATACTCGTAGTTAAGTAGCTAAACAGATAACAAATGAACGCCCTGTATACCGAAGTGAGTATAATGAAAAAGGAGAAAAAAAAATAGCTCGATGACATTTATTTTACGTCTGTCATTGTGAAGTTTCGTGTTACGCCAGGATCTCTTCCGCTTTTTGTTTGTCTAAAAGATTTTATTTCTTCCCTCTATCCTCTCCTCCCGTCCTGCATTCTACCATATTCAGGTCGAGAGTATTCCTTCACTCTGCTTACATAGCTCTAGACCCCACAATGTTTATAATAGTTGTTTTATTTATTTTTTTCGTTTCTGCAAAGCTGTGGCCAAAGCAGATTACTTACTAGATGACGATTTCGAAACGCAAAGCTGCAATTCCATTGTATTCAAGTTTTGACCGTATAAACGAACCAACTAGAAGACAATTCCCTGGCTTAATTAGCTTTTAGTCTGTATGTATAAAAACAGGAAAGTGAACGAAATACTGTAATATCGGTTCGGATCAATTAATGTAACGTTTAAAATGCTTAATAGTCCAGTCGAATCCTACTAAAAAAATTGCACACCAACTTTAAATATACCATAGGGCTGTTAAGGTGGGTCCTCTACTGTAACATACTAAAAGTTGCACTGTCTAGGCCCTTGAAATTTTGTAAAGGGGGTATTTATCCCCCAAATTTCGATTCTTCGCGTTTTTCTTCGCAATTTCAATTTTGGTGATGAAAATAGTTCAGTAAAAATTGTTCGACGTAATATTTCCTAAATAAAAAGTTTTTTGCATTTTTTTTTGTTCGATGATCTCATTCTCTTCTAGAGATTCTTGAAAACAGCCATTATTCATTGAATATGTTCAATAGCACTATACTCATGTGAAACATAACTCGTAATTAACATATTATCGTTCCATAATCCCTTGTCATTGTCCCCGCCGTCTAGTTTTTCTTCATGTGAACAGGTGGACTGTGAACGTGGAGGGGATGATAATTGAATGCGGGTGAATAGTTAGCGAATATATATATTGGGTTTAATAATTATCTACATAGGCCGTAGGGAAGTATGATAATTACGACTTATTTTTCACATGAAATGCTATTGGACATACTGAAGAGTGGTTTTTTTCAAATCTCTTTGGAAGAGAAGTGGGGCGTCAGACAAAAAATTGTACAGAATATGTTTTGTAGAAAATTCTATACTGAACTATTTTTTACTGAACTAACTTTATCACAAAATTTAAATTTGCAGAGAAAAACGCCAAGAACTGAATTCTGGGTGATGATAAACACCTGGAAAAGCGGAAAACTTTTTTCCTGTCATTCTTACATTACTTATATAGTGGAAACCGCTTATTAGGAAACCTATATTAGAGGACCAACCGATTATTTGGGACAAATCAGGGAAGTCCCAAAACAAACACTTAAAATTGAAGGAAATCAAATCGCTTATTAGGGACAGCACATCGATTTCTTGGGACAAAGAAGTCGATAAATTTGGAAAAATTGCTGATTTAAGAGATAATAACCCAGTTTCACTTCAATAGAAATAGTTTCCGTTGTTCTCTGTCATTATTCTGTTTATCTTTCATGTTTTCTTGCTCAAGTCAATTGGACAAGCACCATCAGGAAGATGCTCCAAAATACCTACACTGAAATCGATACTTATTTTTTATCAAGAACCCCCCAGTAACGTTTATTGTTTTGTCATAAATATTGGACAATTTAATCTATTCACTGATGCGTGCTCAAATTTCCCATAAAAAATTTCAACTTCTCTTTTTTTTTTTCCTACACCTGAACACTCAGTATCGGTTAAAGGAGACATGGCTTATTTGTCATATAAAGGGTACCGTCCAGTTTATACCTATTAAAAGGGTTCCACTGTATTAGGTATATTATATAAGCGTTTTCCATCTGATGGCCTACCTGACTTCACTGTATTCTGCCCATGATCTGATACCTCATCATATCACATCAGTTAGTTTAGCTATCATTCAGTTCAGTGTGGGAGTGCCTGTTATTAGCAATTTTCGAAAACTGTTGATCAAAAGTTGTTCTAAATGGATTCATTCAGAGAAGAAAGTACGACTACATTGATACTTGAAAGATAGAGACATCGTCATATGATGACTAATGTAGTTACAAAATTGACAGGTTCCTCCATAGGCTTACAAAAAGAAGGTAATAGAAATATTGAATCTTATCTATGAATTAGTTTCATTTGGCTCGGACCAAGAAAAGAAAAAGATTTTTCAATATATTATTTGAGGGGAAAAATTGAGCTTCGAAGCTATAAATTTTAAATGTAAATTTCTAGAAACATCACAAATCTTCAAATCGATTGGCAATTGTCAAACCAATATTAAGTATAATATATGTTTGTAGTGTTATTGAGACAGAGTGAAGATGTCTCTTGAAAATGCGCACCTGCCAGATATCTGTTCGATTAAAAAATTTTCAACTGTATGTGTTTTTTTTTTTGTTACTCTCTAGAAAAGCCGTTCGGAAGAATTTTCCTTTAACCTACCTATTCCAATATTTTGCTCTGAAACGTTTGTTGAAGTGATGAAGTGGCTGAAAAGTTTTTGTTCTGGAAGAAAAGAAGTGAAGTTGGATAAAAACTTTTTTATTACAAACTTTTTATGGTTATTGTATAATTTAAAAAATTCGAACTTCGACGTACTCTCCTAGAGTGAGTTACTTTTGAATTTGTATTTCTCACGTTTTGTTCGAATTATTAAACTTACTTCAGGATATTTTTAGTTTGGGAAAAGTAGCTGAGAATAACGAAGAATTTCTTGAACTGACGAAAAAAAAGTTTTCATGACATATGAAGACATTAATAATAGAAATTTCACGTGAGACTGTATGCAGAAGGTAGAACAATTACAGAAGGTTTGGAGTTATTGATATGCCAGTATATGAAAGAAAAAAGTATAATGCCTGTAGGTTGAAAGGTGATCTTGAAAGAAAGGAAATTCAATTTAGACACTGTTCAAATTTTGCTATTTGGGAAGTTAGGTTTTTGAAAGAAGCTGGATACTTATTTTGTGTGGTATGTATCTCATACTTGGCCAGTCTGTAGATCCACCATGAACCACAAGTCATTTTAGTCTTGTTTTATTTAGAAATTTTACGTAAGTACTTACCTGTCAGATGGTCTTTCTAAACACATTTTACAGCGTGCGAACAAATTTTTGAACAAACATTTGTTCCGTGTGGATGTTTGTGAGGTATGCAGTAACACTACCTTCATCCATTACCAGTACTTGCTGATCAGAACCGTCTTTATACGTGTCATTGCGCCACGGCCAACAAAAAATATTGCCCATTTTCAAAGTGAACAGTTCGTCTTACTTAATTCTCGAATTTTCCCTTTTATGAGTGAAAATTTTGCGTTCCTCGACTCGTTACGCCTCTAGTCAATTGTGCGATTTCCTCCTCCCCTGGTAAGGACGGCATTGCTCTTAATAATCTACGCACATGGCGTCACGTTAACCGTGAGTACCTAAATGTCGTGTTTCCGATGCTCAGCCACTCTTGACTATCATGTCGACATGTCATCACTCATCAGCATCGTAACAGTAGGTTTTCTTCTGTTTATTTTCTCAAGTTGCTTTTCTACATTTTTCCTCGCTGTGTGAAGTGAATAGAGTTGGTTTAGGCCCTGTGGCTAGTTCCTTTGTGTTATCGTTAGCCATTTAATGAGCTGCTTTATTTGCTGTTGTACCTTAGTGTTCGGGTGATGGCACCATTCGTGGACCAGGTTTGTTTTTAGTCGTCATATACGGCTGAAAGCTCATACAACAAGCGTGGAAACTCGTTCATATGTTCACCTATAAGTTTACCTTCCTCGTCTGAAAATCTTGCGAATTGCATTAGAGGATAGCTTTCGCAGTCGGGACACTTTACGTAGGTAATCAGTTTTAACTGATCTGTGTAGAATAAATTGTGCGACTAGTTGACCGCGTCTCAACAACAAATTTTGTTGTATCTTTTACAAGGACTTCTAAATAACTTCGTTATCGCCACCTCTTCGCTTCGCATATTCGTGTTCGTCGCTGCATTTTTCAAATTCTGTCGCCCAGTTATCGGAAATACAACGTTGAAAACTTATTTTTTGACCAAGAGAAAGCAGCAATTGAAATAAATTCGATTTTCACGAATTGATGGCGAGTTTCTCGGTGTTAGAAACCATTAGCCGGTGCTACGGTTCTTAATTGAAGTTTTTGTCGTTAACTCGTTAACCTGCTCGTCCGAAGATCACGGTGCGTTTTCCCTTTAGCTGCGAGAAATTTTCTCAATCTGTCAGATTTGGTCACATGTGCGTATACATGCGCGCACACTCCGTGTACATTCGTGCATACGTGGACGCATGCATTTGAACACGCAGACGTGGAAGGTGGACCGCAGGTAGGCTACTTCTTTTCAATATGAAGAAGTACAAGTTGGAGTGGAATTAGCTGAAGATGAAGTCGAATAAAATATAAAAAAAAAAAAAAAACCGCATTAATTATTATGTTTTCCGAGTATATACGAGTGCGCTGCCACAAAACGAGCGTACGTTGTGTTTAATTATTTGCTAAGTTTATTGATTCGTGGTGGGTTGTGCGTTTTCAGCGGACTGTGGCACACAACCGAGAAAATTTAATTTCGCATCGTTTCCAGCCAAAGACGAGTGGCAACAACTTTATACCGCACGTGTAAAAATAAATTATCGTAAAATGGGCAACGGATTGTTATTATAGGCTAACCTTTATACATATGCAGGCATAAATATTCAGAAGACAGTAGGTACAGGTACTGTGTAGTCGGTGTACAGTCTACAGTCTTTGATAAGGTTGATTATAAGGTGGGAATTTTAGTTTATTTCACTTTTTAATTTTATATTTCATCCTCATCCCTCTATCGTTCTTTTTTCTTTCCATTTTTTCTCTTTTGAATTCAAACTTTACGAATGGAAAACCTATTTGGCCGCGCAGGTTGATGGCGGTGTTGCCAGATTTTTTGTAACTTGATACGCTGATTCCTTTGACTATATAGTACTGTACCAGTAAAGAAAGATGATTGCTGATTAGACATGCCGGTGCTAAATAGGCAACCAGAGCGTACCTTTTGACGTACTTTGCTTTGGGTTAATGTGAACTATCCTTGGGAATTTTAAGGGAGGTCTTTATCAGGTATATTCTAAATTGGTTAACTCGAGCGAAACATCGAAAATATGCCGAAGGTACGTTAGGGTTGCCTATTTTTTCGCCGGATCTTAACTGGTCCAGTACTTTATAGTCAAAGGCTAATACTCATTCCTAAATTAGCCCAACTTTGACTGTCTACGCATCCAAAATGCACCAGTGTTGCAAGTTACGCAGTTTTATCTAAAAATATGAAATTTCCAATTTTCTCTCATGCCTGTTACATCTAGCATCAGAATAAAACGGGTAGAGAGGCGTTGAAGGTTTTATTTCAATTTTTATCATTCTTTGTTTTGTCAACTGGTGGTAATTGATTAAAAGTGAGATGAATTTTCTTGTAAGTCTTCGAAAAAAATCTACAAATTAAAATCAATTTGGTGTTGAGAACCAGCGTCACGGGTAGGTTTGTTTTTTGTCTTATGATCCCAGGAAACTTTGGGCTCTACTAGCTGAAATTCATACTATGTATAACAATGAGAAAAAAATATTTAGCTGGGGGATTTTTCTTATCAGTCAACTTTGTCTGTTACATTTTAAAGGGGGAGTTGATGAGGAATGACTGCCAGTGAGATTAAGTAGCATCATTTTAGATCTTATGATTTTTTGTCCAGATTGGTCTGATGATGCGTCCAGTACATCCTACTATGTTTCATTTTTGGAGCTTAAATGGTTCTAAATGCATAATTTTAAAGAATTTATCACAATATTTGGTATAGAAATTGAGTACATTATATTTTGATTCTGAAAAATTTGGTTTCAATTGGCTTTATGGTTAATGGGTAGAAGTGATTTGAAAAAATCTTCAATGTTTAACTATTGCAAAGGGTACGTAATTCTAGTTTAATCAAAAAAACTGTGTGAAAAGCAGATTTGCTATTATTATATTTACTAAGCAATCATTTAATAACTTGTGCATGATTTTATAATCTTGCAACACAATTCATTATGAATTTTCTTGACACTTTATGAAACGTAATCTTTACCCAGGATTCTGGAAAATACTTTTGATATTTTCATTTTTTTACTGTACTTTTTTATTTACTCATTTATTTACTTGGATTTTTTTTTGGTTAAGGAAACCTATATTTTCTATCATGGCTTGCTGCGCCATACTTTTTTTCCCTATTGTGGCAACCACATATAGGCGGTGTTGACTCTCGTCACCATCACCCGTCGCAGTGGCCGTGTGTATACGGTAGCTGTATTTTGGTGATGGTGACGATAGAGGTAGGTATTCCCATTGGTTGACGGTTCTATTCCCCGGGCCGGCGGAATACCTACATTGGTGACACCGACGTATAATCTGAGGGATGGTGAGGACAGCGCCATCTCTCGGAGGAACATGTCAGCCTGCTAGTACACCTGCTCTCCACCTCACAATGTGATGGCATTAAGCGCACTAGCTGGGAAGCAGTAGGGCGTACAAGGTGCGATGCGGGGATGTGTTGGCCAGGGGCATCCACTGCTCCCTTACACACACCTGCTCTTCTGTTAGTAGCTCTGCCTCTATTTGAGTCATACTGCGCACTGGTGTACTGGGGGGAAGTAGTGTGGCAACCACATAAGCGGAGTTAACTCTCGTCATCATCATCTGATGCCGTGGCTGTGTGCATATGGTAGCCATATTTTGGTGATGGTGATGATAGAGCTAGGTATTCCCATCAGTCGACAGTTCTATTCCTTGGGCCGGTGGAATACCTACACCTATATAACTATATATGAAATGTTGGAAAATGTCGCACAACCACAAGAACAAAATCAACAGAAAAACAAAACAATAAAGGTACAATTACCTGCATGGCCCAGTGTAGGAAAATATTTATTTGGGAAGAAAGGATAGATAAATAAGTAATGTACTTTATATATAGATGAGTAACTTGTACCTTTTTTACATTCCCTGTTTTATCAGTGATTATGTTTGTAACCATCACTAGAAGGATTCTAGCGCTAGTTTCAATTTATTATTTTGTAATTTTTAATTAATTTCTGTTCTCACCGTGATTCAAACATGCAACATTGAAGTTCAGAGGTGTGAACTTAGCCACTTGGCCACCAAAATTGATAAAATATATGAGTTTGATGGTGATATATATTTTTATGATAAATGTTTTATGTGTTATGAAGTTTGTTTATAAACTACAATGACATACAGAGCTCAAAAATTTATTGTGATGGTTCGCACAACTAGAAATAGGAAACGTCAAAAAGTGCTAAGTGAAAACCCCATGGAAGAAAGGGAGAAACACCACAACCAACAAAACACTGAAGATCCAACAAAACCAACCACCCTCTCTCACTATTTGCCTAGTAAGTTAGGCTAACATTGTAATTTTGTTTCCCAGTTAAAAGCAAATAAAAAGCAACAAAAAGCATATACAATTGAGTTTATATTACTGAAATATGGTCCAAAAGCATTGCAGCAACCTTGAAATGATGCAATTTTTGGTTGATGAAGTACAGTACCAATCTCCAGATTATCCGTTTTAGGAAGCCAAGCTGAGCTGCTGCAGATTAGATTCAATTTCCAAAAGATGAAAAACTTACCATAATCTGCTACTCTGAGCAGTTGCACCAACTTGTGCTCTGCCTGGTAGAAAATGTAGTACCACTTGAAAATTGTGATTTAGAAGGCTATTGAAAACTCAATTTCGATTTTATTTCATAAAAAGCCCTCTTCAGATTGATGTGATCAGATTGATGTCATCACAATATTAAAAATTAGCACTTTTAGGGCTTATAAATTGAATGCCTAAGTTATTATAAATGCTATTAACTTAATTCAAAAAAGGTTAATCTAGAAAAGACAGATGGAGATGAGGTCCTGTGTTGTGAAGATGTAGATGCAATTGAAATTGAAAATGAAGAATCGAATTTGGAATCTTATATTGATGCAGTAATGGATATTGATTAGACAAAATACAATATCAGGGGTAATATTTAGTTCAATTTTAATAAAATTGTTGTAAATATTTGATAGTGTTAGTTTTGATACCTCGCATTGATATTAATTTTATTAATGTAAATATTTACACTACTTTGAAAAACCAGCCATAAAGTTTATTTTTTTAACAGGTATTCCTAGTGCCACACTTGCATTCCAATTATGTATTAAGAATACATTAAAGAATTTTTAGAATGACCTTGTTGTTGACACATAGTTGTACTTGATGTAGAAGGCTTCCAATTTTGTAGAAGAACCTCAAACTCAAAGTGGCCTAATTTTATAACAAAATAATCACTTTCCAAAACCACGTTTGAATGTACAAACACGGTAATATTAATAGGATAAATATTAATGTAGATATATGTCAGACAGTGAATAGGAATATTAAAGAATTTTTTGATTTGTATTGGCATATTTATTTTTTTTTGGTACTGTTCCAGATGTCATGGGTTCAACATATAATATGTTAGCGATATTATAATATTAAAGGCATTCTCCTATAGCATTACAACACTCGTGTGTATTCAACAGAAAATGAGTTGACCAAATTTACAGAAATTTATTTGTCGTTGGAACTTATAGTTATAAGGTTACTAAGATGTTACAATATAAAAATACAATGCTAATAGACATTTACTAAATCATTCACGTTTTCCATATGGAAACTACAAATTATATGGGTTAATATTTATTAATTATTTCTAATTCTGAGTTTTAATCATTTTAATTTTTAATTTTAAACAATTATCAGTAATAATAGCTCAAATTCGTTTTGTCTATATTTCTCTATTTATTGATATTTTCATTATTTTCTGTTTTTCTGTTTGTAACATGGCATGTTCTCATTTTCCCAAAATCAATTTTACTGGTTGATGTGAATGTGTTTTGGAAAAGAATGCAAGGTTTAGCTCTCTTTATTTAGATCCGTGATTTTCTGTTCATTTGCGATGAAAAAGCTACTACGCGTATTATGAAAATTCAGATACAAATTAGTTTTAACTTATATAATAGAATTTATTAAAATCATTTCTTTCGCATCATATTAATTCAATTTTTATATGAAATAAGGAAATATTTGTTGTGAGTGTGAATAATAGTGGTGTATTTTAGTTTTAATACTTGAAGATGTACAAGGAATGAATTAATTTCATCAGATACAGATTTGGTTACCGAAGGAGTTCAAAATGGGTGAAGATATTGTTTATGAATGATATCTTTCTAAAAAACATTGTAATATGAATAGGATAATAATTGACGAGTAGCATTTAACAAGAGAAACTATCTATTTCTCTCTAATTTCCTCTAACCAGTCAAAAATTTCCTTTATTTTCACATTCACCTCTTCAATCATTCCTTCTCTTTCTTCTTAATGTTGAACATCTCACAAGTACATATTAGAATTGTGCTGTTGGAGCATAACATTACTAATCTTGAAAGATACACAACAAAGATTAATGTTAAATTCTAACAATTTCTGTAAGTATTTCCAAGTTTAAACCATTACGGAGTTTATTTTTAATAACACTCGTAATACTGTAAACCTGCTCATACTTCACAGATAATGGTAAAGCTCATAAGGAAAATGCAGATATATTTCTGTAGCTAAATGAGTGATTTGAGTAGCATATGGAGTACATTAATTTAGGATAAAAGTGATGCATCACTCATCACAACGATTTCTTTTATTCAGTCCGAAAGTACCAGAAATTAATTAAAAAATGATTGTAGGCGAACATGCAGTTTATAGAGATGAATCAGATAATGACAATGACAATTACAAATCACAATGATCTCGTTGAAAATATCCTATTTCAATATTATTGTAATCGTTTTAAGAAATTTCAACCTCAAGAAAAACACCAATTTAATTTCATAATACAAGGATATTTTTTCAAAATTCACTAACTTGTATTCAACGAAAACATTTCAACTCCTATTTGAAATACTTTTTATTTTCAGATTCTCTTGAAGTTTATAAATTGATAGCCAAGGAAAATAATATGGCTGCTTTTTAGTTGTTTTTTTTCAACATTCTGGAAAATAAGTATCGACATGAATATTCTGTGTGGAACTCCTTTGATTTCAAAGATGAGTAGTTTGTTTATTTAAAAAATGAATAAAATAAAATACTGCCGAAATAAGTCATGAAAAATTTATTTAAATTCTTAGTTAATTGTTTTGTTTTTGATAAATTACCAACCCGTTTTCATTACTGTAGGTACAATAAAAATTCTACATATTGTCAAATGGTTAAAAAAGTAATAATGAGTGCTTTGTTTTTCAAAAAAGTTATTTATTTTTCATCGTATTTTCAGTTTTTCACATTGATAATTGCTGATCAAAACATAGAAAATAAATATCAGTATATGAAATCTACCCTTAGTAGATATTACATTTTTCAACAAAGCCAATGTACCAAATACTATACAACTGAAGTGTAAAACACTGACAAATAAAGTTAAATATTTCTCGGAAAACAAAAAAAAAATTAAAATTATTTAGAAATTGAACTTGCCTTACAATTCTTTGATGGCTAAATCTTGAAGCTCAGTCAATGTGTTCTGAACAACATAGTATTCTTAATATACGTTTGCAAATCATGAATATAATAATAATTTGACTCGAAAAATATATCCATGCTGTTGATGATCTGAAGTGAAATTAAAGTTTTACTGAATGACTAAACTTATCATGTTTGAGTATTGCGCTTTTCAACGAAACCAATGCCAAGGCCCATAGAACTGAAGAGTAAAACACTGATAAATAAAATTAAATATTAGGAAAAAAAAAAAAAAGAACCTCGATCTACGAATAATATTGAAATTGAGCTCGTGTTAGATACCTAAATTTTGGAATCTCATTCAAAATTATTATTCTGAAAAACTTGAATACTTGACATACATTATTTATAACGAAGAGTTGAAGAAACGTGTATCACTAAGAAGGAGAATGGAGATGACGTGATCAATCATCAAAGTGTGATAAAATTTTCAGAAGAAAAGAAAACAGTGAAGTATTTAGTATATAATAACTTGGAAAAAAATTAAACAATTCCGCTCGTCGGCCATCACTTGCTAATAATAATATTAGTCGTAAACTTGAAGTAATACCAATTAACTAAACTCGGAAACACCAAGTTACTGTTATCACTAAACATAAACTCGTTAGGTATAGCACATGAAAGCGACAGGTGCTTTTAAGTAATTAAAATGAAGTATGATGACAATAGCTGTTATACAATAATATGTAATTAAATTTATTTAAATTAGTTTTATTAAAGATTTATAAATTGATGATTGGTGAACAATTCCGAAGCCATTCGAATTTCAAAATTCCGGATATCATTATCGTTGTTAAGTTGTCATCTTTGACATCGTCAATTGTCAACGATGTCAACGATTGAACTGAACGATTGCAATTCAACAACATTTTAATATTTCATTTCGACAGTTTGTTACGAGAAACTGTAAAGGGTTAAAACTCTTCACTTCATTCCTAAGAGGAAAAAAAACGAAAAAAAACGAGACTTTATTGTGATTAATATCGTAATCGTGAAATGCAAAACCGTGCAAAAAACGAGCCCAAATTGCGCTACTTCATCAGCCAGAATTAGCGCAATTGGCGTATATGTGCGTCGCGGGCCACGGCTAATTTTTCCTGCGCCGATATTCATTTCAATCAGCCCAATTGTATGCGTCACGACTGAAGGACGTATTCGAATAACGATCGCACACTCCATTATATTAAAAATCAAAACGTTGGAGGTAATGAAAACTTACTTTTTTACTTCGGGTCGGTTTCGGTTTTTCCGTAGTCGAGGTTTCTTTTTTCTGCATAGTTCGAATTACTGCGCACATAATTTTGCATGAGTGTTGATTGAACTATGGTCTGTTCCAAATAAGAAGGTAATTGTTCACCCCCAATATACTGAGTTTGCAGGCATCGCGGGTAATAGAGGTGGAGAGGAAAAAGTTGGGATACACACTGAACGCGAAACGAAGTATGCATATTTCTATACAATTTTCATTTTGCCTAGCGATATTTACTTAAACTTCAGGAATGTTTATTAAAGACCGCCTGTATGCGCTTTCGAAAATAATTACCTTCTTATTTGGAACAGACTATAGAGTCTATTAGGCATCTAAGGTGCTTTCACATTGGTTGACAATTATACTCGTAAAAAGGTAAAATGCTACAGTCGGTAATCATTTGCTTGGTATATTTGTAAATCGCGAAATGTACTCCAGTGTGAGAACGCTTTCCCCTTTCCAACCGCATCGCGCCTTCTCCGTGTATTGCGTGTGGTGGATGCGCCGACCATTCTCTTATTGACCAGTCAAAATTAGATTTGGTAAAAGGCATTTGCCCCGTCGAATTTTTACTGTAAAGTATGTATAACTCTCTATGGATAAGTAATAATTTTTGTGAACCGGTTGATACTGAAGTATCGGTTCTGCATTCCGCTCTTAGTGTTTCTAAATGGAAGGAAATCCTATCTTAAAAATTTGTTTTGAACATTTCAGTACAATTTTAATCCCTTTCTCAAGTAGACAAAATCTGGGAAGGTAATGATAGCGGTCTTTCTTCTTTTTTTTTTTTTTTTTTTGCCCAGTTTGTATTGAATTGACCTCGCAAAACGGTTAGGGATGGAGATGATGAAAATTGTCGGCTTCATAAGAAAAAAAAAACAATTGTTACACCATTTTCCCGTTTTTACCTATGACGCCTATGTTACGTGAAGTATATTTTCCTTATTTACGGCGCGAGGATTACTTCTTTTACTTAGAACTTACCTAAACAGAGAAATATTTATAGATTAGTATGTTTGTTAGTTATCGATAATAATCGATCGTCTTTTGTTGAACTGTAGATGTGAATTGGCAAACTGAGTTTTCATTTCAAGTTTGAAAGGTAACATATTTTTATGACTTGTTCGTGGGTAGAGGTGTTGGATGTTTTAGGAGAAACTTTCTTCGAGAATAGGGGTAGAAAATTATTATATTATTCTTGAAAATTCGTGCGCAATAATCCCTATACTTGGGTTTATTTTATTTTTTTATTATTTTTGTGTATTTTAATTTCCTTTTAACCCAAAGCCACATTTCGTATTGCTCGCCTCGGGGTGGTGAAAATGAGGAAAACATTTTCTGCGGATCGAGGTCGGCGATAAGTTCTTCGATTTCCCTGAAACGATGATAAGCTGCTACCTGTCGTCCTGTTGTAGGTGTTAGGGAATGCGCATCGTTTCTCTCACCATCGTGTGTACCAATTTATGACTTTTCATTCTCTAGCACCCGATCACATCCGTAATTGGTACGTATTTATCCTCGATGTTCCGTAAACAATCAGTGTTACCATTTTGTGCGATCGAATCGCAATAAATTTGCGTCCCTTCGCAATAAATCTAATTATGGCTTCCCCTACTGCCGCCGGTATAGCACACCGTGAAAAGGTGCCCATAAATCACCTGAGCATTCTGGAGAAAGAGTGGTACGTCGAAGTCGACATTTCTTTACACGAGTCGAATCGGTTATCGGAGGATTGGTGTAGCCTGTAAAGAAGGAGGTGAGTCACCCAGAGGACGAGTAAAAAATAAATGCCGAAATCCTCGACTAAAGTAAGTAATCGCCAGTTCACGTGTAAAATTGGAACCCGATTGTGTGTGTTCTGTGTCTCCTCTCCTTCCCTCACTCCACAAATCCTCTTCTCCAAATTCTGTTGTTTACGATTAAATCATTCTATTCACGAACAACGACGACGACGACGTGGCGGACACCCTATTCGTTTATTTCGACTCAACTTAGTGACTACTGGAGAGTGACAAAGAAAGAATAAGGGAGAGAGTGAGAGAGAGTTGTTGCAGAAAAATATTTCGACCAGAAAGAAGAATGAAAATAAAATAACAGCTGCCACCACCACCACCGTCTATAATACGCCACTGTTCATCTTTGGACCACGAAGTCGGTATTAGGTTTAAAGGGTGACTGACTTGGTGAGGAGGTGTGGGCCATCCCTCTTTCGATATTTTGCGCAGTCTGCTCTGTTGCTCGCAAATACGGGTCACATCACAGTTTTTTTTTTGCATTTTTTTTTCTTCTTTTTCTTCTTCTTTGCCTGTAAATTTGGGGACTTACACTGGCCGAAAAAGTTATTATGAGGGTTGATTTCGTTTCGTGTTTTGTAGGGTATTACGACATAGGTTCGACGAATAAGGCAAGGGTGTTGACCAAGGGCTGTAATAAGATTTATGGTAATTAGGCTCGTGTTTTTCTCCAGATACACGTTTTGTCGCAAATGTTTCCTTCTACTTGCATAGCGAAAGAAGGTTGAGAGGACATGTTGGTCAAGAAATTGTCAAACGATGTGTTTGGGCTTGGGCTGATAATGGATGACTGAAATGTGTGACTTTTGTTGAATTTGCAAGTTAGATGCGTGGAAGAAGTAATAATTTTCAGTAGATATTCCCCAAAAATACAGAGTACCCATCCGTATGTGAGAGGATAGCATCCTGCAAGAGGATCTTCGTCGAAATGTAGTATTTTTAATGTGATAACATTTTTCCTTTTTTTATTATTTATTTTCGCTTATTTTACTAGCTCTGTGAAAAAAATAACGTTTAAGTAGCTTCTGCAGTAAATGCGTTTTTTCAACTGGCTCTGTTTTATTATTTGTACGTAATTTGTTTTGCTGTAATGAGAGTACCAAGAATGGGTACTTTGTTAAGTGTAGGTCTCTGATTCAAGTACTGTTTATTGTGATAATTTTTCATTTATTCAAAAATTTAATGAATGAACTAAAATTTTTTCCTCTATATAATTATCACGAAATACTAATAAAAAAATAACTTCAAAATAGGACTGAGATGTTACGGAGAAAAATAATGAAAACATGAACATGTAATGCATGCTGCAAGTCAGTAATTTCATCAGTTATGCTGCTATCTTTGAGCGTGAAATGTATAGCAAATCAGCATTTGAGCCGAGCTCAAACACTAGAGCCGAGTTCAGTGGAATGTTGATTCAAATTTCGTTTATATAGCTGGCCTTTTATGGTGTGAATCAAGTTTGTGTGGCTTTCTAAGGTGACTTTTTAGGTCAACATGATCTCAATATTAAGATTTCGTGCAAATGTAAGTGTGTAAAATTTAAGTTAATGTCCATGAGACTGGCTTGAGGTAGATGCTATTTAGCGTGGTTTATAATTTATTTCAGAAATCACGTTTGTGGAATACCTTGTCGTGAGAGATATTCTCACCAGAAGGAAATTCTACAGAATTTAAGCGTGTTCAGCCACTTCGTACATAAGTACGGGTAAACCAGAACCAGACCAAACACTGGCGATTTTAGAGCCGGTTTGGGCAGTTTATATACGGCTTATTTACACACACACAAACACATGTATGTAAGGTAATACGTACGTTGGTGAGAACAGCCAGGTCGCATCATATTCTATTGAGATAAGAGATGGCTGGCCAGTTCGTGTACAAATTGTGACATCATCTTATTGTGTCACGATTCAGTATTCGTACATTACCTGCAAGTATGTACAGGTAATTACGATCGAACGTAATTTGTGTGTTTAACGTCTCAAGGACGATTATTTTCCTGCCCTTTGGGGCGGCAACTGTTGTCAAGAGGTCCGAGCCCCTTTTCCTCATACCGGTGAGTCCCCACAACGTTCTTTATTCTTCATATCCTTTGAAAAATTACCTGAAAATGTGGGTTTTAGGTTCGCAGTTGAAGTTGAGTAATTTGAGTAATTTAAATTTACCAAAATTATTAAACGAACCAGTAATTAGAAATAATCGGAAATGGGTAGCTAGTTTACTGTTTATATCTTAAATTTTTTTTCTGGTAAATATTGTTTTCATATTTGCTGTTATTACAAAAGTTTTTTTTTTTTAAATATCAGAAAATTGCTTTTATTTCAAGAGTTCAATGTTGAAGCTCCGGGAGATGATCTGTTGAATCTTTTAGGTTTCGACCGTTATTTCTTAATTTCATCTGTTATAATTATTGTTGAACAGAAGGCTTTCTATCGTGGTACTTTGCTATTGGTTCAACTGTTATTTAAACGGAGCAATTCAAAAATGATGTCACAGACGTTTGTTTGGATATCAATAGTGGGGAATTCCCCGAGATTTGACTCAATTTCGATTAGAATTTATCACCAGTGAGAAAAGAAAACAGAAGAACTATCTGGTGACTGGATTGCTCTATAAACTGCAGCAACTTTCTCCTCACTCTTTTTTTCATCTCAAAGATGCTCAGTAGGAAAAAAATTTGCTGCCCTACTTATAAACTGCAATTGTGTTTGTAGATTTGTAGGTCCGGCGTTCCCTTTAATTACCCTGTAAGTTGTCTGACTAGTGGTTCATAATTTCTGAAACCTTTGTGGAATACCTTGTTGTGGAATACCTTGTGGAATACCTTGTTGTGAGAGATATTCACACAAGAAGGTCTTCTACAGAGTTTGCATGTTCTGCCACTTCATACTGTAAAGTATAGGAGAGCCAAATCCTCGGCAAACACTGGCGATTTTGTAGCCTGTTTTGTGAGTTTATATAGTGGATTTGGCACACGCATACAGACACACACATGTACATTTACATATGTATATGTGTTATAGAAAGTACGTCATTTCTTATTCATTGCTATGGCAATTGATAAGAAATGACATAATACGTTCTTGTACTGGTCCGAGACATCGCCGAGATCTTTGTCTATTATATTGTCATCGGCCGAATGTTGTATCTTACTTGCCTGTATCTGGAACAAACAAAGTGTGTATGTATGATTTTGGTTGTACTTGATAAGAGATTTCATCGTGCGTACGAGATATATATATTCCCCACACCCTTGTTGTTGATCTCAATCACTTTTGCTAATATACCAAATTTTTCGTTGTAATTCTCCCTAAAACGTGAGTTTTCAAGTTATTATTGGTTTTTAACCTTCTGGACTTTATAACTGCTGGTTAGTGGTTTCATCTGAGCTTTTTCTTCCGTTTGGTCTGTTTAGCTTACATTGTGTATTTTTCGTGTATGAAATACATCATCAAGACTGATTCATAAACGTAGATAAGCCCCAATATCACCAAAACTAACAAAATTGTCCGAGAGATACGTATGTGTGTACATATGCACGATGCTGTGATAAACAGTGTGATCTTTAATAAATACCTTCAACTTTCGACACTTTCGATGAAAACGATTTTGATCGCCAAATCTGGTCGCATTCGTAGTTACTCCTTGCACTCGCATTATTCAAAGGTGTTGGAAAGAAAGATGGAATTGAAGAAAATCGAATAGCATTTCTTTGTACAATTTTTTTGCATCGTTTTTACTCAGACTAGGTATAAGCCAATAACCAGGCGGTGGGGAATAGTCTGGAGGGGCGGAGAAGAAAAGGAAAATAATGGATATAAAAGCAAAAGGTGTCAACCAGAGAATTTTGATCCCTTCGTTAAGGATGGATACCCTTCGTTTGATGCGTGCCTAATCTTCATCGGTGGAAATTTTTCCAAACGACGACGTTGTATTGTGATGGTTAGTCTTTTTTTCCCTCAAAGACGACGATTTCAACAAAAGGTATGTGGTAGTGCTACCGGCTATATAAAGCAGGAAGGAGACGGACGACACCATCATTATGCCTTTTTAGTTGCACGAGTGAAAAATCTTTTTCTAATTTGTCGCATTTTGACGGTATAATTTTCGGAAATAGTTGCCAAACCTCTCTTTTCGATCTTTTATTAGGAGAGACACGATGCGAATACCAAATTAATTGGGAGGGAGG
Source organism: Ericerus pela (assembly GCA_011428145.1). Classification (NCBI taxonomy): domain Eukaryota; kingdom Metazoa; phylum Arthropoda; class Insecta; order Hemiptera; family Coccidae; genus Ericerus; species Ericerus pela. Next base: position 372,703 of record WOFM01000065.1, read on the forward strand.
GGCGCAAGGCTAAAAAATGATTTGATAAACGATTTTCGATGACAAAGTGATGCGTTACATTTTGTTCAGAGGGTAAAGTCCCGTTTAATGATTGCCTCATTGGCACGTTCTAATGTTTTCGACAATTTATTCGCCAAATGAAAAAAACATACTTCTACAGATCGAAAAAAGTATCGTTTTAAGAGCTTCTACTATGTTAACGTATCAATTCGGAGCAGTGTGCGTATCGTCCAACTTGGTTCATGATAAGCAAGTGCATCTTTTTTCCATCGGAATTTGTCTCATTCTTCAGTAGCCTCTAAGCATGTTTGCAAGTGATTCAGGTCATCAAGTATTTTCATTAAATAAACTATAGGAAATAGACTTAATTAAAAGAGTGTTTAGTCATTAAAAGAAATATATTTGGAACGTTCACTTTTCAATGTACGGATAAAAAAAGAGTGAATTCAACTAAATGTGAATTCATGTAACACACAAAAATATGAGTGCATGACATAGCTGAATAGTGAAGTAGCAACTAACGGAGATTTTAGAGTGTTTACTAGTAGAGATGAGATAATACCAACACAGATAAATAATATTCTGGCATAAACTCATTAACTGTCGACAAGCTGATCAGCCTCTGAATGACTCGAATTTGAACTTCTCATTCTCAGTCTCATTCTCTTCTGTTCATATTTGTAAAAGTGGTTTAACTTAATAATGAATACGTACTATGAAACTTATTTAATAACGTAACTCTGTTCCATTTTGGCCAGTTATCACTTATAGAAGTTACAGAATCGATAAACTGTGCTGTGAAGAAAACAAATTGGAACTGATACGATGCCAAATTTTTGGGTAGAGAGAGTTACAACAAAAACATTTTGCCAATCTTCTCAATAAATTTGTCTGTGTGCATGATTCCTGCACAGTAATTCTGTAACTGGTACCTAACTAGCTAATTAAGTAACTGACCGCCCGAATGGAGATAGTAAAGTAGTGACAATATAATTCATCAGACTAATCAGGGTATCAAGATGTCAGGGTGATTAAAAAATGAAGGAATATTAAATTACCAACACTCAGCTTAAGCAACTTATAAGTGGTGATATTTCCATGGATGATTCTTCAACTTCATCATTAATATTAATATCATCAAGTTCATGTTCATCTTCAGTATCCACAGTAGATGGTGACTCTTGCTCTCCGTCTTGGTTCAGTATTATGACAATTATTCATTTTTTCTTAGGAAAATCGCAACGTCTATTCGATTAGCCCGGCCACTTTGTAGTTTTTTTTCTGTAACAGGTTTTACCTTTTTCGTCTAAAAATTGAAATTTGTATCTGTACCTCTGTTTGAACTCCATCTTAGTTTTGACCATTTGTGCAAGTCGACCATAAATACGAAATGATCCACAGTGCCTATAGTGTGACGCAGCACATTTATTGCCTACTCGACAATATCTTCTAAAATTGTTCGAATGTTATTGCCGAGAATTTATGCGAAACCACGAACTCCCTTTAACCTTATTGCGCGCAGGTGCTCCTTCGAATCGTTTTCGAATTAGGGTTAAAAGGAAGAAAAGCTGAATTAAAGAAGGAAATAAGTTAATAAAAACGTTCGTTAGAAGAAGAGAGAGTGAGTGAGAGAAAGAGAAATTTTAATCATTCTACTCTTTTTTCTTTTTCTTTTTTTCTTACCTTTAGATGTTCGCTTCGTGATGCAATTTAAAAACTTAATGTTCCGTTTTATACGAATGTGTGATGAGTAAATTATATGTACGAATCGTTCTCTTGTCGGTAGTTAATCGCATAGTCGTTTTTTAATACGTATTTTCAGGTAGACTAGAATTTTCGACGATTAACAAAAAAAAAAAAAAAAAAAAAAAAAAAAAAAAAAAAGAAAGAAAGAAAGAAAAAAAAAAGAAATAAAAAATAAAAAAAGAAGAAGGCAATAAAGTAGGTACTGTTTTAATATTAGATTAAAAACGTTCGATGATCGACGATCGAATTATTCAATAAACGCATGCTAGCGCATTTTTTCAAAGGATAATTTATCAGGACATTTAAAAGAGAATAACTGGTGTGTGTCAGAGAGAGAATGAGAGAGATGGCGAAGAGAAGAGAGAAAAGAAACTGGCTCCTTGCATTAGTTCTCTTTTTTTTTTCTTTCTTACTTTTTCTCGCCCTTAGGGAGAAGGAATGCTTGTCTGGAAATTACAGCACGTTGAATTTGCGTTTATATTATTTTCATAGATTGTTTGGTGCTATTTAGCTCCATTATCCAGCATCCTTCGACCACCTCCACGCATACCTTTTCTCTTCAGTGGTATTATACAGTTGCTGTGGCATCGAGAAATGTCTGCGAGGTGAATGGGGGAAAATATATTTAAACATTTGAAAACTGTATTTTATGTATGGGGGATGTTTGTAGAGATTATGATACGTGTTCGTGATTATGTATCAAAAAAAGTAGATATCGTAAATGCGTGTGTGTAAGTTATGTGTGTGCGATCTTTTCATTTTGAATAGGTGAAATATGAAATGAAAAAGGAAAGGTTGAATAAGAGAAAAAGCGTACTTAGCCTATAACATCTGCTACCGCCGCCGCCACCACCGTCGTCATCTTTTTTGCTCTTTTTTCTTTCTTTCTTTTCCTCTTCTTTTTTTGGTCGACTTTTAGCGTACCAAGTTCGGTACGTGTCCGTATAAATGTGAAAGAAAGAAAATTTCCATGGCGAAGGGTGAATGTGGTTTCATCGTAGTAACAAAGTTAATGTTCGGAATTGTGCGCCAGTATAAACACCTACTACAATGCTGAGCTGTGGGCATGAGAGAAGATAATTTGTCGACGTTGACGTGTTGTACCTAATGTGCGGCTTTCTGAATCAAATAACTATTTTTTGTCGCATTAGGTCGACTGCAGTAGGTATGCAGTAACGAGGACTTGTTTTTGACATTTAGGTTGAGGTGCGTATTCAGACTGGAAATATGGTTGTGATGGAAAACGATGGAACTTGATCGTCATTATTGAAAGAACGAATGATAGTAATGTAAATATAACCACACGCTTCGTGTTCGAATCGCTTTGCCTAGAGGTACTTTCACTTACTTTTTCGGGTTAAATGAAACTCTGACCAACCCTGGATGGCAGCAACCTATGATGAGAACAAAAACAAGACTACGGTAGTCTAAATCAGAGCGTTGTATCAACACTTGTAAGTATTGCCGTTGCGGTCTTACTCGTAGTCTCCATCGTGGTTTTCGATTATACAATATCTCCTATAGTGGCCCAGTTTCTGCAAAGTCTTTAAAATTTCTATAGGTCGGCGGCCAAGTTGGGTACCAATGAAAATATAACCCGCAAGACAAATGACCTTGACGGTTCCATTGCCTCTATTTCATTCTCTATTGGTTGTTGGATCCACCAATTTAAATTCGACTACATTTAGACAAATATTCGGTACTTTCGGAGATTGTTCCGTGATTGGCCGCTAGAATTGAAACCGATGACTTCACACGACACAAAACCGATTTGCGCCTGGGAACTTGGCCGACCTTTACAGATTTTAAAAACCTTAGGATACAATAGGCTTCGTTATTTTTGCTACCTGTTTATGTGTAGCTAATTAAAGGTTAATGAGATTCAAAGTGACTGTTACAGCTTCACTCAGATTTCAGAATATTTATGTATTTATTAAAGTTCTACTAATTCTGTACTTCAGTTAACGTGAGATGAAACGGACTAGGCCTTCCTTATCCGAAACTAGATCATTAAAAAATAATAAAACTCGGTAATATTCTGTAATTTGGTACCAATCCATGTTCATTTAGCATAGCATAGTGTCGCATTCGATTGCAAGTGTTGATAGGTGGCAATAATTTGGACGTACCACGTGAGTTGAAAGAAATCGCACAATCAAAAACTAATGTCTGTATCGAGCAAAATGGTAGGGAGCCATGTATTTGGTATGGTAAAGTTTCCGTATTACGTGTAGGTATAGGTGGATACCTCGATAATGATCCGATCGCCAAGTCTGTGGTTGTAGATATAAACGTGCAATCGGGCAAAATTTGCTCCCCATATTTTGCCAATCGTACCCAATCTACCGACAGTAATAGCCTATTGATTGCTTTTGAAAAGCATGAAAAGCATTTACGTACACTAACATCGCAATTTACGGCGATGATTCGCTCCTCTTTAGTCTTTATCTTCGCCATCTATTTTCTGCAAACTCGAGAACGAGCAAAATTACCGTTCGTATGGTAATCCTCAGACTGTTGTAAAGTTTACGACGCGCTCAAAATAAACCATAATATTAGAAACTAACAAAGTTTTCTTATCAGCAAATGTGCATACCTAACTCCGTATTCTCTGCTCCTCTCTCCTGTTACCTCCGTATATTACGTAGCTGGCTGTATTTTATTTATTCGGTATCGTCTGCGATTGACCCCGTGAAGAATTTGGAATTTCTACCAGGCTTCAGAAGAATATGGTATCAAAATTGCCATCATGACTGAACATTAGGCTGGGACACTGATAGTTTTTCGCTTCAGGTCACCAGAAACTCGGTGAGTTCGAAGATTCGTACACCGTAATGTAGGTATGTTTGTATCGAGGCGGACAGGCTGATGGCAGTGGGTCGGCACGAAATGGGCTGGTAGAAATTCACCACACAATGTTTTTTTAGAATTTCACATCTGAAAAAAGCTAGCTTTCAAAATTCATAAAAATCTTGAAACTCTAGAGCAGCAAACTCGAATAGAAAAATGCTTTCTCTCGGTTAAAATCAGATTAAACTTGATATTGTCCTATCAATATTTTTTTTCGGAAAAAGAAAATGTTACGGTTCCAAACTTTGAAATTTCAAAGACATGAGAACATTGCTCCTCCGGTAGAATGTACTGGTCTCGTAGTTTGAGTTTTCCATAAGTTTCGAATAATTCCTTTCGTAGCGAAGTTTGCTGCGTTAGTCCTTTGGAATATTGAAATTTGAAATAATTTTGGAAACCTGCTTTCCTTGTGGAGTAGGCTGCCCTAGAATTTTGAGATTTCAAAGAAGCCTGCCTTTCAATGATTTTAAGACATTGTTAAAACTTTTTTTTTATGAAACTGAAAATTTAATTTTCTATTGTAGCATAAAATTCTGCGGTAGAATTTTGAAATTTTTAGTGAAATTGGTGCTCTAGGATTTTGACTTTTGAAATATTGTTATGGCTTTTATTTTTCTCAGAAAATCTAATGATTTGTTTTGGAGTATACTGTGTTGAAATTTTAACACTTTTTTTAGCTAGCTTCAGCTATACATTGGACTATTTAAAAACAGGAAAATGCAGTACAGAAAACATGGTGGATAATCTTCGGATGAACTGTTACCAATATAGGCGGGAGGGCAACTTGGTGGTTTAATTATAATAGGTGTTTTATAATATGATCTGCTAATTGGCCAATGGTAATAGGGGGAAGAAGTGGAAATTTCACATTGAAAACTGGTTTATATCTTTGAGATTTTGCAAATAATTTGGCATTTAACAAGCACCAAGGTAAATAAACGGTGTATCAGATGCAAAACATGAAAATAAAGAAAATACCGTGGCCTAAAATGTCTCACCCGTGAACAGACTTTCAGCTAAGTATTACTTAGCTCTTAACTTTTGAATCAACTTTTGAATTCAAACCAAATTTTGTAAAACCAAAAAGCATATTGTTTCAAAGACATGTCCCAAATTTAATCACTATCGTTTTAGGGGGAAGAGAAGAGGACCCTAAGATTAATCATAATAAGTTAAGTTAAAAACGAGTTTTAAAAAAATACGCTTTTATAATTTGAAGAAGAAAATAACGGCGAAAGAGAAAATAAAATTTTTCACTTTTTTTTTCGAGACAGAAACAAGCAAAAATTGAAAAAACAACTGATAAAAACGGATTTATGCGTATGTGCGCGTGTGTCGCAACACGTGAAAGCAGCGCTGAAGTTGGTCATCCGGTGTACTTCAACAAATTGAGTGAGTAAAATAAAAGCGTATAAAAAGTCGCTTTAAACATCGAGTAACTCGAGAACCAATTAACTGATCAAAGCAAAAATCAACAGGATTTATTTATATGTATTATAAAAACTATCGTTGTACCAAATTTGATTTTAATTTTTTTTTTTTTTTTTCAAATTGTGTCGCCTGTTGTGTTAAGAAGAAATTGTGTGAAAATGGCATAAAATCAGACCTCCCGCACCGTCTGTGTTTCTGATTTGTACCAAATTAAATAGGGTTTATTTTTGGCTTAGAAAGTATCTACTTACCAAATTTCAACCCAACTGAATAAAAATTGAAGCCATTATTGGTTTCTTTTGACTTGATATGAAAAACTATGTCGGTCTCAGCTCAAAGTTCCGTCATAAGGTTTTTTTTTTTATAATTTTTTAATGAAAACTTGTTAAATACAGGAAAAGGGGCCAGTTGAAAAAAAGCGTTTAGGCCAGTTCAGTTTACCAGTCTGCTCCCGTATGTGTGTGTTTTCTTGTTGACTGGATAGCGGCTACAATTTGTTGTCGATAGAACTGAAATTTGGTTAGTATGTTGGAATAATGTAGGTCAGTGGTTGTCAAATTTTGGAGAGCACCGCGGCTTGCTTGCAGGGGTGTCACGGTTTATTAAAAGATTTTATAATTGAATTTTTTAAACAAGATTGTTTACTGTCGACTAATTAGTCAGTTACTAGATAGATTGAACTAAATAGTGTTTTAATAATAACTAACCTTTCTCCCACATAATAAAGTTATTGGGTGGGTTCTAATTTCAAGGCGCTGTGGAAAAATTAGGAGCCGTGAACCAAAAAAGTTTTGGAACCTCTGATCTAGGCCATAATTAGATTCAACAAAATTTCAAATAAATCGGAAAAACAGTTCGTTCTTGAGGGCCGTTTTTGTGCCATTTTTAGCGCGATTTTTTTTATACCACAATAAAGGGTATCATTTATTTATTTTTTTCACAAAGGATGCAATTTCGTGCATACCAAGGTTTTATGATGTATAGACAGTATAGATGAATCTTATTGATTTTGGTTTAGATTAGTCTTGTGGGGACAATACTTGTACGAGGTAATAGGGGCTCGCACCCCTCGATGACAGTCGCTGCCCAAAGGCTGGCAATAATCGTCTCTATGACGTTAAATGAATTTACAGTGGTGTGTTTGTATGTTTGTACCTGTACGTACGTACAGGTAAGATACATTGCACGGGCTAAGATCAATTACCTGATAACAATCTCGGTGATGTCACAGCCCAGTACCAAACTCACTGCGTCGTTTCTTATCACCTGGACAGAGGCAAGAAACGACGTAACGCATGACATAATTACGTACATGTACGTATGCATGTGTGTCTGTGTGCGTGTACCAAATCCTGTATATAAACTCTCAGAACCGGCTCAAAAATCGCCAGTGTTTGCCGAGGATTTGGCTCTCCCATACTTAACCATATGAAGTGGCAGAGCACGCAAAATACTGTTGAAGACCTTCTAGTGTGAATATCTTCACGCCAAGGTATTCCACAGTGGAGACCCCGACGTGATTTTTTTGGCTACGTCGTGGGTGTCTAGGCGCGTTGCGCTAATTCTAAAACTAGGTGCGGTGCGCTGGCGAGTTACTCGCTTGTGATACAAATTTTTTCACAGACCTAGACACCTTTGGCTGTCGAAGCAGAGGTCTGACTTTAAAAGTGGGAAATTAAACCCCCTTCCAAATATATTTTCCAGAAGGGAACCAAGAGAAGTAGACCTGGAGGAACAAAGTTGCCCTCATCTACCAACTCCTCCAGCTTCAACCAGAGACTCTGAAGTCTTTGAGACTCCAGAGAAGCAAAAACAAACCTGGAGGCCAGAAGCCTTGTGTTTGGGAGCTGTTGTCAACCCAAACGAGACAACAGCTCGCACTCTCAGAAGTGGTCATCTTTTGAGCCAAGACTCCGACCCTTTGACACCAGATCGACAACCAACGGAGTCTGGTGGAACCTTTGCCAGAAGTAACTCAAAAGAAACACAGCAAATTACAATCTCCAACAAAAATGGAAATGGAAATACAACAAACTTGACATCGAATCAGCCTAGAACATGTGGAAGTGGTCAGCCACAGCTGACTCCCGAAGTGCTTGCGCAGCTATTACAGCTGTTGCAGATGCAGACTTTGTAGAACCCTGCAATCCAAAGGCGGATGATCGAGATTCCGGAATTTTTGCCAAATGAGGTAGAACTCTGGTTGACTCTCCTCAAAGGTTGTTTCAAAATGGAGAACCTACAGAACAACCAGAAGTATACACACATTTGCAGCGGCATGCCCGCAGAAATAATACACCGCATTCCAGATATCATGGAATGCCCTCCGGTGTAAGCAGACAAGTACAGTTGGTTCTAAAAGAAAATTGCTTTGTGTTTGGTAAGACCCAAAACCAGATAATAGATGATGTCATGGGTGGAATAAAGATGGGAGATGATAAACCCTCCATTTTCATGGGCAAATTGAGACAAAAGGCTGATAACATCGTATCGCCATCGGTCATTGGGAACCAGTTCTGTAAACAACTGCCCCAAATTGTTGTGCAGTGTCTGGCAGCTGTGGGTACCACGGTAATCAATAATTCCAAGGACCTAGACTTTTTGGCAAAGAGTGCCGATAGTGCACTAGAACATTCGAGATCAACATCCTCAATTTGTGCAGTATCGACAGAAACCGGAGAACTAGCTCAGCTTAGAGCTAAATAGCTCAGCTGACTAGCAAAATAAAGAAGAAGAGTAACAATAATAACCCAAGAAATGGTAGAAGTAACAACCGCTCGAAAAGCAGGAGCAACAACAACAGAAACAATGACAGAAAATCCAGGTCTAGAGACCGAAAGAGCAATTCTACCAGGGGTCAGATTCCAACTCCCCCTAGAAGAACATCATCCCCCAAACCCCAATCTCAGAGTTGGGATGATAAATCCTGCTTTTTCCACAATATATTTGGAGCGGAGGCCACCAAGTGCAATAACAGATGCCAATGGTGGGGAAAAACGTACAATAAGCCATCAAACTAGAAAGAGAGGTGGTCTATGCAGCTGAAGATCCCTCGAAAAAGTATTCACGCCACCTGTTCATCAAGGACAGGACTAACAGGAGACGTTACCTTATAGACTCAGGTGCTGACTTGAGCATTTTGCCAGTAAGTAAAAACCGAAAGGCATTTCCTCCGAAATACTACCTCCGAACTGTGAATGGTCAAAACCTTCCAGCTTACGGAATAGAATCCAGCAAAGTAAGCATCAGTTTGCGAAGAGACATGACGTGGTCCTTCACAATTGCGGACGTTCCAACTCAGATCCTGGGCGCAGATTTTCTTGCACACTACAGGCCTGGTCATTGATCTCAAAAATGGAAAGATCATAGACAATAATACTGGTCTATGGGTGGAAGGCAAAACGCTAGCGTACCAACTGGACACCAACATATCCAGCTGCACAAAAGTCGACGAACAATTCCTACGGATTCTGTCAGACTACCCTGGAGTCACTCAACCATCGATTCGCAGGCATCCGACCTATAAACATGACACCGTTCATTACATAGAAACTAAAGGACTGCCTTGCCATGCTAGAGCCCGCAGGCTACTGCCTGATAAACTCAAAGCAGCACAGGAATACTATGATTGCATAATAGGGGAAGGCATATGCCCCCCCTCAAAAAGCTTATGGAGTTCCCCGATCCACATGACCAAAAAAGCAAGTGGAGAGTGGCAAATTGTTGGAGACTACAGGGCCTTAAATGCCAAAAAGTCCCTGATCGATATCCAGTCCAAAACATAAGGGACTTCAACGCAAATATGAAGGGTAAAACGATGTTCACAAAAATGGACATCAACTGGGCATTCCACCAAATTGCAATGTCTGAACAGGACATTCCAAAGACAGAGGTCATAACCCCCTTTGGTCTATTCGAATACCTTCGAATGCCGTTTGGACTCCGTAATTCTGCACAAACTTTCCAGAGATTCATCAATGGACTGTTTATGGATTTGCCGTTTGCTTATGCATATTTGGATGACATATGCATTTGCTCAGAAGGCGGTGAGCAACAGCATGAGAAGAATGTAAGAGCCATCGTACAGCGTATACACGCTACTGGACTTACCATCAATGTTGGAAAAAGTTTATACAAACAAACCAAAATTGACTTTCTCGGCTATCAAGTCTCGACCGAAGGCATTTCCCCTCTGAAGACCAAGGTAGAGCCTAAATTGAAATTCCTGAAACCCTCAAACGTTGCAGAACTCAGACGCTTCTTGGGTATGGTGAATTTCTACAGACGTTGCATTAAAAATGCTGCAGCCGAACAAAGTAAGCTGTTTGCATTAATCAAAACAAATAAAAAGAAAGATAAGACTCCACTCGACTGGACAGAAGAAGCTGAAAAAGCCTTTGATAATATCAAAGAAACACTGGCAAATGCAACTCTACTTGCTCACCAAGACAAAAGTCTGCCGTTATGTGTCGCAACTGATGCATCCGACTTTGCTATTGGTGCAACACTGTACCAAAAGGACAATGACGAGAAGTTACCTCTCGCTTTCTTCTCAAGAAAGCTATCAAAAACCGAAAAGAACTACAGCACATACGACAGGGAGTTACTGGGAATATTTGCTGCGTTGAAGCATTTCAGGCACCAATTAGAGGGTAGATGTTTTACTGTGTATACACATCATAAACCCCTAACGCATGCCTTCATGCAAAAGACAGAACCAGTTTCCCCGAGAAGAGCTCGACAATTGGACTATATAGGACAGTTGACTACGGACATCCAGTATATAAGTGGAGAACTCAACACTCCAGCTGATGCTCTTAGTAGTATTGAAGCCATCTCGGCACCGTCTCAATTATCTTACGCTGAAATAGCTAAAGAACAGTTAAGGGATGCAGAATTGCAAGAACTGTTGTCAAACGATGACACAGCTCTCAAATTGAGACAAAGGAAAATCCCTGGTACTAATGTCTTACTAACATGCGACATTAGTACAGGCAAGAACAGGCCATTCCTGCCGACAAAGTATCGCAAATTGGCTTTCAGTAGTGTGCACAATCTATCGCATCCTGGACCAAAATGCACTGCTGGATTAGTAGCATCAAGATTTGTTTGGCCTCGAATGAAGTCCAACTGCAACAAATGGGCTCGCAGTTGCCTGAATTGCCAAGAGTCCAAAGTAGGGAGACACACTCGTTCCCTTCTCAAATCTTTCAAATAAACGGAGCGGTTCAAAACAATACACATAGACTTGGTGGGTCCATTACCCCCATCTCAAGGACACAGATACCTGTTGAAAATGATCGATAGAGCAACTCGATGGCCAGAGGCAGTTCCTCTCTATGAGATGACAGCTCCTACAGTAGCTGCCAGGTTATACGACACCTGGATTTCCTGCTATGGCGTACCTGAAGTCATCATCACGGACCAGGGCTGTCAATTTGTAAGCTCGCTCTTTCAAGAGCTGTCTAAGAAGCTTGGTGCACAACACAATGACACCACAGCTTACCATCCTCAAACAAATGGTAAAATTGAGCAATGGCACAGAGCTTTGAAAGCCTCTATCATGGCTTGCGACACCAAGAGATGGGTTGACATACTACCAACCATCCTCTTGGGCCTTCGATCTGCTCTTCAAACGGATACAAGTCACTCTGCAGCGTAGTTAGCGCTTGGTGAAGAGTTACTTCTACCAGGGGACTTTTTCACCCATTTGAAAGAAACTAGCCCCCAAACGCTGGTCCAAAACATACGGACTGATGCTAATAGTTTTTTGAAACAGGCAGCTGGTCATGGCCAACCAAAGATTTATGTCTCCAAACACTTGGCCACAACATCTCATTTGTTTTTCAGAGACAAAAAAATAAGATCTTCGTTGGAGAAACCATACGCCAGTCCTTATAAGGTTGTATCACGAGATGACAAGAATTTTGTGATACTAATCGCAGGTGAAGAAAAAACAATTTCAATCGATAGATTGAAACCTGCGTACCTTATAAATGACGACAGGAAAATGCTCCAAAGAGCAACAAGGAATATAAAAGAAAGGAAAATTGAAGAAGAAAAACAGACCGCACAGTCCAATATCACACAACCACAAAAAATTGAGGACAAACCAATCGAAAAAGGTGATAAATCACAAAAATCACCAGTAGAAAAAACAAAAACAAAGAAAACGGTGAAGTTTAGTGATGAGATTGTTAAAATACACTACGATCCATCAGCCCCCTTATGCCCACAAAAAAGAGGCAGGCCCCTTGGCAGCAAAAAGCGAAAAAACCAGATTCCAACTCAAAAATCCGAGAGATTGGCAAGGAGAAACTAAAAATATTCACAAAAATTAATATCCACTGCGAAATCTGCGAACCCGCTCAAAAAAATGCACGAGAATTTGGGAATATTTATAACAAAAGAAATTCCGCAGATAAGCAGAGAATAATTGCGTGCAAATAAAATACGACATGAATAAACAAATCCATGTGCGATACGGAAGAAAACATCGCAACGTGTTTCTATTGACAAATATTGAGATAACAAAATAGTCAATAGATCTTGACGTCACAAACGAAGAGTGCATTCCTTTGTGAGATACAAAATTTCAAAAACACGATAATTCAAACAAGCTTAACTCTGCTTGTACTTAACAGATTTTGACCAGAAAACTTTTCAGCAAAAGAATATTTGATGCACTATCCACTCCGAACATGTCTGAAATGAGATAACGACTTGGAATAAAGCTGTGATTGAAAAATATTCTCGCAACATTTTTCACTCGCTTTTCTGCTGTTGATCGAAACACGCCGAATTCTAACCGAACTTTCTACTAATTTTTCTTTTTCTATCCAATATTTTTCTGTTTTTCCTTCCTTATACAATGCCGTTCCCATCAAACACTCCAATCCTGACTCCAAATTTCCAATTCGTTGTGCCACCTGTTCTTGAGCCTGAAAAGACTCACAAACAGATGGAACGCGAAAAGGAAATTGAAAGACTCGAGAATGAATTACTCATGGACACGACCTCGGCTGTGGACATTGTTAAAATGATGTCCGCACCCCTTCCAGCCCTCATTTCACCCCAAAAGTCACCGGAGAAGACACCGAGAGTGGAGAGCCCACCCTCGGAGTCCTCAACCCAAATGGTATTGGTGGTGAAGAGGCAACTTCCGGTGGAAGAGGTGCCTCAAACACTCCCTTCTCCCATTTTTGGTCTAGCCTACAGACCATCGGGGACGACGAATTCCCCTATGTTCAACAGGCCAAAACCAAAAACCCCATCCAGTCCTCCACCTCCACACCATCCCCATCCTTACACCCATCTGGTTCACCAAAATCGACCACCTAGACGTAGGGGACAACAGAGCCGGGAGACATACCAGGCCCGATTCAACGCTGGTAAGTTATCTTACGAATGTGTGGGCGCTGCCATGGGCTCGGCTCTGGCCAAATGGGAGAAGGACCAGAGACAGCAGTAAGACTTGATCAGTACCCCCAGGCACGCGACTTATCATTTTTGTGGCGCAAAAACTGGGGGGAGTAGCTGTGGGGACAATACTCGTATGAGGTAATAGGGGCTTGCACCCCTCGACAACAGTCGCCGCTCAAAGGCTGGCAATAATCGTCTCTATGACGTTAAATGAATTTACACAGGTGCGTTTGTATGTTCGTAGCTGTACGTATGTACAGGTAAGATACATTGCATGGGCCAAGATCAATTACCTGATAACGATCTCGGTGATGTCACAGCCTGGTACCAAACGCGCTGTGTCGTTTCTTATCACCTCGACCGAGGCAAGAAACAACGTAACGCATGACATAATTACGTACATGTACGTATGCATGTGTGTCTGTGTGCGTGTACCAAATCCTGTATATAAACTCTCAGAAATGGCTCAAAAATTTCCAGTGTTTTCCGAGGATTTGGCTGTCCCATACTTAACCGTATGAAGTGGCAGAACACGCAAAATACTGTTGAAGACCTTCTAGTGTGAATATCTCTCACAACAAGGTATTCCACAAGTCTATTGGTTTTAGAGGGATTTATTATGTAATGTAATTTTTTGTGATCTCAATTCTTTCGAAATCACCAATTACAAAATTTGGGCGTTGTTTTCGAAACAATATATGAGTTTCAGTTTTATCCTATTTCAGTTCAAATCTAAATATTAGTTTGGACGTAATGAACATTGTTTCCTGATGGTTTGTTCAAGGTTGAAAAATTTTTTGCCATGGTAGTGTATACTTTTTCTTAGATCTTCTGCAACCGATATTTTATGTTTGCATCCTTGTTCTTTTCATGCACATTTTCATGACAAGAACAAGAAGATGCTCTCATAAGCCTCCGTTATACGTTATCCTGGTAGTGTTATTTTAATTCACTTGAGTGCAGTAGGTAGGTTTATTTCGTGACGTGAATAATACAAAACGAAATTCTGAATTTTTCGTCACTTTTCCATCCACCATTACAGCCTATTTGGGCACCGAAAGCGTCCCATTTTAAGCCATTTTTCAAGTTGAAAACTTGGAAGGTAACTGTAATAGCGCCCATAAAATTGTGCAAGTGCTGTGTGGATTTGCCATTCGTATAAATGCGTTTCGTTTTTACAAAATAGACATCGAATATAGGCACTTTTTCCGTTTCTCTTGTGCGACAAAAATTCCTAGGTATACATATATAGCCTACGCTTAATGGGTTGCTATATAAAATGAAACGATGAAACAGGAAAAAATCTTTCAAGGTTCTTTCTACCCGAATATAATATACTATATAGATATACTTTTATATATTTTGTGTGAGCTTTGTCCTGTCTTTAGGGTGCCCATTATGATGATGGCTGGTGAGTGGCGATGAGAAGAGAGGTCGAATGGTGCAGTGAAAAGGAAGAAAAAGAAAAAGAAAGAGAAAAGCCGAAGAAGAAAATCGCACGAACAATATGAATCGAAGAAAAGATTTTATGTGGTTTTCATTGGTCGCGTCGCTCGTTCAGCCGAGATTAATGTGAGATTTGTTTTTGGTGGAAAGTTTTGAAAGTCGTATCCGAAATGAGATTATTCGGGACAGTTTGCGATAATATCTGCCGCTCATCTGTCGCTTGTTTTTCTATACTTTGAAGTAAACTAAATTAAAATACGATCGGAGCACGTTTTAAGGACGAATGTAGAAAATGTGGTATTCTTGCAGGGATATTCGGTTGTTGAGATTTGGAAGAATGATTTTTATCGGGCGATAATAAGCTGTTGGAGAAATTTGGAGACATCGTGGAGTCCGGTGGAAAGTGCGTCGAAAGAACGAGTTTGAAAATGGTTCCTGTAGAGACAGTGATATTGTCGTAGGTGGTGTAGAAAATTCACGAATGTAACTGTGTTGGTAGTTACTGGGGTTACTCAGCCTTTATCACGCACATTTAGTGTCTCCAAACGCATCGATAGTCGAAAGACTCACGTCTTCGCATTGCGAACTTCTACCATAATGATTACGTTACCATCCACGGTTACGTGAGTCGTCTGCGAGTGTGTAGTGAGTTCGGTATTGGACTATTGGCAGTGTCACCTTGACTGAGTTACTGTGAGGACTCGAACGAGTGTTCTGAGAACAAGTGCTTACGCTGCGATACCATTTTGAGTTTGTCTATTTTTGAGGTTTAGAAAGTTATAGCAGCTCGTATGTATTTTAAATACAACACAACCCCACTATCGGGCCTGCTGACTGGAAAAGTTAGAATAAATTTGACAACGATGCATATTTCCGAACTGCATGAGGCGCAATATTTTTTTCAACTAACTCTATGTAATCTTACTTCGTTAATCCTCGTTGGATGTGTCCAACCATAATTCCGTAAGCGTATAATTGTTTTCTTCATCTCGTTATTTATTGATTCTCGCATTTTCAAATAATTACTCCCTAACCGTGATGCTCATTCCAATTAAGTATACGGTGATTATTCCTGAAAACTTATTTACCAACTACAGCTATAGTTCTTTGCCTTCTTTGAATGGCGCTTCCCTTGCCCGCCAGTCATCATCTTTGGCTTCTTGTCCCGCTGACTGCCATTGCGAATGTTAATTATCATTCGATATGCTTTCTCGTTGTAATTGCTGCGAATATTGTGGATGTGATTTGAACTAAGAACGCAGATTTGAGTCCATTTGGCTTAGTCTATGGCTTTAATGCAAACTTGAGGGCATGTTCTCCATGTAGTAATTGATTCTACTATATTTATTGAGTTGAAAATTTATTAATTTTCTAAAGATATCTGAATCTATGGACGTTTACTTTTTTCAGTTGAAAATTAGGTCTGTGCCTAAAGAGGCCCTTCTTTCACACCATATTCCTATTTAAAACCATTTATCTTCAAATTCAGTTGGAAATAAATAACCATCGTTGATCCGCCGTATGATTTTAAGAAATATCATCTGTATGTAGCATAACATTTAACTTCCATAGCTCCTTTTTTCCATTAAAAAGGTTTTTTATTTTTTTTTTGTTTTTATTTTTTTATTTTTTTAGGCGAGTACCTACTCTGCAATCTTCATTATTCAGAATCCTTAATAAAAACGCCACATCGACGAGCTTTCGTCTGAATTCTTTCGCCGTTCGTTGTTAAGTTTTTTTATGAAGTTTTACTTTATCATTTGTTTAGTGCGTCATCTTACGTATCAACTGTAATTTCGTTTCCGTTCAAAAATAATTAATTACCTACTTTTCGAAATGAACGAATTACGACTCGGGTACCGACTGATGAAAATGTTTTTTCTTCGTAAAAAATATTTAGTGACTAACTCAAAGGTACGTTGGTGGATTGGAATATATTTACGAGCGTGATGTGAACAATTCTTGACCATTAGTAAAGAGTTTGATCTTCTCTATCAAAGTATGATCTAAAATGTAATACGAAAATATAATTTTCAAAAGTTATGAAGGATGTAACGGATTTTATGCGATGCTTTTATAATTGGTTTTAAAATTTTATTTGTATTTTCGAAAATGTTTTTAATTTTTCTCACGAGTCCCAATATAATGAGTTTCTTCATATTTTCTGTAAAAATTCTCTGTTGTCTGTATTTTCCGTAAATTAGTGAAGCTTTGCGCATAAAAAAATTAGAGGACGTCTCCGTCGTATCGTTAGGTACCTTTTGAATTTTTATACTCTAGGAGCTTGAAGTGCCTTTATTGTGTATGAGTGGAAAATGGTGTGAAGGTCAGTAATGAGCACCAGAATTATGAGGTCGATGTCGTTAAAGCATGATTATAAATTTTAGCTGAATTTTAAGTCGCCTAAAATTCATCCAAAATTTTACACTTCCGAAACTGACATTTGGCTCGCGTGAAAACGTACAATATGAAGATTCTGGCCTCTTAGCTCCTACTCTGTTGAATCAGTTCTCACCGTGTAAACTATCGTTTCAGGCTTATATTTGCCATAATTATGGAAGTAACGTCAAAATATGAGACATTCTCGGTCCATTATTGCTCGCACGTCTGTGTACGTATGGTCAGAGATATCAACTCGTGTCTAGTATGTTGCTTGCTTCCTGTTGTCTGATTGCAGGAAACGTGTCGAGAACCGATTGTTTGGAGCGAAGAGCGATTTTCTGAAACGACACTTTTTCGAATATTGTACTGCCGTAGAGAAAATTATTCGCAATGCAGCAGCGCATCACCATTGAGTGTGCGCGCACATCCACGATCGGCACTGATCGTCTTCATTTTTGCCCATCGCTTCAAGAGTAGTGGATTCTCTGCATTTGTCATTTTGTGTTCCCTACGCAGCGGTTATTGGTTGAAGGTTTTTCTGTCGCCTCACCCTGCCGAAACATTTCGACGTCGTGCAACAGTTTCTCAGTCCCCTTTTTTTCAGTGTCATCTCAACCTTTCTGGACTCATTTGGCTGAGTTCATTTCGACTAAAAGACCACGTGTTGCTCGTACCCGTCAAAATCTTCGTCGGTCTACACTCTGGAAAACAAAAACAAAAAACATAAGCTCTCACCCTTCGTCATGATTGATGACGACATGCGCTCGCAAAAGCCACATGCCGACAGTGGGCGCGCGAATTTAGCGAAATTCATACGCCACCCTAACCCCTCCCCGTCCGCCTCTCCCCTCCGCCATATTTGGCGGACGCATTACTTCGTAATTCGCGATCATTATCGGAAGTACGATAAGAGGAGTACACCTCCGCAGCCAAGAGTCGACTGTACATCATTTATAATGCGACAACGCACATTCCTCCGTATCGATATTTATGCCTTTACGCGTTTTCCAATATTGCCGTTCCCTTTAGTCATTATCGGCTGCATCAACTATCGAGGGGAGCAAATGGAACATTTTACTCTTTTTTCTTCATTTTTTGTATATCTACCTACCGACAGTTTCGACAGCGTCGCGTCGCCGTCGATTATATTCGACACTTTCGAAGAGTCAGGAAGTGTTCAGTCAGAGCGGTAGCGGCGGCGGCGTTGGCGGTGCCCTTTTCACAGAACAGAAGTAGAGGCGAAGAGAAGACGTCGAAGTTGGACGAATATTTCAAATACCTCAACGTCAAGTTCGGTTAAGCTTGAGGTGGAAAACAAAAATGCTTTTTGTACCTTTTTACTCAGCTTTTTTTTTTTTTCACCCTTACTTTTTGCGATATCAACAGTTTTATCCGTTTTACTTTGCGCGCTACTCGAGAAAATGGATCGACGAGTGTTTGGTTTACTGCTGCACTACCGCCAATAGGTTAGAAAAATAAGTCGGAGAGAACTTATCGACAGAATTGCTTTTTTGTATTGTTCGCCAGAAGTACCGTATGATTAGAAGGATTTGATTTTTTTTTAGGTGTGACAGAAACGTTTGGTGGGAAAGGGGATGAGGCGAAGTAGAAAAACGAATCATTCCAAGGTATTTCATTGCTGTTTAGTACAAGTTTTCGTTCCTCAATTTGTCCCAACAAAGCTTATTTGAGCCGAGTCTACACAGATATGAGGATGACAGACTAATAGTCGAGGAAAGTTAAACTTAGCTGTAAAAATAGTAAATAGAGCTGATATAATTTCTAGAAACCTGAAATTTGGTACACATCTGAGTAAATCAGAACTAGTTTCCAATTTTTCGAACGTGCCTTATACATTTTTTTATAAACTTAGCACTCCAGCGGGGGTCTTGACTATAGTTTATCGCTCTTCTTGCTGAAATTAAATTTCTTTAAATCGAATCCTATACTGTTCTTCCATGTGAAGTTTAGCAACGCTGTCTGCGAGTATCGTATACCTACCGTTTAAAAATATACAATCTCTAAAATGCAATAACCAAATAACTCACTTGAAAGCTTAGACACGTCATTTTGTTCTATGACTAAATGATTTCCACCTAGTAGGGGTACACGACTGCTAACGTGGGTAAGATCGATCGGTCCTCCTTCAAACTCGCTAAAGTTTATTGTTTTTTCCACTCGAGCCGTGCAGAACATGAAAATATGAACCTTTGGCAGAACCTTCTGAAAGTTTCCACCTGTAATTCGAGCAAACGGGCGTCACAGACGCACGAAGATCGATTAGGCGCGATATCAAACCTCCCTACTTTTTCCCCTTTCTTTTCGTATTTTTTTGTAGAAAGTGAATCTGGCAAAGCGAGATTGTTTCCTGGTGAAAAATACTCGAAAATTTTTCTTCTGGACGAAAATGTCGCGCCGATCTGTTCGCAAAAATTACTTTCACTTCTCGTTGCACAGGTTTGCCGTCGTTTCTTTCTCTCTTTATTTTTTTCATTTCTCTTTTCGCCTCGCTCATTTCCGACAAAAAAAGGGTGTCCTTTCTATTTCAACGACGCGCCAGGAAAATGTAAATAAAAACGCGGTTGACATCCACAGATCGTTGAAAGAGAAGAAAGAAAAAATTTCGACGAAAAAAAAGTGTTAAAGCTTAGCCTTTACGTAGTACTTTTGAAAGAGTGAAAAAAAACCTCGCATACAAACATTTATTAGGGAACCAAAAGACGAAGAAAAAAATGTCAAATAAACACGATTTATTTTATGTTGGAAAGGAGACCGACGACGTTCGCACGCGCACGCCGCAGTTACACACCAAGCAAATTTACAAACTTTCTCAACTATTTTGAAGTTTACGTTTCACTTTTTTTCGAGTCAGCCCTAATTCAACTTAGTGCCATCGTCTTCTTATTTCTCAACCTCGGAATAACCAGCCACCCTGTCCTAATCCTCTCGCATGCTACACTCGCTAGACCCGTTGCTCCCCACCCCGCCTCACCGCACTGCTGGTCTCAGTTCGTGAACTGTTTGTTGTTACCTAAACTCTGCCACCTCCCCCACTCCACCCAGCCCTTTACTTTCGAGAAGAAGTGTCTGCGGACGAAACGAAGGAAATACCCCCGGGGAATGTGAACCTTTTGAATACAAATGAACTCTAACGCGATACTCCCTCCTTTCAGACCATCCCCACTGGTTGAAGGAAAAGTTTTCCATTTTTTTTTTTTCAGCCCCTTTCTTCATCTTCCAACGACGCAATCCTCTTTCTTCCTTTTCGCCGAGTATAATATATTAGCATAATGCAGTTTTATCTGGTGCTATTTTTTAAAACTGAGTAATAGGTCGAGTTTTTCTTTCTCCTCCTCCTCCTACTCCTACTCCGCACTCTCCCCAAGTTTTTTTTTTCGACTTTCTTTTCATGTGACGAAATTTTAGTCTCGTTTTTTCTTGGATGGATTTCTTGCCTTCCTCTTCTTCATTTTGTGTTCCCCCTTTTTTTTTTGCTTTCTTTTTTTTTCCTTCCCTTTTCTTATTTTGGCTCCTTGCGTGTGCGAAAACGAAGAGACTCGATTGAGTTACGAGACAAAATTACGAGTGTGTTCGCAGAAGATAGGGGTGGGTGAATGGTACGAAGTGACTGAAGAGGGTCGCAATCTTATTTCACGTGATTGCGTGGCTCTGAAGCTTTTTCTTTAAGAAAGAAAAAAAAAGTAAAAAAAATCGCTTTTACTTTCGTTTTATAGAGGAAAGAAAGTGGGTAAATGTTGACAAGATTATAGCGTCGAGGATGTGTGAATTTGGGATGAATGGCGAATGTTGAATGATGGTTTAATTTTGTCTGAAATGTTGTCACCTTTTTTTTTTCCATTTTCTGTCGTTTGTATTGATGGAAAAATGGGTTGACGAGGTTTTGACAATCGTCGGCGAATCGCTTTCAAAGGAAGCTTTGTGGCTTAATAAGTTGGGCCGAAGTGAATGCATCAAAGGCGGTACTGCGAGGTCGATGTCTGAAGCGACGCAATAAATAAGTGGCTTCTGGTTTGTCAAAGATTGGTATCACTAAGACGGTATGGATTTTACTCGGGTATACGCAGCCACCATAGAGTAGCAAAATATTACCGATGGTGCTGAGGGCTGTGTGCGAGAACCATACTTATCCACTTCAGAATGACTCGAGTAATATATTATTGGTGATTTTTATATAAAACTGTCGGACAAATCAGTGCTGAAGTTGTTCGTTAGTCTACATATAAAAATCGATTTTGCATGCGGCCCTGTCGATAGTGGAAGCAACAGCTTTGAGAAATTTTACTACAATACGGCGACTGGTATACCTATGTAAAATCTGTAGCTCTCCTCAGATTCTCTTGGATCGAAGTGTATATTTTTACCGGGAATCAGTGACCGAGGAACTAGAGAGACGAGGGTAGCGAATTTCATACCCCGAAGTTTCTTTTTCTTTGCTGAGGCCGTGGCGTACCCCCGTCCCTATCCCGTTGGTAGACAGACACCGCAATTAAACAAATCGAGGTGATTGCGCCCTCTATTAACGTAGCTGCGCCCATACCTACTCGTGCTTTCTCTCGATCTTATTTTGAAGATATCCCAATTGGTCTACCATAGGTGTGTCCACCACTTGTGAACGAAACTCATCGTGCAAAAGCCGAAGCACTTTGTGGTGCGAGGATAGCCGCTCTTAAATTCAAAGATCCACTAACCAGGTAAAACCGCTATTTTCGCTCGCAATGGAAATCCAGTTGACATATGTCAATTGATGAATACCACATTTTTAATACCTGATGTTTATTCGTACCTTGACATTACCATACAATTCGCAATCATTTTCCGAATCAGTTTGTAAATCTTTGTATGCTTAACTCTTATTTATTTTGAGCTGTTTTATACTGGTCGTGTTTTAAATGTTTTTTTGCATTGTAGAATTTTTTATCATTGTCACAGCTATTGAAGTTAATGATCTAATTTACAGTTGATTAAAGGTATCTCCGAATGGCATTTGCCATGTGATCCTGCCGAGATGAATATAGCGAGCCTTCTACAAATTAGTTGCGAAACATTTAAAGAAAAAATGAACTGCAAAGGACAAATTTGAGGTCTTGAGGACCAAATGATAATTCAGAAAAAGATGTGTCAAGGAAATTCGTAACGAATTTTTTAGTCGCATTGTTGTGTCGGAGGTGAAGTGGTCTTCTTGCAGGCAGATGCCAAGAAGACTGATGAAAAATGTGCATTCTTTTTAGTGCCATTGCCAGCAGTATGTGGACTTGGAATAGCGTTTGAATTCAATGTAACCGGTCGAAGTAGCTCGGAGTGAAGTCCGTTCGTGTAGATTTTTTGTGAGGCTTCGCGCGAAATGCTCGTTTGTCGTCGTAAAACAAAGTCTGCGCTCGTATATACGCTTTAAGACGCTAAATTACGAGTTTTCGCACACCGAAACGCGTTGAGAGCAGTTGGCGAAATGAAAACTGCCTGAAATTCGAAAATTTACGTTCAACTAGATCGTAAAATATGGGCAGCAACTCTTCCTCGCCATCACCCATCATAAAAAGTTACGTCGCGTGAAATTAGAATACCTTTTATAGGAGGTGCGAAAATGGCGCACTAGAGAAATGGATGAAAAATTTTAAAATTATTCTTTCTTAATTCTCGTACTCACCGCATCCAAAATAGGACGTAAGCGACCGAGTATTTGGTACGGGGGTTTCGCTGGAAAAATTCCGCCATGAGAGAATATTCACTAAATCACCGCCGGTATTTTAATTCGCTTTCTCTCTCACTCTCTGTCTTTCCGTCTGTCTGTCTGTCTTACGCCCACACACGCCCTATCTCTGTGTTGCTGGCTCTCTTTGCTCACGCTACCCTTCCTCGAGGGAATTACCTTTTTCTTCGAGTCGAATTTCGCAGATGGCCAACCAGCAGCAGGATGATAAACGGACGACCGCGTGCGAATCTTATCGCGAGAACTGGCGGCGCTTTCCTAATTTATTTCGAACTTTTTTTTTTTTTCTTTCTTACAGAAAATTAAAATTAGAATGATTTACCTGTAATTTTAATTCACTGAAGAATATTTCTTCGTGCCTACCCTTTCGAAAGCGCCTCCGAAGTAATGATAATCCTTGCCGAGGCGAACCTTCGCCAATTATTTCGCCCTATATTATTTCGTCTAATTGTATTTCCTTCCTTTTCCTTCCTTCGAGTCGTTTCGCTGCCAACCGTTACCCTATCGTACGCGCATAAACAGGGTGTATCAAGGAAAATTGTCATGGAGGGGGTAGAGGAAGGAAGAGGAAGAGTAGTATTTGAAGTTTTATCAATTTGTGATGGTAGCGATGGGCATAAATGCCTACTTTGGTCGGTTGGACCTATTTTGAATCTTGCATATATTATACTGTGCCTATCATATAATAACGTAGAAGCGGATCCTTTTTCGAGTAAATCAATAATTTCTCCCTTATTTTTGATGAAAAACTGGCGTATCGATCAAGTGCGTAGCTAGAAAAATTTTTAGAGGGGGCAAAGCAAGTTTTATCAAAGCGGAGACCAGCTAGGGGTTAATTGGCAGTGATATAATTAGGAATTTGCGTCAATATGCCGCTTTCAGTTGCAAAAGGGCTGTACTCGGGATTTACCCTCAGAGGATTATAGAATGACAAAACCATTATTTTGCGGGTGGAGCGAGCAAAAAAAAATTTTTTGGTATTTTCTGGGTTCAGGAATGTATATGTATAGAGGGATGTTGTTGTTTTTTGGGTTGGTGGGAGAGTTTCTAATGACCCCTGTGGATACATGAATCCTTGGCCGATAGTATAATTAGTGTATAAATAGTTTGAAAATTAATTTACGTTTGTAATTTTTCCACTCCTGAAACTCAACTACCTGGGAACGAATACTCTCTTTTACTCCTAGTTGCGTCACTGGTAACAAGCGAACTTGAAAGTACAGTCACAGTCGATTTTACTAGCTATGCAAAAAGTAGTTATTAAAAATTTTCTAATGAAATTAATGCAAAAACAATTTAACCAAAAATAAGTAGATTTTCTTTGAAGACCTTCTTAAAAATCATGTTGGATGGACTAACTTTTTCTCATTAATTCTTCATTTCTAGACATTATCACCGATATGAGGGATAAAGGGGAACATCCACATTTGTTTCTTCTTTAACTGGATTTTTTTTTTTTTGTTGAAAATCCAGAGGTGCACACGTCCATGTTATCGATATATTGCCTTCAATACTCAAAAATCTGAAAAAAAAGAAAAATAAAGAAAAAGAAAACGGTTGAAGGTTTTAATGATATCCTTAAACTGACTTGAAGTATTACATGATGTCATTGAAATGGACATCATCAATCTACAATAGGTATTTAAAGTCAAAGCTAATTACCAATCTGGTTGGTAGTGATAAATAAAAGCCAGACTACAAGCACGTTACTGTTGTCATTGTTTGTTGGGTCTTCGTCTTGGTAGTGCTCAGTGGTCTTTGGGCTGAATGCTAGAACGATACTTCAGTAATTCTTACATTTTTTCCATTATATATTATATTTATACGTAAATATGTTGTGGGGATTAGAACATTACTCGTATGAGGAAATAGGCTCGGCCTATCGACAACAGTCGTCACCTTCGGTGACAATTATTCGTGCCTTGCACGTTAAACCAAATACAAAATGTATGTTCGTTTGTACTTGTCTATTTTTGCAGATAGACAAGTTACAAATCTCGGACCGTGACGAATCGATAGATAATTATCTCGGCGATGTCACGGACCGATACGAAGATGCATTCTCCGTACTTTACCGTTGCCATAGCAACCATAAAGTACGAATAAATTATCTACACAATACTTATGTAATTATTACATAAGTGTGTATGTGTGCGTGTAGGGAGCCGGCTATATAAGACGAAAAAATCATAGACCAAATCGCCAGTGTTTGCCGAGGTCTTGGCTCCCTCATACCTTTTTGGTATATTGGCATAAACACGCAAATCGTTCTGTTGAACACCTTCTTTGTTGGTTTTACTTTCCACGACATAAGGTATTCCACAGTGGTGACCCCGACGTGATTTTTTGGCCACGTCGTGGTGTCTTTTGGCGCGGTGCGCTTATACTAAAGTGGCGCGGTGCGCTGGCGAGCAACTCGCTACCTAATTGAAGTAAAAATAAAATTTTTTTACCAAGAAATTTTATTTTTACAACAAGACACCAGGAGCTCTCGAAGGTGTCTGCTAAGCGGGAAAAGATACCCCCCTTCTAGAGTATAATTACCAGAAGGAAGAACAGCAGACCCTGGAAGGAAATAGTTGGCCTCATCCACCAACTCCTCCACCTTCGACACATCAAAAAGAATTTGAAGACCTCAACCTCTCCGAAAATAAGAAGAGGAATAGACGTCCAGAACTTGAACGTCTAGGTGTGACAATTGACCAAAACGAATTGTCCACCAAATCTCTGAGGAGTAGAAATATACCGACTCCTCCAACAGATCAGCAAACACGATCTGCCCCAACTTTTGGCGAAGCCACTAGTCAACAAGGTTCGATGGCACAACCAACCGAAAACCCACCCACAATGGCAGCATCCGGATCCTCCCAACAAGTGCTAACACCAGAAATAATAGCTCAGGTAATACAGCTACTAAATACGCGTACCGAGCAGAATCCGGCATTCTATAGACGGAGGATTGATATTCCAGAATTCCTCCCAAATGAAGTCGATGTCTGGCTGACCCTTCTCGATGGAAGATTTAAAACCGAGAATATACAAGCCGACCAACGATACATACATATTTGTGGAGGCATGCCCCCACAAATAATAAGAGGAATTCCGAATATCATGGATTGCCCTCCGGCAGAAACCGATAAATACGCATGGTTCTGCAAACAAATAAGAAATGTATTTGGGAAATCGAAAAATGAGATAATTGATGAAATAATGGGTGGAATGAAGATAGGGGACGATAAACCCTCAATCTTCATGGCTAAGTTGCGAAAGAAGGCTGACCATATAGTAGCCCCTTCGGTAATCGGAAACCAATTCTGTAAGCAACTTCCTCAACATGTTGTACAGGCATTGGCAGCAGTAGGATCAACGATAATAAATGAATCCGCTGACCTAGATTACCTAGCCAAAAGCGCTGATAATGCACTCCAATACTCGAAAAATTCACCTTCGATTAGTGCAGTATCAGCAGAGAACGGAGAAATTGCACAGCTGAGAGCGCAAATAGCCCAGCTCACTTCACAAGTGCAAAGTAACAACAATAAAAACAGAAGTAATAACCAGCGAAATAACCGGTCTAGAAGCAGGCCCGATAAAAAAAGACAAAGCCGGTCAAGAGACCGAAGAACCGGAAATTCTCGCAGGGGGCAGAGTCCAACTCCCCCGAAAAATAAAAAATCTTCATCCAACTCTCCTTCTCGAAAATGGGATGAAAAGAACTGCTTCTACCACAATAGATTTGGCGAGGCCTCCACCAAATGCAACAACAAATGCCAATGGTGGGGCAAAACTTATAAATCCGATCCGTCAAACTAAAACGAGGGGCCATCTACGCGGCCGAAGACCCCTCGGAAAATTACTCATGCCGCCTGTTCCTAAAGGACAGGACAAGCAGGAGAAAGTATCTAATAGACTCAGGCGCTGACCTAAGCATACTGCCAGTAAACAAAAAACATAAGATACACACTCCGAAATACTATCTCCGTACTGTGAATGGTCAAAACCTTCCAGCATACGGACTTGAAACTATCAAAGTCGACATTGGATTGCGAAGAGACATGACTTGGTCTTTTACAATTGCGGACGTTCCAAATCCAATCCTGGGTGCTGATTTCTTAGCACATTACGGCCTAATCATTGATCTAAAAAATGGAAAATTGATCGATAATGAAACAAAACTTTGTGTGGAAGGCAAAACACTAGTGTCTCAACTGGACACAGCCATTTCCAGTTGTAGCAAAGTCGACGAAAGATTCTTACGAATCTTGTCAGACTATTCTGGAGTCACCCAACCTTCAATTCGCAGGCACCCTACCTATAAACATGATACAGTTCATTATATAGAAACAAAAGGGCCGCCATGTCATGCTAGAGCAAGACGGCTTCTGCCAGATAAGCTCAAAGCAGCCAAGGAATACTATGACCGAATAATAAAAGAAGGTATTTGCAGACCTTCAAATAGTTCATGGAGTTCCCCAATCCACATGACGAAAAAAGCAAGTGGAGAATGGCGAATTGTTGGCGACTACAGAGCCTTAAATGCCAAAACAGTTCCAGATCGTTACCCAGTTCCAAATATAATGGACTTCAATGCAAATATGAAGGGTAAAACGATGTACTCTAAAATAGATATAAACTGGGCATTCCACCAAATACCAATGGCCGAACAGGACATTCCAAAAACGGCACTCATAACGCCCTTTGGACTATTCGAATACCTTCGAATGCCTTTTGGACTCCGCAATTCAGCTCAAACTTTCCAAAGATTCATCAATGGACTGTTTCGGGATTTGCCGTTTGCATATGCATACCTGGATGACATTTGCATATACTCAGAAGGCGGTGAGCAACAGCACGAGAAAAATGTGAGAGCCGTTATACAACGTATACACGCTGCCGGCCTTACTATTAATGTCGGAAAAAGCTTATATGCACAAACCAAAATTGACTTTCTCGGCTACAAAGTCTCAACCGAAGGCATAGCCCCTCTAAAGACCAAGGTCGAGCCAATATTAAATTTTCCAAAACCCTCAAACGTAGCAGAATTAAGACGCTTCCTAGGGATGGTAAATTTTTATAGACGCTGCATGAAAAACGCAGCAGCCGAACAAAGTAAGCTGTTTGCCTTAATAAAAACATCAAAGAAAAGAGATAAAACTCCACTCGAATGGAATAAAGAAGCTGAAAAAGCATTTGAGAACATAAAAAACTCACTGGCAAATGCAGCCCTATTGGCTCACCCAGACGAAAGTCTACCATTATGTGTCGCTTCCGATGCCTCTGACTTTGCAATTGGTGCAACACTGTACCAAAAGGAAAAGGACCAAAAATATCCGCTCGCTTTCTTTTCCAGAAAGCTATCAAAAACAGAGAAAAATTACAGTACTTACGATAGGGAATTACTGGCAATCTTCGCTGCACTGAAGCATTTCAGGCACCAATTAGAGGGTAGATGTTTTACTGTGTACACAGACCATAAACCCCTAACACATGCCTTCACGCAGAAAGCAGAGCCAGCCTCACTGAGAAGAGCACGACAGTTAGACTACATAGGTCAACTAACTACTGACATCCAGTATATAAGTGGAGAACTTAACACTCCAGCTGATGCACTCAGTAGAATCGAAGCTATCTCGGCTCCTGCCCAATTACCTTATGCTGAAATAGCTAAAGAACAGCTTAAGGATGCAGAATTGCAAGAGTTGTTGTTGAACGAAAACACATCTCTTAAATTGCGGCAAAGAAAAATTCCCGGTACTGATGTCTTATTAACATGTGACATCAGTACAGGCAAGAATAGGCCATTCTTGCCGAAAAAATATCGCAAATTGGCATTCAACAGTGTGCACAATTTATCGCACTCTGGCCCCAAAAGTACTGCTAATCTGGTATCATCAAGATTTGTATGGCCTCGACTAAAGTCTGACTGCAATAATTGGGCTCGCACTTGCCTGAATTGCCAAGAGTCCAAGGTAGGAAGACATACTCGATCTCCACTCAAATCTTTTAAACAAACAGAGCGGTTCAAAACAATCCACATTGATTTGGTGGGCCCATTGCCCCCTTCACAAGGATACAGATATCTCCTTACAATGATTGACAGAGCAACCCGATGGCCCGAGGCAATCCCATTATATGAAATGACAGCACCAACTATAGCTGCCAAACTATATGAAAACTGGATTGCCCGATATGGCGTACCTGAAGTCATAGTTACAGACCAGGGTCGCCAATTTGAAAGCTCACTCTTCCAAGAGTTATCCAAAAAGCTAGGTATCCAACATAACCATACCACAGCTTACCATCCTCAATCAAACGGAAAAGTTGAGAGATGGCATAGAGCTTTAAAAGCATCAATAATGGCTCATGACACAAAAAGATGGGTAGATGTACTTCCAACCATCCTTTTAGGCCTACGATCAGCTCTCCAATCAGACACAGGACATTCTGCAGCGCAGTTAGCGTTCGGCGAAGAGCTACGCCTACCAGGGGACTTTTTCACAAATCCGACAGAAATTAGCCCCGAAATCTTAGTTCAGAACATACGAACTGATGCCAATAAATTCATAACACAGGCAGCTCGCCATGGCCAGCCAAAGATCTATGTCTCGAAACATTTGGCCACTACTTCACACGTATTTGTCAGAGACGAAAAAATAAGATCTTCACTGGAAAAACCCTACGCCGGTCCTTATAAAGTGATATCACGCGACAACAAAAATTTTGTGATATCCATCGCAGGTGAAAACAAAACAATATCAATCGACAGATTGAAACCTGCCTATTTGGTAACAGACGACAAGAAAATAATAAGAAAAATAAAAGGAAACACACAGACTAATTCTCCCGAAATCACTAAAACACAATTAGTACAGGAAGAAACAGTCGAAAAAGAAAAAGAGAACTCACCAACAAATAAAATAGTAAAAAAGAAAAAGACAGTAAGATTTTCAGACGACATTGTCACAATAAAATATGACCCTACGGACCCAATAAACCCTCGTAAAAGAGGCAGGCCCCTAGGAAGTAGAAAAACGAAAAACCAACTTCCAAAACGAAGATCTGAGCGATTAGCGCAAAGAAAATAAAAATCTTTCGAAAAATTAATATAACGTACAAAAATAATAATAAAAACCCGCTAAAAACGACGACTGTGGAATCCTACGATAAGAAAAGTGCGTGAACAATAAAACAACGACAGGTATCAACAAACCCACGTGCGCTCGATGACAACAAAAACATCGCAACGTGTATCTGTTGTCAAACAAACAAAAAGAACAAAAACGTTCATCTTACGAATGACGTCAGAAGCGGAGATGAATTTCTATTCATCTCGAATTACCTATAGCTTCAAATTGTTCAAACACGCCTAACTTTGCAGAAAATGAACAAAATTTTTCGGGAAAAGCTGCAAACGATAGAGAATTTTTACATCTATCCCCTCCACGGACGTACTCGCTCAAATAAAGACAACGTTTTAACATAACGGACAAAACCTAAATTCACCAAGTCCTCATTCGCTTTTTCTACCGTCGCATCGACTGTCGAACTTTGCCTTTTTTCAATATTTTATTTTTTCTCGTATCTCTTTATTTTTCTCAAAAAATGTCGTCTACAAACCAGCAACAGTTGTCCGCCGATTTTGATCCTCAAATCCCCTCATGTTCCAAAGACAATGTTGCGCGTATGCAGCAACAATGCCTCATAGAACATGAAATGGAAATGGCCAAAATCGAAGAAGAACTGTTAATGGACACGGACCTGTCCCCGGTAGAGAAAATCGTCAGCCATATGACGAAAGAACTACCACCCCTGATCTCGCCTCCCAAAACGCCGGTTAAGGAGTTACCCTCTTTGGCAACCCCAAAGATGGCAACCCCCAAACCGACAATGCGGGAACGAGCGAAATTTCTATTCGCCGACGAGGACCCTGCTTTTCGTGCAACTCCTCCTCCGGCCCCGAAACCTATCCGCAGTCAACAATTCATGGCAACCCCCAAGTCAAATTCGCCACTGTTGACCACGACCGGACAATTTAATCCTCGCCCCTCTATACCTGTCCGCAACCACCCTTACCGTCGTCCCCAATATAGACCACCGAGACAACGAGGACAGAGAAGTAGGGACAACTTCCTCAGGCGACAAGCACAACGCATGGAGTCCTACGAGTGCGTTGGAGCAGCCGTTGGAAGCACCCTTGCTAAATGGGAGAAGGAGCAAAAACAGCGTTAAAACCTCTAATCCCCCAGACAAGCGATTAATCGTTTTTACGACGCAAAAACTGGGGGGGAGTAGCTGTGGGGATTAGAACATTACTCGTATGAGGAAATAGGCTCGGCCTATCGACAACAGTCGTCACCTTCGGTGACAATTATTCGTGCCTTGCACGTTAAACCAAATACAAAATGTATGTTCGTTTGTACTTGTCTATTTTTGCAGATAGACAAGTTACAAATCTCGGACCGTGACGAATCGATAGATAATTATCTCGGCGATGTCACGGACCGATACGAAGATGCATTCTCCGTACTTTACCGTTGCCATAGCAACCATAAAGTACGAATAAATTATCTACACAATACTTATGTAATTATTACATAAGTGTGTATGTGTGCGTGTAGGGAGCCGGCTATATAAGACGAAAAAATCATAGACCAAATCGCCAGTGTTTGCCGAGGTCTTGGCTCCCTCATACCTTTTTGGTATATTGGCATAAACACGCAAATCGTTCTGTTGAACACCTTCTTTGTTGGTTTTACTTTCCACGACGTAAGGTATTCCACATATGTGTTGATGTATTTCTGTTTTAAAATGAAACCAAAAAGCATTAACTTAAGGTAAATAAATGATTTTTTTTTAAATGGAGCCGACTTTGAAAAAAAAAACAGTAAAAAATGCGCTAAAAGAGAAAAATAATCCTTTTAAA
This sequence comes from Ericerus pela, assembly GCA_011428145.1. Taxonomy (NCBI): domain Eukaryota; kingdom Metazoa; phylum Arthropoda; class Insecta; order Hemiptera; family Coccidae; genus Ericerus; species Ericerus pela. Next base: position 404,631 of record WOFM01000065.1, read on the forward strand.
ATTTCTCTAGCAAGATCTAGGTCTAGTATTTTTATAAGCTTTTATTTTACTCACTAGTGCGATTTTAAAATTATACCAATAGTGCAGCTAACCTCTCGCTGCGAAATAATGTTTATTTTGCATGAAGCTAAAGCCAAAAAAATATCAATAAAAGCTTATCTTTCAAAAACTCGTTTTTAACCTAATCTTATTTTTATTTTAATTCCCTCAGATTTTACTGGAGAAATGTTAAAAGATTATTTTTCTCTTTGTAGAGTTTTTTTCTTTTCTTCTCTTAAAGACGGTATAATATAAGTTCAGTTCTTTAGTAATTTTGTTCACAGTGTATAGATAAACACCTGAAGTGAAATTCTCTCCCTTACCGCATTTCAGCACCACCTCTTCAACTGATATATACTAACAATAAATACTACCGTACATCTTATATGCAATGTTGCAATCTAATGAAAAATCATATGGTAGGGTGGTGCTGAAATGCGATAAAGAAGATAATTTCACTTCTGGTGTCTATCTATACAAGTGAATAAGTTTATTGAAGAACTGAATTCATATTATACCGTATTAGTATAGTTGCATCATGTTCCATGTGATAACTGCATTAATTAAGTATTAATCGTAAATATGTATATTAAATACCTAGATAGTCAATTTTGAAAAACCCGATTCCCTGTGCATTGGCTGTTTGCGCCTGACATTATTAGCATTTTTTACAAAAAAATACATGCAGATATATGGACTTGGATTAATTTTTCGGGATTTATTCGATATAAGATCATATAAGTAGAAAATTAAGAAGGAAATATTTTCAGCATCTCTAAAATTTCTCGTTCAATGGTTGGTTTAGCAAATAAATCGCTACAAATTTTTGTCCATATAACGGTGTGTATTTCTCTTAGCAATATGCCAATAGTGTCAGGTGCAAATAGGTGACCATTTTGAACCGACTTTTAATGCATGCGTTACGTGGCAAGTTGGCCATCTAGTATGTCCAGTGTATTAGAACAGAAAAACAGGTATTTTCAAAGGTGATTTAATCAAAAACCACGCGCCTGACAAAAAAATAATAAAATTACTTTTTTATTGATTTTTAGTTTACTTTCAATTTTGTATGAACAACGTTTCGCTCAAATGAAAATTGGATGAAATAAATGTGAAAAACTGCTTTACGCGACTATTTTAATTCCCTAGGGGGCGACGCTCGCACTGGACAGGTCTGGACTTTAGTAAGTTGTTCAGGACGATAAATTGAACATGTATACCGAATTTCAACTTGTTACAATTTTTTTCCAAATTTTTGAATTTTACTCGACTACTATGCGATAGGAATGTTTTCCGAGTTCAAGAAAAAGAAGTACTGCAGCATATGAGACGATTTTTCCGTACACTAATTTTATAATTGATTTCTGCTCAAATTAATCAATAATCATGAGAATAATTTGATTGTTTTTTCTTTTCTTTTTTTTTTTTTTAATTTCACGATTTTGTTGTCGATTTGTTATCTTTTAGATCTAAATGTGTAATGATACATTTTGAGGTTTGATATGGTCTTCGGTCGTTGATTAGTATTAATGGCTATAATTTAAAAGTTTTTAGTTTTATAATTCTTATACTAGGTCTCATATATCATATATTTCAATTTCGAAATTATGTGCAACGTATCCTGGATGAGAATTTTTTTCACGTTGATTTCATTCATTTATGTAATTGGTCAAGTGTGAGAGTTCATTTATTGAGCCACCTTGTATACAGCCATCCTGATTTCCAAGAAGATTTTGCGCGAAAAAATTTTACATCGCCATTGGCGCACGATTTATACCCATTTCAACTTATTTTGCTGCAGTGATGGAGCGCGGATTGGTGGAAAAGTTATTTTTTTTAATAAAATAGAGAAAAATTACGGTTTAGATTTAAAGCTATTACTCTGAGGATCTTTTTTTTTTCCTTTCTTCTTTATTTTTCTCTCTTCCTTGCTCTGTATTTTTCTTCTTTTCTTTTTTCTTTTGTCATTCGTATATCTTCGTGACGCAATCTGAAAAAAGGAAGAGAAAAAAAAGTGGAAACGTTTTGCTCATAACGTGAACAGTTTCAAATAATCCTCAGTAAGTAAGTAAATTCCTCTGTCTTTCCTTTATTATTCTTATCTTTTATTCCCATTTCGTTTGTCGTAAATCATTCGGCATTTTTTCCTTTTTCCTTTTCTTATTTCCTCAGTGGATTTTCAGATGTACGGTTTTTTCTGTGGCGCTCCTCTTACTTTTCTTTTATTTTTTGTTTGTTCTCTCTATTTATGGTTTTGGTGGATACGGTCAGCGATTATTATTATTTTTATGTTCTTATTCTGGCGATTTCTTTGGAAGAATCGAGCTTTTAGTGCACCTGTTCTGAGTTAATTCATTTCTTCATCGTGTGAAGGCTACCTTCAGTGTTCGACTTCGAGCTCCATCATTTATAATTTTTGTGTCCTTGGCAAAGCTACCGTATTGTCGTTTGTTATCCGTGTAAAAAAGTTGGGGTACCTACACAGTATCGTATCGTTACGCCGATTCGACGATGTGATGAGTTTGCAAGTACCTAAGTTATAGCGAAGTAAATTTTTTATTTGGAAACAATTTTCTAAATGATCCATTTTAAGTAATATTCTTCAAATTAACCGATGAATCTCCGGAAGTGGTTAAAGAATTAAGGTACTCTTGAGTGAAAGTGATAAGTCTTAATCAAATGCAAAGATAGTATCAATTTCACCCTTAATGATTGGCTTGAGTTAGCCGCGGAGGTTTTTGAATAACAAGTTATCGATTTATTTCAAATGTTACCCTCACCCACAGGCAGCAGATGTTTCGGATTGCATTGATGCGAGCTGAAACTTGATCTTTCATACATTAAACCAACCATTCATGTATGTGTGGCTTCAGAAAAATTTAAAGTGATAAAAAAATGGAAAAATGGAAAAATGGAAAAATGGAAAAATGGAAAAACCAGATTGTAATATTAAAGGGCTCAGTAATCAAGTGTAGGTATAGTAATTATTTTTCCCAAAAAAATTGGGTCATAAAAAGTTATCTTTGAGATTTAACAATAGTTTTTTGTGTATTGCTCTGAACTTTTGTCACTATGTCAGCACTTTCAGATGAATTAATCCTCTAATATAAGCTTACCTGTCTGCTTTTTAGAGGTGAAATCTGACTCACTGGACTATTTTACTCTATTCGTGATCCGTTAGGAGAGGGTCCCCTATTGGGAGGTACATAATGTCTTACTTTACGTATTTTTTTGCCTGGATCAAATATATTTTGTCCATGAGGGAAGGTATCCGTTAATGGAGGTTTTACTATATATTTTTTTTAAACTTATTGGATGTGAGCAAAGATCATCATGAAGGATAAGATTAATGAAATGCAAGATTCTCCAATAAAAAACCAAAGTTATGAAATGTTATAAATTTTTTGTTATTCTGAATAGATTTCTCTTCATTTTTAATTGCGTGGTATCAATTACAAGCTTGATATATATTTTCAGATACTGGTTAATTGAATGCTGATAATAAATTCAGTACTTTAACTATACATATCGCTGCATACTCGTTATGCGTAATTATGAGATTTTTAAATTTGAATTTTACATGGATTAGGGTGTAGGTATTTCGTTCTAAAATTCGTGAAAAAAACCTAATCCTCGAGTATGATAGACCTGGTACGTTTGTTGTAAAGATGGAAAATCTGATGATTTGTCGACTTATTTAAATACACCTGGTCAACGGTGTCGTAAACAGTTCAACTTTCCTTTTAGTCGTATTTTTTCTTAAGTAAACTGCGATTTTGAAAATGACAGTAAATTATTAGTTTACGTCATATGCGATAAAAATAATCCTACCTACTCCTCTCGTGTCTTTCTACTTTTTTCTTAGATAATTTTCTCATGTATTAATTTTTCTGACCAGGTTGCCTTATTTTTCGAGTAGCTACCACCTTTGTTTCCGTGGTCAATATTTTTATGCCAAACGGTCGAGCAGTTATGCGAGTCTGACGGAGAATCATTATTTTTTTTATTATTTTTCATCACTTAGGCTACCTATGATATTTGTATTGCTTAAGTTCATCAAACATTCGACATTTGCTCCCCCCACCCGATTCTTTCCTTTTGCAATGAACTGAAAAATAAGTGAGAGCTCATAGTTCTTTCTGACTGACATGGTTTAACTGAAAAACTGCTTTATTCTTAATTTAGTCGTGTGGAAATCAATATTGAAAAGCAGTAAAGATGGTTTGGTTCGTGAATTTCTGACTGGAATGTAATTTAGTTTCAGAAATGGAATTCGGCGTATCATTTCGGGCGATGAGATATTTTCTGCTCAAAATTATGTCTCGCTGCAGCAGATGCACATCAAACTTGTCAAAAAGTTGTTTGGTATTTTGATTATTATTTTATTTTATTTTTTATTGTGCTGCGGCAACGTATATTCTTTTCACTCAGCGTCTGTATGTTCATGATGGTATGGCCGGGATCTGGTCGCCGGAGGTCTCTCAGTATGAATTTTTTAATCATGCGTGAAAGCACTAATTGAGTTGTTGTCTACACACATTTATTATTAAAATACACGTACCGCTTCGATCATATATACTGAAGAGTCTGACCAAAAATTTTATTTTTTTTAAAACTTCGAAAGTTTACCTTATTTTCAGGAAAGTTTACCTTATTTTCAGCTATTATATGTCCGAAATTGACGACATGTATATACACATATATTTTAATTTCTTTTCTTTTATTTATTTTTACATATACCATTTATTTTATTTTCTCTCGCATACATATTCTCTCTGCTCAAACTTGCATTTGATGTTGCATATATTTAATCTTCTCCGCTTTTATTTGCTTTACTCCGCTGGATATGTGATACCTATTAATTATTTTAGACAGACGAGTTTCGTTTCTTTTTCTTATTGTCTTCTGTTTCTTTTCTAATTTTTCTCCTCTCATCCCACCAATAAAGACAAACGAAGTACGGGAAAAATATTATAAATCTTAATTCTCTTTTTATATGAAGTTTTTAACCGACATCACTTCTGTTCTGACAACACCCTGTACTAGGTTTAGAACTACAAAGTCCCTCTTTTAGGCTCTGACGACAGTTCTCTTCAAGTTGTAAATGAAGTCCTAAATAAAAGCAATGAAATATGCTTTCAGCATTTCTCTTCCGAGATTTATTCTGGATTTTAAATAATTTTAAAGGAAGACTGGAGGACCAGTAAGTTTTTTATTTATTTTTATTCAAAATCAAGATGAGATTTTTACAGATATTTTCGAGTTTATAAGGAACAGTAATGAAGACAAAGTGTTCGTGAAAAAATTAGTCATTAGCTTAACGACTTTCATAAAATATCCGCGGATTAAAATCGTAATTGACAGACGAACCCCTCATTTGTAAGGGAATGCTTACTATGATTTGGAACAAATTAAAAAACTCCCAACAAGTTATTACTAGGTTTTAGGTAAGAACTTACTTTCATTGACCAAATATTGTCAACTTTTGTGTAAAGAAATGTTCAAAGTTTTAATTTGATGTCATCTGCATTTGTTATATAATTCTGTTCTTTCTTCCGCTATTAAAACCATCAAGTAAAAAAAACTTGAAAATTCTCTGTTTTTACTTAGAACTACAATGGTTTGTCTATATTTTCCAATAGTCTACAATTAATCATGACGACAAAAGGAAAGTTCTTTCCTTATTTTGTCATCTTCCATTTTTTTTTTACTTACTTTTATTTATATTTTCATTCAGCTGAAAGTATAGCTTTTAATAATGTACTATTTTTATTTAATTTTTTCTCTCGATCGTTTATAAAATTTATTGGAAATAATATAAATATCACGTGACCGTAACTATTGTATTATTATTATTCTTGATGCTCTTATGGATCAATGCTTCTTGAGCTTTCTATTGCTCTTGTGCTTTTGCTGTTATGGAAAATAATGCTTGCTAAATATGATGAACAAATATGTGATTTCTACATGCTTTCAGTGAGTTTTCATCGTGTTATTTGGTTTCAAATTTACTGATTCATCTTGATGAAAATTCATTTGATTCGACTTTTCAATACTAAGTGAGTTTCACCCAAAACTTTTTTGTGTTTTTGGCTGCATGATGTCCGATAGTGATGGACAAAGTGATATCATCAGCAAGTAATGTAAGTTGTGAAAACAAATCTGAACATTATGAGGATTTTTCTTTGGACACCTCAATATGTATGGATATTTGGAAATTGGTTAAACACGAAAAATCGTGTTATCATTTTGAAACACCAAATGGGTGAGAAGGTATCGCCATATGTGCGTTAGATATTTTTTTAGTGATAAAATTCTTCTATCTCGGATAAATTTTGGAACCTAGAAAAAAAGGAAATAACAAGATACTAAAAACATCAAAAAAAAAAAATAGTTGTGCATGAGCAGATACCTTTTCACTGATTTGTGTTTTTTAAATGACAGCTCGTATTTGTAAAATAGAGAAACTGAGTAGGTATTCATACACCTATATGTATGATCGAAGGTGTACAGGAGCTGTAATGACCGAAGAAAAAAAGTACTCCTTATTTGTAATGCAAAAAAAAGCTTAGTATTCATCAAATTGATACTTCTGTACAAAAATGTGATTAACAAAATTATGGAAAAGTGATTGTGTTCAAACTTCTGAGTTCAAATGATTTCTCACTTTTGACAAATCCTCTTGGATACCTTGGACGTAAGTGTTTCACTTTTTTATCATACAGAATACACCTATTTACCGAAACGTTTGGAAAAATATGAAAAAATTACTTCCGAGTACGAGAATGTAAAAAAAAAAAAAATGTAGAAATGAGGACAAAAATCCACGACCTCCGAAAAAGAGAGTTTTCGAAATCATCTAAAATCTCCAAATCTGAGGATAATCCTTCTTGCTGGCAACTCCAGAGAAGGGGATTGCGCTTGGAGGAGCGAATTCCATCGTCAATTATGCGATGGTTTAAAATGGAAACCATCCACCGGAAACACGACCAGTGTGCCATTTCATTATCATATAAACCCATTTAGCCTGTTGGAGGGAGGGGAAAAAAGGAGGATAAAAAAAGTGCTGTATTCGTATAACGAACTTGGCTTGTAATCTTTTACCGTAATAGTAATTGCGCAGAGGAGAGAACGTAGAAACGAGCAAACTGAAAAAACAAAAAGAGTATAAAAGAATAAAAACGACTTTTCGAAAGTGCTTACTACGGCTGTCTCAACGACCGTCTCAAAAGTGACGCTCAAAAACCAACTTAAACATAAAGGAGAGCAAAAAAAAAAGAGAGGAAAAAGAGAGAAAGAGCAAAAAAAGAAAGTAGGTTCCTACCTACTTGATTTCTGCAATATCGCATGCTACCGCAAAATACAATGGGAAAATCTGAACATTTTTCTCGATAATATCTGCTAATCAATAGCCGTTTTTCGCGTTTAAATTTTTTTTTTTTTACGGTCGCTGCAATGTTGTAATACGACTGTACGAATGAACTGCACAAAAAAAAAAAAAAAAAACGACCGCGCAATTTTCGTTTAAAAGCTCCAAAAACGGATACCAAGAAAAAGCTTGAAAAAAAATGGAAGAAGAAAAAGCGGTGGAGGAGAAAAGAGCAAAATTCGAAACGAATACCCGATAGCTTCGTAATTTCGCTCATCGGTTGCGGTGAAGGGCGTAAGGTGATGAGGTCGAGGGGGTAAAAACCTCGAATTAAAGAGAAATTTATGATCGCTCGTTAAATGCTTGGCGAAGTGAAACGCCTTTGAATGTTGGTCAGTTTTTGTTAGATTCGTTTTTTCGTCTTTCACTATCTACTTTCTTTTTTTTTCTTTTTTTTTTGACTCTCTTGTTGTTGTTTCCTTCGATTCTCTTTCCATTTTGATTTTCTTTGTTTCAACTTTGAAAACCGATTAACGATTACTGTACTTTTTATTTCTTTTTTAAAATGAAATTGCTCGGTCTCGATAGTACGAGATGCGGTGGCTTCTGCTTTATCCTTACAGATTTTTATTACAATGACCTACACTTCAATACGCGGATTTCTATAGTGGCGAACGTTACGACTGTGATTTAACCAGTGAACCGAGGGTTACAGTAAAATCGATGATCTTATAGCTCCTTTTTGTTCCAGCAAACCGCAGTTTTTATCTTTATGTTGAGTGAAAAATGCTCGTTGACCATTGTTCAAACGTGTCGGCAATATCGATTTTTCGGTTGTTCTTTATAAGGTGTTTATTACAACGTTTATTATCTTTTTGGATTATAATCTTGAAAATTGGTCCACATTCGCAGCTTAAATTAGGTACGTAACCTTTTGCCACTTTCGAAGATCCCTTGGGTAATATGAAAAATGTTGAACGTCCGTATTTACTATCGGTAATAGTGACCGAAAAATGTATTCGGAACCGCTAATAATTTTGAATCCCGAATAGTACCGTACTCATTCCAAAACAAGAAATTCAAACAACTGACCATTTCAGGTATAGGCTACCTATTAAAAATCACAAATAGTATAGGACTCTGTGTAGTTGGTAAAAAATTGAAAATAAACAACAGATTTCTAAAAAATCATTCGGTTTTTTCACTAGTAGAAAAACAGAGAACACTGTTGAGGCCTACAAAAATAAGTTGCGAGTTTTTGCAGCTCATTCATCAAAACGTTATTATTTATAATTGATTTTGGTTAGCTAAGTGAAAAATTTCCAAATCGATTCGGAACGGTCGAAAATTATTTTCATTTCTTCACCAGTGGAGAAATTAAGTTTTTTCTCAACTGCTTTTTTGTTTATTTCTCCACGGCGTCGTTCGCACGTACACGAGGAGTGAAATGTCTGTATGGAAAAGGGCCGTTTTACGTGGTGATGCCTACAAACGAGCGAAACAACGAAGTAAGTTCACCGCTTCGTAATTATTTTATTGTTGCGTAAAATTCCGTTGGTAAAATAAGGCGACATAATTATTTAATCGAATGGGTAATGACCTCTTTTTGGTGAATTCGTTGCAAGAAAATATCGTACGCAACTAGTAGTTGCGTAACATAGCCTACTATTTATGAATTCGGAAACTCATTCCGCGTTGGCTGGGTTCGTAAGTTCTCCGATCTTCACGTGAACACGGCGCTCTTATGTGGCCGATCATCCCCATAAATTTCGGAGAACGTCGATTGTGAGCCCACAAATGAACGTAGCCCCCCTAAAATAAGCCGTAGCCTACGCACGTTTCGTGAAAGTGGCGAATTTTGTTTTTCGCCGATGGCACTTCTAAAGTAAATCCTTTAGGGCTTAGAACTTGTCACGGCAGGTAGGTAGAGGCACTCGAATGGCACCTTTGGAAGTATTTGTCAAATGAAACGTGGGGAACGTTGCTCGAGGCTCATATGACATTAGTATGTTAATAAACGCGCTAATTTCGCTAATTAACGTAGCTGAGTTTGTCTTTGCGGTAGTTCGCGTTCTGTGCGTGTGCGTGTGCGTGTGCGTTGCGTAGTCTGCGTGCCATGGCCCTTCGAACCAGCATGAGAGTCGCGTCTGTTTCTCCGTCCTCGAGAGCCGATTACACGAACGATCCCGTAAGGTCGATATCGCTGACAAAAAGCACCGTAAAAATCGAACGTCGATGCCGTTGTACCTACCCATGATAATAAAGCGAACGCCAATTGCATATATGGCGACGAATTCGATATTTAACTAGGTAACTATAAATGAGAGTACACATATAATGGACAAAAGGCACCTACGAAGTAACAAAACGCTTTCTCATTTTGTTGTGGCGCGCAGCGTAGTACAACAGTCGCCGATAGCCGATTGTTTGCGTTTTTAACCCACATATTATGAAGGCTTTTGCCAGAGGAGTCAGGTGAACTGACGCCAGCGACGCCTTAGTTACAACATCTCCGAATAGATGGATAAAGAATGAGGGAATAAATGATTGGCGAAAAAACGAATTTAACCTGTCACACCGCACACATCGAGCTTACACGTGAAATTGCATAATGGCTTACGGTAATTGATTGAATTTAATCAACTCGATTATTATCGGCTGGGGCCACCAAATGGTCGATTCGCTATGAATACAGCGAACGTCAATAATAATAATGACGTATGTCCGTTCGTTTTTAAGTAGATTTTTGAAAAAAATCTACTTATTAAAATTGCCTGAATATTCGGACCGATGGGTGGGAGTGGGTACATTTTTCATTTCACGATTTTCTGAGCATTTTGGCACTATTTTCGAAAATTAATTTTTTTTTTATATCTACTCCCTTTTGCGTTGAATCCATTTCAAGGCGTAATTTTGATCGGATGGTTTAGAAATTTGAAACACATATTCGGATCCACATAAAAAAGAATCCTATTTTGTTTAGTCCGGATCGGGAGCATAGTCCGTCCGGTAGGTCAGTTTAAATTAATTTCATATTGAACATCGTAAAAGTCGCAATTTTTTATCGATAAGCTTGAGATTTGTTATACGTATGTGTTTCAGGTCGAGGACAATACCTACCAATTTTGGTGCGGATAGGCCGTACGGTACGTCTGATAGGGGCAATCTTGTTGCATTTTTAGCAGATTAACGGCTCTAAAAGGAGACAATACGATCTCAGCAAAAGATCAATTTTCGCCCACCCCTCCACCCACTTCCGTACAATATATTTGAACGCAGACACTGAAATCTCCGCTAATATTTTCGCAACCAGTACGCGGATAACTGCACTATACTTTGTTTTGCAGTGTGGGAGATTTTTTTTCACACATAATTGTACGTATTTTGTTTTTTTTGTTTTGTTTTGTTTTGTTTTTTTTTCTTTTTTATTATTTAATTTTTTTATTTTATATAATCCACAATTCTTGTCACTACAAGAGAGAACCGTCGAATTATTTCCTAAAACTGTGCTTGTTAGAACTTTGAATAATTTAAATAAATAATTATTTTTGACACAAAAATTAAAAATTCATTCGTAAAATATTTTTAAAACATGATACTGAATCAGTATGTTTTATCGCGCGCATCGTATTTGTGTGATGTTGGTAATTTTTTGAAAAAAATATAAATATTTTATGTATTATTTTACTAGAAGAATGTTGGTGATAGAGGCGATTTTTAAACAAAGAAAATCTACTTTTTCTTGCGAAGCTTGCTGCGCAAGAGTTTTTATTATATTTATTTTCTTATTCCTCGCAACTCGTTTTTGTAGAAGTTACTGACATTTCTCGGTCACCTAGTATTAGAAAGAAATAAATAAAAAAAGAATTAAAAATTAATTGTCATTCGAATGCAATATTTATTGCGCACTTCTGCTCGAAATGTCTGCTTAAATTGACTTGGGTTACAAATGAAGAGTAGCAAAGACATTAAATTTTAATCTGAAGAAATTTTGATGCATGAACGGCCCCTTAAGATGGTTTATTATCGTTTTCTTAAAATAGAATGAAGTGGTGACTGATTTTTGTAGTATATCACTTACTTGACGTAGAATAGAAACATCTGCTTTGAAATATGTTGTTGAAATACATTTAATACCTATCGTTGTTACTACCAAATCAATTTGAAACCATTTAAAATTTTACATCTCGAAAAGAACAATTGGCAGGAAAAAAAATTTAAAGTTGACCTATTGACTTGTATACATGTAAGGCTCAATGAGCAATATGGCTCATTGGGCAAGAAAATACTGCAGAACGTGTTTTGGCTTTAGCAAATCGTCAGAATGCGAAATATTAGGTACATTATGGTTGTTTTCAACTGCTTAGAACGCATTCTGTGCTGTGGCCTATTATCGCAACAAAACATTTGCATTATTTTAGTTACAGGAAAAATGCGCAGGACCTGTTATGGAGGCGAAAAAATTCCATAATGAGGTCTGCACGTTTATTTTAATGTCACGTCTTAAGCCTTGTGTACACTATGATAGTACTATCACGGTAATACAGTACGATTGTGTGGCTAGCTATCATATCTGTGTAATAGTGTGAAGTGCTCTCATGCTAATAAGGAACTACAGTAGGCGCCGCTTTGTCCGCTTCAGTTGGGCCCAGCCTAATTTGAGTACAAAAAAAAAAAAAACTGGATATATTTATCATATGTAGTTTGTTAAATTGTAGATTAGAAAATGCAACAAATTGGAAATATAAGTTTTTCCATTTTTTAATCCACAATTTAACCAAATATACTTAATATGTTATATCAGCTGGTTTTTTGTTTTTTGGTTTTTGCTTTATTGAGTAAATCGCTCAGTTATCTTTAAAAGTGCAAAAATCAACACGTTTCGCCCTTATCTTTTTCCTTTTTTTTTTCATCGGATTATCCGTTGAAAAATGTATTGGAAACTCCCTTATTGTTCTGTTTCATAGAAATTTTTCCGCTTTATCCGAAAAATCTGTTTAACTGGCGACGGATTAAGTAGTGCCTACTGTAATGATAAACGATAGGTACGCTGAAATGATAAAGCGATTTCTATCTTGTTATCAATACCATTAGACCAATGAAAATTTTGACGTTTTTAGGGTGTTTAATTTAGTTGTTGTTATATTATTTCGATACAATTTTATCATTTTATTTCACCTCAAATACACAGTTTAATAAAACGTTCGAATAAGAGGAAGAAACTAAAGTATTTAAAAATTTTTCCTTTCAAAATCTGAAATACAGGGGATCTTTCTTATCATTCCACCATACCTATCATTTATTATCAGTTCTTTAATGCTAGTGACTGACTACACTATGATAATACACTAGCATCGTATCAGTTATCGTGATAGACTATCATAGTGTGCACTAGGCTATATTTAGCCATTCTACTTTTGTGGCGTTGAAATAAACGCCATCAAACTAGACTCGGCATTGGGTTTTTCTTTTGTTATTTTTAATGGGTACTCGCATTAAACAGTCACTTTTATAGAAATTCAGTGCCGAGCATAGTTTGACCATATTTAATGCCATAAAATTAGTTTGGATAAATAAGAAGTAGTGTTGAAATAAATGCGCAAAATGCAATATAGAATTCATTCATGTGTGTTTTTGCATTGTGGTAATAGGCTGAAGTTTTGAACGTGTTCTGCACTATTTTTTCACTCTATGAGCAATTTTTCTCATGGAGCCTAACATACATATTAATGAAGGGAAAACAAAATATAAGAAAACATTACTAAACTTATGTTATACCATTCAACATTGACTTTCCATTTTTGAAATGTCCAAAACTAGCATATAGGAAAACTTGAGAAATTTGTTCAAAAAATTATACAGATAATATAGGAAAGATTTATAATTATTTACATTGAAAAATAAAAAATCAGTAATACTTTGCTGAACAACCATTACTGTAGAATGTACTGATATAAATTTTTATGAATTTTCTTCTGAATACGCCTAATAATTGACCTATGAATGAAATTCTTATTAGTTAGTATGGTATTGGTTTCTGAGAGGAAGAGGTCCAACATTATTGAAAAACAAGCAGCAATTTAAATCTTGGTAAGCATTCCATTAATCAGAGAAAATAAGAAAAATTTCATTATTTCGAAACTTCATTATAGAACTTACCAACTGTATTTTAGAGTTGACTTAATGATATAATTTATAATAATTTATTTGTTATAGGTTTCTGAGAAGAAGGGGGTGTGTTTTAATGAAAAATCAGTTACAGTTTCCGTGTTGGTGAAAATTCAATTAATCAGCCTTATTTTCTCCACTTGATCATTTTTTTATCATTTTGATGCCATTTTTGTTTTTCTGAACTTTGGTCAGTGCTTCCAGAGACATACAAATTGTCAAACAAAAATATGTCAAAGATAGAATGTTCTGAATCAGGATATTAGTTATTATTGTTTATGTGTCGTAGCTTGATGAAATTTTTATTTGTATGGAGATGTTTATTTTTCACAACATTAGAAATAGAAGTGACTTATTATGACAATGATGACCTCGTGAAATATGTGCAGCTTTGGATGCGTAGAATGTGTGATTCTAATAGGTTCACATTTATCTTTCGCATATTTTTGTATTCCAGTCTATACTGGGCATTGGACAACTCTTTAGCTGTATGTCTCTGACTGCTTCATTGTTTACCCAAGTTTATTGTTTGAGGATAAAAAGGATGAAGACAATTTTTAAGAAGGTAAAATAAGTTCATCGTTGAAACATTCACTTAAGTTGATATCAGCAACCTACTTTGCATAGTGGCTCAGGATTTGGATCTGCACCCTTTCTCCTGTTCAAATCCAACTTTCAAACTATTACCAATCTAAAAAATATGGTTTACTGAATGCAATTCTACCACGGTAATGATGACCAACACCTAAATGCAGTCTGCTAATATTAAAATAGACTACAGCTCTGATGACCAATTTCCCACTCCCCACAATTGATAACCCATCCAATTCACCTCCTGTTGTTGCATCTAGTGGCAGCCCTCCTTCCATTTCTTTAGATTTAGCAGGTGTACATTAAGTCTGTAAAATTACTACAGATCCACAACCTTCGATATCACTGTAATAAACGTACAAGCCAGCTGAAATTGATTTGTTCTTCAAAATTATTTCACGATATTATTCCCCTTAATTATTTTGCCATTATTTTCCCGTATATTTGATGCGCATGCACCACTACCCACACAGCCACCTACAGACACGAAAAAACATTTTTGTTGCTTCTGCCAAAATAACGAATTCTCCAGTATTACCTATACGCCAGTAAAAATCCAGGACCCACACAACCCAAAACGTCAGGGCTTATAATTACTATCATACACTGTATAAGCAAAAATAATACCTGCGCTTAACAAATAATGTCAACGGTTTGTTGGTTTAACACTTAAGTTTTTAAGACTTCATTAGAGAAAAGAAAATATTTTTTTTTTTGTCTCCAGAGGTGGGCAAGATGTTGTCGTGTGCAACATTGTAGGTGATTGCCCAATTCCAATTTTAATATTCTATTAACGTCATCCGTTGGTCCTTGCAAAGTGGTGAACCTGTGTTATTTTTTAGCCCCTTCGGTACACTGTAACCTGCATTAAATAAGTTAAAGAAAACAGGGCAATTTTTCAGAAGGGGCGAACAATTTTGTTTTGTTTTTGGCCTTCTCTCTGATTCGTGGCTTGTTGTCCTTAATTGCCTAACTTAATAATAATTCGCTGCTTTGTTTCTTGGTTTCCAGGTTTATCTCAGAAGGTAGACTCCGACACTGCCGAACCTTCACTATTTTGGTAAGTTTTTCCTTAGTACTTTAGTTAATTCGTACTTGAAGAGAACGTCGTCGACCTTTCCCCACCCTTTTCTATGCCGGCGTTGAAAACGTCTAATTGATGCCGTGATCCATGTACCCTCGTCTGTCGAATTTAATGACAGACGATAGTGTCTCCCTTAAGCTGTGTCAAAATTCATCCCTCGGTCTTCGTCATCGTTCGTAATTGATTTGTCAAGTAGTTGTCTGTGTGTCTGACTGAACGCCCTAACCTTGGATAGTTCCTCGCCTCCTTCATTCGCTTCCTTTGGCTGACGTTAATTGGAAGTGTAATACGTTTTTCGTTTCCTCTTTTTTCCCATTTTTTCTTTTGGTACTTTATATCAAAATTGTTCAAAAATCGTGGCGAAGAACGGATAACGATCACTGTTTATAACCTGTGGTGCATTTGATTGGACGAGCCTTCTCTCGATCGTCATTTCCTAAAAGGGCAAATAAACAAATTATGTTGACTTTCGATTCCGAATAAACGTTGTTGGGTTAACAACGTACCTACCAAATTTGTTTACGAGGTCCTCTATAACAATGACAAATCGATTAAAACGGTGTTTTTTTCATTGGTGATTGTAAGCGGAAACAGCGATGTAGGTATACGATGGCCATGCAACCGAAAGTTTTTTGAATTTTTTTTTACGAGGAGAAGGGTTTTTATTTGTCCAGAAACGTATTTCAATGGGCGTAAATATTGCATCCGTTGTGGAAAATTCACTTCAAATCGGCAGGTTCGGTGCTGGATTTTCGCACCTGTGCCGAGGGCACCGAAAAAAAAAAAAAAAAAAAAAAAACCGTCAGCAAAATAGAAAAGAAAGAAATTTGTGCAATATTTTGTTACCAAAACTTAGGCGTCGCGTCACAACGTAGTGAGAGAGAGTGTGGCGCGTGTTGCGCGTAATTTGGGCGATAGTCTCCCAAATTAAATTACACTTTCTCTCTTTGGTTGGAAAATATTCGCGTTCGCTTCTCTCGTCGTCGTCGTCGGCGGTTATTAATTATCGCCCTAGGGTGAATATTTAATTCAGCTTATTTCTAATTGCGTTCTCGTTGTCTGGGCGCACTGCCCTCCGCCCTGCTCGCCCTACTGCCGGCCTGCCGGCCTGCCTGCCTCAGTCCCACCATCCACACTGCCATCAGCCACACTCTGTCGAGCTCGCTCACCTACACTTCGCACCGTTTGTCATTCGAATGTAATTAAAAAGGCTGCCGCCGGAGCCAGCCCCGGTATTTGCTCCTCGCTCCCGGCCTGCTCCCGCGACATTATAGTTGTACGTTTTGTTGCAAACGAACGCATTTTCCAGTCCTTTGTTGCCCGGGAGCGAACTGTTTATATGATTTTTTAGGCCGATTTCACCTGTGGCTATTGCGGTTTCGCCATTAGAAACGGCTGTTATTTTCTCCTCCTTAGACCCAACGGCGTAACCTGTACTCTGGAATGGTATAAATGTCGTATAACAGTACCATATTTTCGACTACCTTACTCTGTAATGATGGCTGGTTGAGTGGATGCGCTCTACTCCGTCAGTTCTGACTAGAAACTTGAAGTTGGAAAATTTTTACCATTGCAGTCGGTAGACTGCTGCCTGTACTGCCCTCAGATTTTGGTATTTCACGTTGTTTCGGCTACTCTGCGTTTTTCATCACATTGGTTGCCAACGTCGAGTGTTCGCGGTTACCCCGAAAATGTTTTGAAGTGAGACTGCGTCTAATAAATCGGTATAAGAAAGATGGAGGCGCAACTTTCAGCTGACCTGCACGCAAAACGCGGCAAGCAAAATGTGGCATTCAGTGCGCAGTACAAAATGTGCACACATCCTTTCCTGGTATGAAGTTGGCCATCCTTCATCACAACTTGAAGCTCGGATAAGACAGCCTTCAATTTTTCCCAACATTTATCGGATTTTCTATTTCTCTGTTCCAGTTTTTAATCCCAACTTTTAGCTCGTGGTCGTAAGGCATTTTCCCATCCAATGTAATAACTTCGATCCTAATAGAAAATCTTATCGACTACGAAGGACTACAACTTTCGCAATGGGAGACTGGATCGCGCACACTTGGTGTCGTTGTTTCGCGTGCTGTCGGCCAAAAGTTTCTGTACTCGCCTGTATATTTAACACTGATTTATCAGGCGCAGTCGTATCTCAAGAAACAAAGTGGGAAAAAACAGATGGGTGCTCTAAATGAGGAAAGTTTTGCGTTGGACTTGCACATGCTGGTTGGGGCTTCTGCCCACAAATCATGCAGACTTGGGAGTCGTTTTGTTCGATAATTATACATAAGGGAAAGTGCAAGCGCATCCTGTTCGGTACTCCACTACCCCTCATGGGAGTTCCTGTATAGGCTAATTCAGTTTCTCATAATAAGCTAATTCGTTAACGGAAAGTTGCACCGCTATATCCATATCCCGACCAAAAATGGTAGGCCCAATCCTAACCGAATGCAGGTACTTGCTTATTATTTCGCACGTCCGAGGTGAATGTAAAAAGATACTTTGCAGAAAGTTCGGTTTCGTTAAAAATATTCGATACCTACCTTCGATATTTTCCCTCGCCCACCCTTCAGTATTTATCGGCGACTGAATCGTCGTAAAAAGTACCATTCTCGTCAATGTTACGTCGAACTTCGACTTGGAAATTATTCGTGCAGACATGGATTGTCAAAAAGCTGTTGAAATGTATATAAACTACCTACCTCATTGGTTAGTCCTTTATTTTGTCGAATAATTTAAAAAACTTGTCTGGTCACGAAACTGTGTGAAACATTGACAACTTGCTTCTGTCACTCAGTATATACCGGTATTAAAATTATTAAGCGCATATGCACGTCCATAGTCCATAGGCCGCCCAGCCACTCTTTTTCAAACGCGAAGTGACCGATAGCTGAATGTGTGGCGAGCGAAACGAGAATAAAATTCTGTAGTCTCTACGGCAGACAAGGCGAACTCTACGGGCTATCATTAAGGCAGCCCATTTTCAATGATTAATGACGGTGTAAATTACCGACAAGCACCCAGTAAGTGTAGTTTTTCCACCAAGATCGAGAAATGGTGCACCAAAATATTCAAGAACAAAGAAGAGAAAATAGAAAAAGAGCGGGATGGATGTAGAGAACGCGAGTGTGTTAAAAATGTAGGTGATGTTGTGTTGTTGTGTTCCAACGAGAGTCACATATTTTCATTTAACTTGGATTGGAGGGGCGAGGGGAGGGCAGGGTCAGTAGCCGACGACGTGTCCTCCTATGGTATTTACTTTAATTTGGATAAATCAGGGCAGCGGCAGGACACGTGTGTGCGTTTGTCGGCGCAAAGAACAGCCCCCTTCCCCAATTTTTGTGTACGTATTTATGGAGTTTTAACAAAAAAAAAAAAAAAAAAAAAAAAAGGAACGTCACTTTAAATTTAATAAATCACAATCGCGTCGCCATTTTTTTTTCTTTTTTCGTCTAAAATTATGTGTACGATGCTGCAACACATATCACGTACGGGTCATTCTTTTGTGTTTGTAGACTTTTGACTTTTACGTGTGTGCGTTGTAGGCCATGCTGCTGGCTCGGACAGCCGGAAATTCAATCAGCATCTTCAAAAGTACACCATACGGATGAAAATTATGAACGAAGAGGAAAAGAGAGAAGAAAAAATGAAGAACACTTGAAAAATTTCAAGGCGAAGATTAACGTCGATTGCTTGGCACTTCTCACCCCTAGACGTCAGTTCGTTTTGTTTTAGAATGCAATTTAAGATAGGATCTCGGTCGTTAATTTAGTGTCTTTTTTTCCTTGCCCCACTCTGCATTTCTTTCTCTTGCTCACTGCCTTGCTGGAGGGTGGGGACCAACGTGAACTCGTCATACATTTCTTGTGGTTACATTTCCATTAGTACGTATCTGGGCGCACGCACGCAGCTTTCTGACGCACAGTCCACGGATGCATTTGCTCGCTACACTCGCAGTATCTTCGACCAGCTTTGTCATTTTTCCTATCGCTTTTCGAAATGACTGCATAGAAAAGGCCAACTCGTATATCTTTGGTGGCCATTTTCTTAGATGGATCTTCGTAAGAACCCTTTTTGCGTGGTAATGCTTTTGTTTTTAATCGGCTTAACTTCGTTCTCATACCCACTAGATTGCAAAATCTACTCTTACAACAAAGAAAGAAAGAAAAAGGCATTCTGTACGGCGGATTTCTCCTTCTTACCTCAAATGTCGGCATGGGCGCAACTCAAAATAAATTTGTTATTCCCATAATTTTAATTTTTGAATTCATAGGTTTGCAAAATTTCTCGAAATTTCGAATGAAAATTTATTGTTCTGCTACAACTTTTTTAATTTGAGTGAAATTATGAGAAAATGTTATTCTTTCCAAGGTGGACCATTAAGAAGAATTGCTGTGGCGCAATACTCGGCTATTTTTTTTTAACCTTATTAGACTAGAAGTAAGGTAACTCTACGAATCAGTTTTCAAATATGTTTTAATTCGAATATTGTACCATTGCCCAAATTCATATCAATGAATTACGTCTTACTAATTGCTAATAAAGGTATGCCTAATCCATGTACTTTGGTCAAAAATAAGTTATCTTTTGCTGAAAGAGCAATATTGTGCAGTTGAATGTACTCTTTAAGTGGTATGAATAGAGATTTAAAAAAAAAATTTTATCATCTTAAACATCCAAGGTTTGTTGAAAAATTTGATCAAGATTTGTAAATTCTCACTCGAGTTTGATTTTATCGTAAATTGGGGTAGCTTTGATAATTTAATTCCGTTTTTAAAAAGTAAGTACATTTCTGGATTATTTTTGTTAAATTTAATCTGTTAGTTAAGGATGATATTTTCAATCTCAGTATTCAGTTTTTGAAGAATTTTTCAAAATTAGCTATAACTCGACAATCGAGGTGGGTTTGATGCATCCGTTTCTTACATTAAGTAAAAGTTGAAAGCACAGGTATTCTTCTAAGATTCCAAATCCAAAATTTCTGTCTTATCAATGAAACCATTCTTTTGGAATTGCGTTTTTTTTTGTTTTTTTTTTTTCAAAAATAGGAAACAAACAAGAAATTATTAACAAGGCACATTGAAACTTCATAATAGTATATTACACGCCAGGGTTCAAAAGTGAGCGATTACATGTGACGGAGTTTGCGAAACAAGCGTAAGGAGTGAGCAATTCCCGAGTCATGTAAACCCACATTTGAATCTTATTGAGAAAAATATTTTATATAAATAGTTGTCAGAAAGCAACAAAACGTTAAAATTCTATCATAATGTTGAGTCTTTTTTAAAAATTATAAAAAACGGAATAAAATATCAACCTCTTCATTACGGCAGATTTAACGTTTCATTTAGAAAATATAACCTATACCTCGATGTAAACTGAACATGCTTTCATGTAAACAGATGCTTCACGTTTTTTTACGTGGAGGTGCGTTCACTTTATATCGAGATTATATTCATTAATGATATGAGCTACTTTTCACTCGAAAAATACCATCGTAAACATTGCCTTTCTGATCATTTATTATATAAAATATTTATTTATATATGAAATAAAACGTGTTTATTACATTCACCCATCCAATTATATTTAATCTCATCCGTTATACTAGGCCTTCTCCAACCTTTTTTTAGGGTTTTAAACACGATACAACCACCTCATCAACATCGATGTGGGATACTTCGATTGGTTATAAGTAGTTGTTCTTCAGATCAAACAACTAAATAATTGCCATTCAAAACATTAATAGCAAATTTCGTTAATTATTTATATTATCTTAGACAGAATTTTTAAGCATTATTTGGTTGTTAGATGTTTAGTTATAATATTTATTCATGGTCAAATTCATTCAACCGATAAATTTAAAATATGGTAAACTTTTGAAATTTCTTGTTTGTGAGTCGTGTTCTGTTCGTGATTCAGGATGTTTTGTGGTTTCTATTCGTAATTTTCTGCCATTGGTCCGAAAAATATACACGAGTATCATATTCTAAATTACTCATGGATTGTCGAGACGTGCGTTAAGAGTTAAACAAGACTGAATGAAACATGATGGTAGACTTGTGAAATCAACGGTTCTCATCAAAATTTGGGAATTTGACGTTCCTGAAAACATAGTACTGAAGGGTAGAAAATAATCGGTATGGGTGAACTGAACCGATGACAGAATCAGTGATTTTGAGAATATAAGAAAGTTAAAATTATATAATTTAACCACACAAATCGAAGCACTGGAGTCTTGAATGAAAACATGGCAACCTGCAGCCCTTGTTTGAATTATAAAAAAATTCAGAAATCCGATTAAATATTGTTGAACCAGCTTAGTGTCAACGTAGAACCTACCTGCGACAAACTGATGGTTTCCACAAGTTTGAAGTTGGGAGAATTTCAAGTTTTCTGTTATACCCATCGCGTGAGTCTCATTAGTCTACCTTTCATATTATAGGTTCGCATTCGCGCTTCTCACCAGTCAGATGAGATAACGTTCTCGAAAACTGTCAACCTGCGATTTTTCAACCGGTTCTGATACTTCCCTCAGGCCTCGCGTACATTTTACCTTCTCCCTGAAACTTACGATGTGTCATTCGTAACGAACGAATGTTTCCCAACTCCTAATTGTACGAATAGGTATGTACGTACCGTGTATTAGTTTGTGGTAAACTCGTATCTTATCACGAAATGAATATTCGTGTTGAATTCGAGCAGCCCCTTAAAGTGGGCTAAAAGGAATGTGAATGTAGTGGTGGCATCCTCTGTGCGTCGCCAACAAGTTCACCAGTCCTTCGCCGCCTCCATCTCCTGAAATTCCTCGCAATGACGAATGAAGCCAACCGAGGCGGCTAGAAAATTTCATTAAAACACAAAGTAAATTTTACCTTTCACCCTCGACTTTCGACTCGCAGCTTTTCAAACCAAGTTGAGAAAATGTGGAGAAAAAAAATTTTGAAATTGTTTTTCGTCGGGGTAAGCGTTGGAGTGTCTCTCTCTTTAAATGGTTTGCCTACGTTTTCGCATATATATATATATATATTCGCACCTTGGCGGATAAGTGACTCGTATCATTCTCATTCGTGATTAATGTCGGTTCGGGAGGAGGTGTTAGCTGATTTATGGAACGCTTTATCAGGCATTTCTGCTGGTCCAACATTCACGGCGCGTATTTGAGAGACGATGACGAAGTAGGCGAGTAAGACGATGGTGGGTGCCGGCGTGGCGGTGAGAGAAGCGATTCAAATTAAATCCACTAAATCACCGATGTAACGAAACGAAAGTACAAAAGTGTACACAGGGTGCTCCGCGAAATGCTTTCCTAAACAAACACAAGTTCGGTGTTTATAGTGTGGTGTATTTTCAAAGTTTTGAAGGGGTTGCGTGACTGGTAGAAAAGGCAAAATTCAGGCCGTTGTAATTTGGTTGGTATGAAGGTGAAAAGATAAGTCCGAAATGACGTGTAAAAAATGCGGAGGAGAAGGAGAAGACCAGTTTTAATGAATTGAGGTGAGTACATATGACGTTCGATACCTATTCGACTATTCTTGTTGAGCGAGTAATCGTCTCAAGGAAGAAGGGCGTAGTTGAGGGGTAAGTCTTTATGTGTCTGGATGGCCCTAAGCCAAACAAAAGGAACCCAAACATCTATTAACAGCGTGTTTTTGGCCTTCAAAGTTTTCCTTCATGAGAATAGGTTGGCTATGAAGGTGGGGGGAATGATTAGAAGTCACGGAATGGGAGTGAGTGACTAGCAGATATACATTGGATTTACTAATTATCCAAATAGTACGATAATTACGAGTTATATTAAGTATCATGTAAATTTATATCAATGATTGAATTAGATAAGATAATTCCTGTTAGTGCTCCTGTTGTAAATATTATAATAAATCTTTCACGTATAAGGTTATTAATTAAATATATCCATTGAAGAATAGTTGTTTTGAAGAGTTCTGGATGGGAAGAGGGGCAGTGGACTAAATAATTCGTACAATTTTTTTTATTGTAGAAAATTTTATGTTGGAAAATTTTTTACCGAGCTACTTTTATCACAAATTAGAAATTTGCGGAGAAAAACGCGAAGAACCGAATTTTTTTGGATAACTACTCCCTCTTCCAAATTGCAAGAGGCGTACAAGGTGCTACGTTTAATGTGCTACTCCAGGGGACCCACCCAACAATTCTACCTATGTAGTAAAAGTTTGTGTGATATCGGAACGTGTAGAGCCGAATTCTATACAACGGGGGCTGTCGAATGGTCTCAATTTTCTTCTCCAAAAAAATGCAGCTCAGATCGTTTTGTTGGAATTTTTCTAAAATCAACTTTTCTTATTGCCGCTAATTTCTTCCTATAACTCCCTCACCCTCTCTTTCAGCTCCTGTGGATTATCTTGTCCCTTTGTTGCCCCCTAAAAATTATTTTGTGGATTCGTG
This sequence comes from Ericerus pela, assembly GCA_011428145.1. Classification (NCBI taxonomy): domain Eukaryota; kingdom Metazoa; phylum Arthropoda; class Insecta; order Hemiptera; family Coccidae; genus Ericerus; species Ericerus pela. The sequence continues at coordinate 428,303 of WOFM01000065.1, forward strand.
CCTAGGTAGGACAGGGCTAGGTAGGCCCCGGTTTAAAACTAGTTCATTGGTGACAGAGCCTCATTTTTTAATTTGAGGAATTTTTCTTGGCTAGGAGTTTGCGTTAGCTCGTTTGATTTGTTTTACTCGAAAAGTTGAAATATGTTACGTTGCAATTTTTAAAACATATTTCTATTCGTTTCCTTTCCCGAAGGTAGATATTTTGTCACCTTGGAAATGTCTGTAAAATCTGGCTGCCCTGTACTCGTCAGTCCGAATGGATCGTCCCGTATTTGGTTACCTGCGTCGATTTTTCGTATTTCGTAACTACCGAATTACTAACTGGCGCAATAGCTCTGTTCTTTTTGGCCGCTTGCTGCGAAAAGTTGTGACAACTTCGCAACAGTAGATAGTCGAATTTTAGCGTTCTTTTTGCCCGAGAACAATAGAATAATTTTCACAACATTTCACAACTGTTGCGCAGTTGTCTCAACTATTCACAGCGTACGGCCGAAGAAAGCAGAGCCATAATATCGCGCTCTGCGAGTTTTCCATTCGTCTGCTGAGATCGCTTACAACTCTTTAATTAAGAATCTAGTTACAGCTCGTACACAGGCGGATGCATGCTTCTCATCGAACAGTTGTATCGTAATTACTATTATCATTGTCGCGTTCGTCGTCGCCATTACGTTGTCATCATCGTTTTTCGCTATCACCGCGTCTCCATGACGTCATCGACTATCGCACGTCTACCGTCGCGTTTGCTGTGGCAGGCGCAGGCGCAGGCGCAGGCCCAGCACGAAAAACGCCTTTCCAAATCCATCGATGGCTGGATGGATGGGATGACGCCAAGTGGTACCGCAGGCGGTCTACCGAATTTGCGTCGTGTACGAAAATTTTCTCACCTTTTGGGTGTATTGTCGCCATTAATAGAGACCACGTACGTCGTACCCATAGTCGAAGTCGTGTTAATTACTCTGCTGCCATTTCCGCGCTGTCCAGCCGATGGGCAGCTAGTTTGAAGGAAAGTGTGAGGTGGCGAGGGGATCGGCCCGGTTGCAGCAATTACATAATTATTCCCCAAAGCGTCGCAGCATACCTGCCGCCCTAGCGGTTGCTGCACAGAACAAATACGAGCGTATGAGTGGCTGCACTGCAGTGTAGGGAGAGCCGTATCACTTGGTAACTTATCAATTCGAAACAGTTTTGTTATTTATTACCAAGAAATAACGAAGGTCTAACCTCGCGTTATGTACGATAGGTACCCTTCTGCGGAGGTATTGGAGAAGTAGAAAAAAATTGAAACTAGAAGAGAGCGAAGTGCAAAAGTGCAGCACATATTCGAACTTGAGCGAACACCGCTTATGTCTGCGGGTAAGGTCGATGCGAAGGAACATTTTTGCGTTCCATCGACGTGGAGACTGGAGAATGTGCGGTAAAACTGGAGCAACGGTATATACCTATATAATATTTCGCATTTTTTTTCTCACGCACCGATGGTCGTAATCGTTCGCTCTAAATCAAAATACTCTTGACACTATAATAGTAACGTCCACGCACATAAAGTCAGCCGCCGCTGCCGCCGCCATCTCTACGCCCTGCACACTCGACTTCGGTGTGTAAATCGTTGGTTTTTAAGTAGGTTCTCTTCAGAAAATCTACTTATTACGCTTGGTGTGGTATTAGCCCTCAGGTTTGGGGGTGGGTACGTTTTTCGTTTCATGACCTCAGAAAAATTTTGGCACCAATAACTCAAATTTATGTATATTATATATTTGTCAATTTCTTGTTCCCACGTTACAGGTCGCAATTTTCGTCCGATAATCACGAAATTGGTTACAAACATTTTTACTGAGCCAACGACCAGACCTATTGATTTTAGTGCGGATCGGCCGGGCGGTACTCCCGGTACCGCTATTTTTGATTTCATATTGGTCGTAAATACGGAATTTGTGAACCATATGTACGAAATTTGAAATAAATATTCATTAAAATTAAGTATAGCATGCTACCAATTTTGGTGTGGATCGACCGGACGGTATTTCTGATACCTCTTTTTTCTAATTTGCATGAACTTTTCTGTTTACAAAAATAAACCACATGCTCATGTTTTCTTTATTTTTATTTCATAACTTTATTATATTTCGTTGGTTTTGTTTTAAATTATATGATAATGTTCCATACTTTATCATCTTAATTTATTTTTTATTTTTTCAAGAAAAAATGCTTTTATATTTCACATTTTCTAATATTTTGTTTGCAGCTAACACATTTCATACAATCATAACATGCCATTAACGCATATAAACTTACAGACAATTAATGCGACCGTCAAAATTCGTAATTTTTTCTTTCGAAAACCTATTTTTTCTAGCGAAACTTGTTGCGCTAGAATTTTTTTTTTTTTTTTTGCTGGTAGTGATGGTGGTGGTACCTGCACAGGTTATAATACCTTATCCGTGATGTAGCCAGTTTCTCAAAACTTTCAATATTGGCAAACTGCCTGTATTCTGTTCACCCAGCTGGTGTGTGTATCTAACCGGCGGGTCGATGCCTGGCTAACCTAAACACACCTGTGTCCGCAGCTTATACACGCGCAGCTAATATTTACGTTTATTGCGTGGCCAGTTTGTTATGCGTCTTATTGACGAAATAGAAATTCTCATTTTCCTAACTCTGCAATACTTACCTGTTTCTTGGCGATGAAAATTTGTTTCGTCTATTTTCCTCCGTACATTCGCCGCACGCTTAGGTGACTCGGCTTTGTAATTTCTAACTTTTGATCAAACCATAGATTTTCCAAGAATTCGAAGAAATAATGCTGAAACACCCAACATATGGAATAGGAAGATGATGAGGCTGGGTTAGGTACTCCCGCATTCACGTTCGTTGATGACATTATTCTGTTCTCCACACCTATAGGGGCTGCTTTAAGGAAATTTTGAAGCTGTCCGAAGTCGCATTCAGCCACAAGTAATGGAACAGATTTTTTTTTAATACATTAAAACCTCCTTTTTCGGACACCTCTCAATAGCGGACACTCCCCTCGCTTCACAGACAAAATTAGTTCGGTCCCATTGAAAATGTGTTTAAACTTAGTTATTGGATACACTCCAATAGCGGAACCTCCTCTAATGAACAACGAACAGGGTGAAATAGTCCGGTGAGACAGATTGCACCTCTGGGTAAACAGGGAGGCTGTTTTCAGCCTAATTAGCTCGAAAGGAACGTGAAAATTTAGCTTCAACATTCATACAAGAAGGCAAGAATTATTAATTGATAGATGATGAAGTAGCAGCCGCAGTGAATACGTACTTGAAAATTAAAAATAATGTACAAAACGGTATCCTTAAATCGCAAAAGCAACTGTTCGGCACCCTATTTTTTCCAATAACGGACATCCGGACGAAGTGTGGTTTAGTCCGGTTTGTGTCGATTGGGCGGTATCGCTATAGTAACAATTTCAATAAGTGCACTGGTTATTTTTAGCATTACCCAAATTAGGAGGATCTGCCCGTTAAAATTATCCTTGGTTCTCCAATATGAAAGCAATCGATACTCATGAGAGGAGAAAGTATTTCTCTTCGAAACGCCATCAACCCTGAAACCATTTCTGGTCATCGGTAGGTTAATCTTAGTTTTGAATAGGGTTACGTACACATTAATGACAGATTGGAAACAGCCAAAAATTTTGAATCCCGAATATGAATCTCATAAACAGGAAATTCCAACGATTTTCAAAATTGACTCTCGACTTAGAATTCCTACGCACCAAACATTAGACCCCCCCCCCCCATAATGTTGAAAACTCTACCCAGTTGGTGCATGTAAGTTCATCGATTTCGGAAGAAGCTCTAGATTTTTTCTTTCAGACTAAAACTGTAAAAACAACCAAGACTCAAAATGAAAAGTGATTACAAAAAATCAAGGGAAGGGGAATAAGTATACGAGAAAATGTTACTCATTCTACGACAGGCTATTTTAAGAGTTGTTGAGGCGTGCTTTGTTTTCTTTTGAATCACCTAAAACCGAAATAGGAAAACTCCAAAAATTAATTTTCAAGAAATAAGTAACAAAATAGTTGTGTAAAATTTTGCATTCTTTAGTTTGACCGTTTCATGAAATTATTTCTCATTTGGTGGGATTACAATTATTCTGAGAAATAGGAAACAGATTCACTAGTAATGATTTCATCAACAGTATAACCATAAAGTAGTACGTAAAATACCATATTTTCAAATTTATATTCGTACAAGATCATTAGCCCAATTGGGTTTATATTTTACCTCGAATAATGGTTTATATTGTGCCGCAAAGTCAGTTCGTCGAAAATCAATGATTTATTAATCTTGACTAAATTTTCATCTGACCTTGAATGCCCAGGTCAAAAAAATAAGAAGACTTACTTTTTTTGGCAAAGTGTTACTTATTTTTCATTAAAACGTATTCAGTATTCACAGTTGGGTAATTATTAGGAAGTTATTCGCTGATATAAATATGAGCAATAGAACAATGTCAAAATCTTGATGGCTTATTCGTGATTTGTTGAAAATTAATTTTCAGAATTTATTGTCCTATTCTAGTATTAGAAGATTCCCAAAACGGACCAAATATGCCCCAACTATTCTTAATTGTCTATCATGTAGGTACCATAAAATGATTTACTTTTTCCCATATTCTTATCTCTCTTCCGGTGGGTTTTTAACCACTTTTCACTTGGAACATCAACTTTTTTTTTAGTTTTTCAATTTAAGCAGAAATTGAGTGTTGCTTAAGAAATTATTCGCTGATTTACGTTTTCAGTATTATGTAAGTGTCAGACGCTGAGCGTATATTCGTCGTCTATTGGTAAACTTGAAATTGTAAATTCTTGTAATTTCTTGTTTGTGCCTTTGTAGGTTGTCCTGTTGGAGATTGAAAATTTTTTGTACGTAGTTTATAATTGACGTTGTAGTCTAGTGATAAATGTGAAATATGTTTACGTAACATTTTTCGGATTACCTCGTGGATTTCCAAAGATGATTCATGGGTCAAAGGATGGTTTTTATCCTTAGGTGTAATTTTTTTCCCTAAGTGCTTTTGTTAGGCTACCTACCTATGTACGCATAAAATTCGATAAAAATTATGCGAATGTGCATTTTACGTTTTTCTTCTCGTAAAAAGAATATCTTCTTAGGTAACAGATTAATGTATAGGTACTGACCTGTGTCATTAATTTGTAGTGTAGAAAAATAGAGCCCCCATGTTGTCAAATTTGCTCTCCATTGCTAGAATCAACGGCTGAGTTACTGTACTGAATTAAGTTGGGCACTTACGTATTTAAGTACACAGGTACTAGGTAGATACTTTCAGGCACATATTGTATTGCCTGTAGGACATATATGATATCTGATAAAAGATATAAATCTGAAGCATTTTATATTCTTTTTTTTCTCGCTGTTTTTTTTGTTTTGTTTCGCTCCGCAAGTATCGATTATGCTGTGTAACTCGATTTCGTATCGATACCGCTAATTATGATCGTGCAGCCCCGTCTGAACTGGCTCAGGCCTACTGGTTTCGGCCGAGTGCTCGTCGTGGACTCGATGATCTGTGGACTGTTCAGCGGCTTCGCGCTCGTATATGGTTTAATAGCGTATACCTACACTCGCGTCCATTCTGTCGTTAATTATTTATTTGCGATTAATTTCCACCATACTTGGGGCGTATTCTACGGTGTGTGTTGGTTTTTCCTTTTAGCTGCAGCTCGGTTAACGTCGTGTCGGCGGGTGTACCCGAGAAGGATTTACTGACTGGTTTTCGAGCTGATGACCAGCTTGTCGGTTGGCGTAGCCATGGCTGCCACTGAAGCGTACGCAGTAAATGTGGCCTACTGTGCGCGTATGTGCCCGACCATAGGTACCTACAACCTACACATAGACGATAAATATACTCGTAATGTTATGTTAGTCCATTTCAACGATGTCGCCCAACCACAAAGAGGTGGTTGTCGTCCAAGTGCGACGGTTCGTATATAAATGCCCGCTGCGTATTCGTAGTCCTGTTTACTTACGGAAGATAATTTTTCGTCGTCTTCGTTACTCGCACGTGTTTATCATATTTCCACTTATTTGGTAGGTTCATTTTGCGGCTGCAGTGGTCGCATTACCTAATTGTTGGCCACTCGATATTTCTAATCACCGAGCGGTTTAGATTTCGAAATGTTTGGCGGTTCTGCGACTTTTTGGACGGAGTGAAACAGCCCCATAAACGCGCAGAATGGCTAACGTGTGCACCCTAGAGTGTTTTATTTACTTTGCTGATCATTGTTTTTTCCAAATCAGATAACTGGAAGTTTCAACAGAGAAACGGCCATAAATTGCAAAATTTTGGTAGTACAGTAGATATTTTTCTTATTATCCTGTGTAGGTGCTTTCCTTGTTATTTCTGACCACTCTGATGCACCGGACTGACATATTCACCCATATATGTTGATACTGTGCTACATATGCGCCTCATCTACTTTCCTATGTCATTAATTTTTTATTAATTTCATCAATCGTACAATTTTCAAGACACCTTAAAATAGCATGCTTTTTGCACTTGTCCCTGTAATTTCTCAGCCGACCTAAACTCTTAATTCAAAGCCTAATGTCATTTGTGTCTTTATGTTCATGCTGTTCATGTTGAGAGTATCTTCTCATATTTCTATGACGGTGGGTTGTGTGAGAATACACACTCGCACGCCAAATTCTTCTCCCATATCTCGCATCTGAAGCCCCAGAATCATTTATCAGAGCAAGAGGGAACCCTCATGCGGCAGACAGACAACCCAGTTGGTACCACCCCCTCTTTTCCTTCCTTGTAACGAATTTTTCATTTTTGCGCAGTTGCAGGATTTGTGGGGACGGCGGGTGTCAGCCTGTCCTGCCATCTTCTCTCCTCCTTATCCGCTCTCATTCCTGGCTCTTCTTCTTTAGAATATTTGCTGCAAAGGAAGACACGCTGCCCTATGCGTGTGACCTCCTTGCTTAACGTACAATCAGAGTGATTTTATTTACTAATGAAGTTCATCAAGTGCGCGCTTATTTGGTGTATGATGGAATCTTCTTAATTTTAGCCCACTTGTACTTCTTTTTCTTGGATTGAATATAAATTTTCACAGTCGAGGCTCGCTTAATGCTAAGCTAAGTGGCGATTTGAGTTCACCAAGTATGCCTAGTGAATGCACACTTAGCGTACTTCATTTGCAGAATAGCCCTCCGAACATCGTTACTATCTCGCTTTTGACAACTGAAGCATGCTGGCTGGATTTTCTCTGATAACCATTTAACTTAGGTGGTCTGTACCGAACCCCATGGTCTCTGAGTGTCTGCATATTTTTACGCTTATTTTTAACTGTATTATTTCTGTGGGTATTTGAAAGTTTCATTAACACTCGCCCCCTTGATAATGTTCTTTCTACTTTAACTAAAGAGTCGATATACTCTAATTTAACATCAAAACTGATTGAATGTTGTACTTGCATCAAGTTAAATTATTGCACTCGATCCTTAGCCTTTGTCGCGCTAAAACGAAATCTCAATTTAAAAAATTGAAAATTCACTTTTGATTGAAAATTTTATTTTTGAATGTAAAACTTTCAATTGGGAAAATTTCAAATAGAAGCCCAAGTTTTTAATTAGCTTCAGTATAATCCTTAATTTTAATGTTTGCTTGTGAAAACTGCAAAACCAAAGAAACATAAAATAAATCCCTGTTAAAAAATGAAAAAAAATAAATAAATAAATCAACGCAGGAAAGATATCTTATCGACGGAAGTATATAAAATTGTATTGTGTTCTGCGTTTTGTTTTCTTTGTATAGTCTATTCGTTATTTTTTTTTATATTTTAAATTGGACTTATAGCCGGCTAGATGAGCAAAATTATACAACTGTGGGACGGATAGTGGATGCTGGCTGCATAGGTGAATGGAGAAGTGCCCTCGGTGATGCGAATATTGACGACGTCGTTTCGGACAGAAGAATGAAATGTGAGCACTGCTGCCGGAGAGAAGAAAGAGCACGTCTATACGTTCTGTGTACGGAGGATGTGGTCCATTGGAATGTGTTAGGTGATTGATTTGTGGATTGAGTTGTTGGTGAATTGATTTTTGCTGGTTGCGAACGAATGGTGGGTGGTTGTATACATACGTATGGCCGCTATTTGATTGATGTGTGTGGTGCGAGCGGCGAAAGGAGTCGTGAGGTGTAAATCATTCGAAGTAGACGTTCATTGTTTTAGCGAGTAGAATCTTTAATGACTTCTTTGCATTTTCTACACTCGGTCGTGATTGCGTTTGTCTGAAGTGATTGAAGAAATTCGTTCGGCTTTCTGTTTGACGTTTTTGATGCGAGGTTTTCTGGTGACAGATAGGTACAAAATTGAAGAGTGTATGGTGATGAAATTCACTATCGGCTTATGGTGGCTGTCATTTGCACGATGAAATTTGCAAATCGAGCTTGTAGTTCAGTGTTGATGGTTGCGAAATAATCCATTTCATTTCGCGAATTCCTTTTTTCATGCAAAATGGCTACAACATTTTGCGGGATTCGAAGCAAAAACAAGTAATCCTGTATTGTTTTCTGGCCTTTTGACCGTAGACCGAAGTAGCCTAACTCTTTATTCCTATTTCTGCTAATGCATTGGTTGGCCTAACCGCCTCATCTCCAGGTTAACGTTCGAAAATTTTTTTTTAGAAACTTGCAAATGCTTCGTCTGTCTAAGCATATGAATTGGAAATAAATCGATTCCAAAACGAGTGAATGTACATTTTTCTTTTTTTTTTTGCCAGTTCCAAATGTTATTTTTGGGAATTACGAAGTATCTCATCCTTGCTAAATAGTTTGTTAGCATATTTTTGAGCTACTTATAACCTTCGATCATTTAACGCTGGATACCCAGTAGCCTTATCCCATAAATCTATGAAATCGAATGAAACTCGTGTCCATTTTGGGCCTTTAGGTGTTATTGTTGGCATGGATTTGTGTGCTTACCTGGGTATCCAGTACTAAATGATCGAAGGTTTTAATCCGTTGTACGTGTTTCTTATCCATTTATGTGAAGTCACCAGCTATCAGCTTATAAATTCGGTGAGAACGTTTTGTTTCCATTGGGAAGGTTATTAGGGTTGGGAATTGGGTACCAGTTGTAGCAACAGTCGAGTTAGACTGCCACGGAACACAGTCAGCCAAAAGGATGTTCGAAAGGGGCTTCTCCTTTTCACTGCTTCAGAAAACCTTTGAAAAAGAACGGTTTTAACTACATTCATCGATCAAAAAGTATTTTATTTTTATTTTCCACTGCTTCAAAATTCAAATCTTTCAGTTTCTTCCTCATCATCTTCCTTGTCGTAAACCTCTTCCTTTACTTCTTCTTATGAAGATAAATCGACGGAATCTTGCCAATGAAATGATTTTCTTACAAAATCCATATTACCAAAGTTCTCCTCATTCAGAGCTTCGTAGCTGCGAAGGCGAACTGTAACTGTTGAAAATGGGCTACATGGCGATCGATTCCATTCCTCAATGACTGCAGTGCCACGACAGATTCTCGAAAGTCAGCCTATGCTCGTCGATAATGGTTTCGGGTTCATTCGCCCGCCCAGAACTGCTTCTCACCACTTGGGCATGGCGTCGAAAACTCGTCAAATTATATCAAGGTCTTACCCTTGTGTTCTAAAATTTGATCGTAAAAACGATGGTCGTTGAGAAAAATTTTCACTGTTCGGAATTTTCACATAGGCGTGTTACAGACCTCGAATGCGCCAGCAATACCTACCACCATGTTCAACCTCAACTTTTCGCCTATGCGTACGTGTATGATAGAATTTATCGACACTTTATGTTACCTCGTACTCATTTTACATCAAAACGATAAAAACAAAAAAGACATACTACATAAAACACACCCATATGCACGAGTACGTAGTCCCAGCAGACGCACATATACGTACACGCACACACGCGCACCAGTCTGAATCAACTGGAGTTTATATAAACCCAATAAAATGTGAACATTTCTTTCGCTCCCTTTATCACAACCATCGCATTTAGAATTCATTGAACTTGAACAGTGGTGTAGTAGAGAGAGACAAAAGAGAGAGAGAGAGAGAGAGTGAGACAGATTGAGTGAAGAGTAAGAACGAAGTGAAAATAATTACTAATGGGATTACGCGTGGGTGAATAAACCGCTTCGATTTGAATTCTTGCTTTTTTTTTCTTTTTTTTTTTCTGTTCCTCCTTCGATCCTTTCTTCGCTATTTTATTTTCAGGCATAGGACACATCGTCATTCTTCGTCTTTCGTTTGTTTTTCAATGCAAATGCTAAACTGAAAAATTGAGTCAAGCTCGAATCAGTTGTAAGAGAAAAAAAAAATTAATTCCTAAATAATGTATTTGAAAATTCGCGAATACAAACACCATTAGTAGAATTAAATTTTCAACTGCTTTTCGAAGAAATGAAGGTATACACACGATGAAACAAAAAAAACAAAAAAATCTCAAATACCCTAAACGATAAGAAATCCCATCAGATACGCTCCGACATCCGCAAAAGTTGTTTTGAAACAGAAAAAAAGAAAAAGTTTGAAAAAAAAAGCAAAGAATTCTGCAGCCTTTTTCAAAAGATAAACATAATTAAAAGCTTATTGTGTTTTCTTTTTTTTAATTTTGTGTTTTTGTTGTTGTTTTCCCCCTTTTTTGGAATGAAATGACGTTGCGTGGATATATTTTAACGTGTCCTCTTACATTGTCTTCCTATCCACCCCCTTAGATAAATATGTACATATATATATAAAAATACATGTCTACATATTACCCGGCGAAGAGTTTTAAGAACTTGGTAATACAATAAGAGAGACGAGTCTATGAAGTTTTCGTGGAAAAGATAAAAGCAACACACGAAATGAGGATTACAGAACAGAGGACAAAGACGGAGGTGGAGGAGTGGGTAAAACTGGAGGGTGAGGAGGTAGCTGGAATCAGAGGAAAAGCCAACCAGCTACAGGAGAAAGAAGGAGCCAAAGAGCCAGCAAGTGAAACGGAACGATTTTGGTATTTGACAAGTTGAAAACGAACGGATTTGAGAAAGGAGTTAAACTCTGATGCTCTCTCTCCTCTGGTTTATAGTATTTTCCTTAGACTATGATGTATGTTATAAGCGTCCCGGCACTACTCCGGCAGATGTAATTATTTCTTCTGTTTCTCCATTCATTTTTGGGGAGAAAGCTTTGTGTTTTGCCTTTTGTATGCGGGAGTGAATGACGACAACGAAAAGGATATGCATTCCATATTTATTGGCGAGTTTTACCATCGCTGCGGCGAGTCCTTTGGAAAAATTTGAGGCGAAAGATATTTTTGGACGAATGCGTTTGTGCAGTTTCGTTCCCAGTCGCATAAATAGAGAAAACTATACGTTGAACTGTTGAAGAGCCGGCTGAATGTGGTCATAGGGCCATGTGGACATTTTGAGTGGGGAGAACTCCTCATCACAAACCCTCAAAATGCAGATTGTACGGTTAGATTTGGTTAGGCCCGGTTGTACCGACTTTTAAACCTATTTATGAGCTCGGCTTAACTCCAAAAACGCATGGTAAATTAATGTTGAACCCGGTTTATCTCACAGTTTGAAAGTTAATGAGTACAACTGGGCGCTATGTACTGCGTGACCTTTGTGTATAGTGGGACTACCTTTGGATATCTCACCTGCTTTTTTTCACCCACTCTCCTTCATCTGCGCAGCGAGGAACACTTTCAGCCAGAAATGTTATCAGATATTTTTAACTTTGACCCAAGTCCTGGCTTCAAAAATATAAAATTAACTTTTTACATTTGGTTCACAGTGTTAGGGGTCAACGACTTCGCCGAGCAATTAATAAGCCAGTACACCATTTTGAAGGAAATGAAGCTCAAATTTTGTTTTTTGATTTAACAACATTTAAGTGGCCAATTTTATCGTTAATTTTACAATTTTCGGATTATATGTTGGGCTTTTTGTTCTGCTAGGTGGTGTTAATTCAGCCGATTAACGTTTGCACAATGTCTCATTACGATATTAGGTATTCGGCTATTCCAATGAAGATAGAAACTAATTTGTGCTGGATATTTACGATCGCAATCGTACCTCAGCCGCACCGTACAGTTGCGTTCTAATGCACGTTGGACACTTGCATCAGTACTCCAGCCATTCAACGGTTAAACACGTGGAATTGGCTGCAAGCCCGGTTTTCGCTTATCGAGTAAAGAAAAAAAAAGAAATACTTGCTAACCGTATTCTATCGCCCCTGTCCATTTTTCTGCTGCTCTCACGGTACCTACGTATCTGTCCGACAAACGAGTATTTCATTCCTTTTCTTCTTACTCGAGTATTATTAATTTATTTGTTCCCCTGTTCCCAATTTAATGACGTTAATAAAGCGATTTTCTTCCTTTATTTATTTGCTATTTGTTTATCATTGCGAATGAAACCGGTTTACCGATGGGCGAAGAAAAAGAAGCGACCGTGTAAATGATGGATGCTGTTTGGTGTGTTGGTTATGCGAAAAATTTTGGCGCCTTCATTTAGGGAGACAAAGCTGGTCTAGTGGCGTCCACAGGTTTTGAAAGAAGTGTATCATGCATATTCAACTAACCACCCACCCACCCACCCACTCACCAAGTTACCTATATGGGGGGGGGGTCAATTATGAAATAAAACAGATATTAAATTATTTAAAAAACGAATTTTAGTATATATTTACAAATAGTAAGTACTATTATTCAATTAGGACAAAATTATTTAAAAATAATAATTTTAATATAATATAAATTTATAAGTAGGTAGGCAAGTATATTATTCAATATTTCAACTAGGCAATTAACTTATTTTTTAACAAGTTGCTGGTTGACGCAAATGAATTTATTATTTCATCATAATCTAATGAAACATCTTTCTCCATTGAAATTACCATTAAATTTTCCAACCGCTCTTGACTCATTGTTGTACGGAGATGATTTTTTATCAATTTCAATTTTGAGAATGACCTTTCAGTTGATAAACTTGTAACTGGCAATGTTACAGCAATTTTGACAAGAAGAAATAAATTAGGGAAAACGAATTTCAAGCAAAATTTACAAAGTAATTCAAAGATTTCTGAAATACTACCGCTATTAACAAATTTACTAGTAATATTAGCCAGTTTTGAGATGTCTTCTTCCTCAGAACTGGAACTTTCTCCACTGAAAAAAACTAATTCCTTGTCAGACACAATTAATTAGTCTTCATCACTGGCAGCATGCAAATGTTTTGGAAGTTGTTTGGCATTGTCAAATTCATCAAATGAAGAAATAAACTGTAAATACTCTTTTCGTGCATCATCCACATTTAAAAAATCACCATATATACCACAAATAATTTTGAAGGCATCCACCGGCATCTTTCCATTATTTTGTTTAATTTCATAGATCCTCTGTCGAGATAGTAAGCTCAGGTCCTTCAAAATCCCCATGATTATACCATCTTCACCAATAAATTGTCTGTGAATTTCACTGCTGATAATGTCAATTGTGACTAAAAAAGTGGAAACTTTCAAAGCCATCACTGGATTTTCAATGGGTTCATCGTGAGCCTCCTCTCCACACATCCGCTTTTTCTCTCTACATCTTTTACCTTCTCCAAGTAATGTAAATTCAAATTATATATTGTTTATAAATGCTTTTACCTTGGACTCTACTTTCTCAAAATTTTCTCGTAGGTTTTTAATTTTGTTAACTTTCTTCTGTAAAATTTGGCTAGCTGAAAGTAAGTCAAAATCTGGACTTTGAAGCATTTTTGTCATTCCATCCGATATAGCAAATATTTCTTGAAATATGAAAGCTGTATAAACAAATTGTTCTATTGTGAGGTACGTAATTAAACCGTTGGCTGAAGCTTGTGCTTCGTTGTCTGCAATTCCATTTGTCACACCAATTTCCTCCAATGTGTCCATAAGGGCTTCGAATGTATTGAGAACTGTATCTAAGGCTTGTGAGTGTGACATCTATCTTGTTGTATTCACTCGTTTCAATCGTTTAATTCTTGTATTGGGATATTTTTTCTTTTGCTTTTCTTCATAAAAATGGACACGCCGTTTGCTACATGAAATGAAGGCGTAAATTTTTTCCAAATTACCAAACAGGTCCCCAGCATTCAGTGACGAACCAATAGCAGATACTATAATTAAATTCAGACGATGTGCCCAGCATCATACGAACAAAGCCATTGAATTATGCTGTTTTACCAAAGCTTGGAGGCTCTGATATGGACTTCTCATATTTGCAGCTCCGTCGTATGATTGCCCAACAAGATACTTTTTCCAGTCAAGCTGCCAGTTGGCAAATTCAGTTTCAAATAAATTAAATAGGTCTTGACCCTTGGTGGAAGGGGACTCTTTCAGGGCCAAAAGCCATTCATGAATGCGACCTGTTTCCTCACTTACATAGCGCACAACAAATGACACTTTCTCCTTTCTTGATTTATCAAAAGTACTATCAATTGAAACACTGAAAAATCTATTTTGGCATATTTCTTCTGAGAATTTACGTCTTATAAAACATGAAATCGTATTAATAAGGTCATTTTGGCGTTTTGCTGAAAGAAACGAATATTGTGGTTTCTTAGTTCCTTCCAATAATGGTTAGAGGTAAGATGCCATAATAGGACTTGATTTCCCTATTAGTAATACAAGGTCCTTGAAGTTTCCATGAGCTAAATTAGACCAACTCTCATCATGCCCTCGGAATGCTAAGCAGTGTCGAGCTAAGAATAATGATATGTCAATCAGCTGCTTTACAACTTCCCAATTTTGGCAAATTTTCATTTTTTGCGCTGTTGTTAAAGCTGGTAGAATAGGTCTGCATGTGGCCAAGGTTTTACCAAAGAGAGTGGCTTTTATATGTGTGTCTGATATTTCATGCTTTATGAGAAATGTGTCACCACCAGTCCAGCGAGAACATTCTTCGTAGACCCAAGATTTCTTTGTATTTTTGCTAAAAAGCATACAGTCAAGACAATACACTTTGTTTTCAGTTTTTTAGTATGACAGCCAGGTTCTAAGACATAGTGAACCATCAGGTAGTCAACAGAAGTACCACGAAGTTTGAAATCGCCACCCTGATGGATCTTTTGGAAATTCACCTTCTAAAAGCTCTGTCGCAGTAGGTTGGGATGGGCCCATATTTAATATAACATCTATTAATTAGGAGATATTTTAAACGTTGCAGGGTCATTGTCAAAAATATTCATCTCTCTACTAGGCTCAGAAATAGAATCCAAATTGTGAAAATTTTCCTTTTTCTGGTAAAAAAGAAAAAATAAGAAATCTTATTATTTTGTAACAAAAAGTTTGTATGTTTCAATTTAACATTAATGAAACCTAGGATGGCTAGGATTAACAGTAAATTTGTACCAAAAACATTCTGAACTCTCAATGGACTTTTAAAAAAAAAAATTTTTTCAAAATTACTTTTTCTATGTTATGATTTACAAGTTGGTATAACTGGTAGGAGTACAGTGAGTATTCTGTGAAACTGTGAAAGGCTGGAAAAATTATTTGAATATAACCAGGTATGACTAAGAAAAACATTCCTCTTTACATGTGGCCTATAATAAAAATTGAAAGAGTTACAAGGTTTTAAAGTTTATAAAATTCCCAATTTTAAAATGACTTTTTCATTGAAAATTTTCAGCACAATTATTTCACAATTAGGCTACTCAGGATGATAGAATGCTTCGAGACAAACAAAAAAAAATTCTAAAAAGTTATGACCCAGTAATATTTTCAGAAAAGAAAATTAAAAATTTTTTAGGCCCTAAATTATAAAATTTCAGGTTTTAAAAATCATACGGGGCTATATCTTTTTTAATTTAAATGACAGAGGACCTTTTTTGGTTGTCTAGAGTCCTAGAAGAGTTTTATCACTCTAATTAATTATAAACAATCTCTACTCAAAATCTGCAGTGAAAAAATTATGTCAAAATTCTCAATTTTTTCAAATTTTAAGACCTTGTAGCTCCTTCAATTTTGATTATAGGCCACATGTAAAGAGGAACTTGTGTCTTAGTCATATACCTCGTTTACTTGGTTTATTGTGCACAATACCTGATTATTTGTGCTCATAAGTACGAGTATGTCTTCATGAATTTCTGCTCCAATAATTAGTGGAGGTGATTGAATGTTCAGTGTATCTGGATTAAAATCGACATCTTTAGGGGTATTTGTATCTTGTAAAGGTAAACATAGTCCATCGCCATATTGTTTTTCTGGTATAATTGCTACAAAAAAGAGTGGTCATAATCAAGAAATTTGATAAATTCAAACTTTGAAGATTATGATATGATTTGATATTCAAACCCCAATTAAATTTAATTTAAAAAAGTATAAATAGATAGATTGATCTGATATAAGTTATATTATTACTTACCACTCTTATAGAAAGAAGTACCAGGCTTACTGGGCTCATCAATCCCACCACTACAATCTTGAGGATAAAGGCTTTCTCCTGAATCTGAATCGTTTAAAAGTCCATATAATTTGTATTGTTTTTACTTTTTAGGAACATTGGCGTAACTACAAGTAGGAGTAGATTAGAAGACAAATAGAGTGCAAGGTCACCCTAGAATGCTGAGTAACCCAGAAATACCAAAAATATAATTTAATTTAATAACAATTTGTCAATCATAAAATATGAGAAAATTTGCTTTAATGAAAGTGGCTAGCTAGTTCAATTTTATATTTCCGAGGCAATTTCCTCCTGTGAGATGATTTTATACAAAACAATAGTGGATTTAAAAAATTGATCAACTAACTTCCTTTTCCTTAGTCTTCTATAAAAAAAATATTTAAAAAAAAACTTTTAAACATTGGTTCAAAACAATTTTTAAAACGAATTTAGAAAATGTATTATTTTTAACATTTGACATTTTTTTGAAAATAATGAAATTTGAAAAATGTAATAATTAGGCTGGGGTTTGCAGAGGAAAAATGTTTGAGAGAAAAGGACGAAATAAAAAACTTTCAGGGTTGATCCTAAGTAAAAGTTTGTAAAAACCTCATGAAATAATAATTACCTATTTCATAACTTAGATGGAGCTCACTGCCTCCAATGGGTCTCTGGTTAAATTTTGCCATATATCTAAATCAAATCTTCCAAACCTAAACATTGGCCTTGCTACACTTGCTTCATCTTCATATACTTCTTCTTGGTCACTTGCCACAAGTAATGTGTAAAAAAATGAACCAACTCACCATCAATGATTTCATTGTTTTTCTTCAATTGAAAAAAAACATCCAATGGCTTCAGTACCTTCTGCTTCTGATTGCTTTTCAATGATGTTTTGAGTTTTTTGCGCTGACAAGCAGACGTGTGCCATTTCCAATTAGTACTATTATCATCTTTCTTCCTTTTCCGACCACAAACACAAACTTTCAAAATATTTGAGTCATCCATAATGTGAATTCACACAATTTCACATCACCATTACAAGTAATTTTTAAAAAATTATGGAGATTGAATAATCACAATTTAAACAGAACAACAAAAACAAAAACAACAAAAAAACAGTTGATGTTGCCCTCACTGCTGGACACATGCAAAATTAGACAACTTACGATAGGAAAGAATTGTTTTGTTTGTCACTTTTGAGTACGTACCTATTAAAATTTGGTCAGCTCAACTTGAAAAAAGAAAAGAAAATTGCAAGTGCAGTTTTTTTTTTCACTAGTAACCTGCTCTCTCTTTAACTTGTTACCAGGATTGTTCATTTTCATTTCATAATACACCACAATGCCACATGGCGCCATTGCCTGTCTATCTATGTCTGCATGTGTGTTGGAATATGTATGTATGTGATGTGATATAGTGTGTGTTTGTGTATGTGTATGTGCATGTGTGTATAAGTATATGTACATGTACTTGTATTTTTTGGGTGCTGTTAAAACAGAGAAGACAAAATTTTTAGCTAGGCAGTAGTGGATGGGGCAACAACAGACAGGCTATAGTTTTGCAACCAGCAGACATTTACCCATTTCAGGTAATGTACCTACTTATATAAGTATATGATATGGTGCAGTGGTATATGGTGTGGTGTGCTGTTCGTTGTAAACAGAAGAGTAAATGCTTTGTGTTAATGTGGTAGGGTTACTGGGTTGGTGTATAACTAGACATCTGTATAATTATAAAAAAATTTCTATCCCACTGATTTTTCTCACAATTTTTTACACGTCGACTATTCTTTATTCTAGACCACCCACCTCAAATCAAGTGTATCATATGATACACTTGAACCATAACGTGGACGCCACTGAAGCTGGTTGAGTAAAGAAGGCTTAGAGGGGGTAAAAAAAATTTCGTTTTGTAGCATTTTCCATTTGCCTGTATACTTGAGACGGTGGTCGTAACTTACTATTGTTGGATTTTTCACTTATTAAAATTGCCCGAGTAGTCGGACTCGAGGGTGGGAATGAGTACGTTTTTTGTTTCATGATTTTCTGAGTATTTTTTGCACTATTTTTGAAAATTCATTTTTTTTTCATGTATCCCTTTTTGCGTGAGTCTACTTCCAGGCGTAATTTTGGTCGAATGGTCTTGAAATTTGAAACACATATTCGGATCCATCTAAGAAAGAACTATATTGTTTTTGGTCCAGATTGGGCACATAGTCCTTCCGGTAGGTCACTTCATAAGCATTTTTTACTGAACAGTGTATAAGTCACAATTTTCTATCGATAAGCTTGAAAACTGGTATACGTATGTGTTTTAGGTTAAGTACAATATTATTTACCAATTTTGGTGCAGATACGCTTTACGATATGTCTGGTATGAGCAATTTTGTTGAGGTTTTGGAGGAGTAATTTTCGAGCTGTAGTCACAAAATTTTGTACTGGTATTAATTTGAAGTACATCTAACATGCTTCCAAATTTGGTTCTTATTGGTGTTATGGCTTATTCCCTCGGGCTGTTGGAGGTGCTATATTTTTCATCTTATCTCAATAAAAGTTGCAATTATCTTTCAATAGTCACGAAATTTGGTACAAAGTGTACCTCTCATACAAGGACCAGACCTACCAATTTTGGTTTCGATTGGCCAATTTGTTCCCAACTTATTACCTATTTAGTGTAACTTTTCCTCTTCTATCTTTCTCAATGGTCCTGAAAAATTCATTTTCTAGGCTTCATCGAGAAAAACACTCGTTTTAACCTAAAAACCAGCCGATTTCAGCAAAAGGTCAATTCTCGCCCATCCCTCATTTCCGTACCCTAGATTTGAACATTGACACTAAAATCTCCGCTTATATTTTTATAACCAGCAGATATACAATAGCACTATACTTCGTTTTACAATATGGGAGATTTTTTTTCATATGTAATTTTTTTTTTTTTTTGGCAGTTCTTCCAGTTGTTCTTTCGAAAATTGTTATAAAGGACCTTCAGAGCACCTTTTGAAATATTCATCGCATCAGATAACTTCAAAGGGTGTAAGGTGCTTTAAGTTTCTCTATTTTGAAGAAAAAAAAATGAAAATTTATGATTGTTCCTTCACAATTTGTTTTCTTTACGTTTTTCTGAAGACCAACTGTTTTTGTTGTAACCCTTGCTGTGAAAAATAGTTGTAATGTTGTCACCTTCTACACCAACTTGAGAATTAGTGTGAAAGCTGTGGTATAATGTGAAGTGTATGCTCAAGATGATGGAGTAATAACACATCCAGATTACTGAGAAATCATTGTTTTTGCTATTCGCAAAATTGACAACGCAGTTGTGGAACGTGACTAATATGTACAATTAGTTATTTAAAGCCAAATATGCGAGGAAATGAACATACTCACTATTTTTTAAGTGTTGTATTTTTTGTTGTATTTTTCTCGATTTCTTATAAGTATGCAGAGGAAATTTTGTGTGCGATTTGTATTTGAACTTTTTCGTCTTATATCCCACGGTTTTTTATTCTGTTTCATTTGTACCAACTGCGTAGCCTATAGCTTTTAATGTATGCTCAATAAACCTACAGCTGATAGAGATGTGCGTTTTAGTTCATTTGGTGGATTTAGTTCAACAGGTCTCGGTCTTTTGAATGAACTAGTTCAGTGAACTAGTTCAAAATGAACGAAATGAGCTGCATGAATCAAACCTTTGAGTATGTATTATTTCATATGGAGAGCAATTCGTATACATTTTCTATACCTGGTTACTTTCAGACATGGAAAGCGCTTTCATTCCCCGAAAACGCTTGCTATTTCGTTTTATTTCAATCATCCTGTGATTAACAACAATGCTGTGATGTATAAGAGTGAACTAGCTTGTATGTCTATACAATATAACTTTGATTTTATAATATCTTTTAGTTCAAAGTGAACTAGTTCATTCTCGTCTTTCGGTGGTCTCGTTCATTTAGGTCTTTCAAAAGATTAGTTCAAATGAATTAGTTCTCGGTCAACCGACACATCTCTAACAGCTGAGCTGACTAGATTTTTTCAGTTTTTCTAAGGCACATCGAATTTTATGTATGTTTTCTATGAAAATCTACTTATTAATGTTGCCTGCATGAAAAGACCCGGGGTTGGGGCGCGTACGTTTTTCGTTTTGCAACTCGAGGTAAATTTTACCATCAAATCGGCCAAACGGTACCTCCAGTACTACTGTTTTTCTTTCTATTTAGGATATAAAATGCCTAATTTTAGACTAATAGCTGCGAAATTTGCCAAAAGTATTTACAATAATTTATTGCAACATGTTACCAATTCTGGTGGGTGTCGGCCGGAAGGTACTTGAATGACATGCATTGTTGTTTCGATTTTGTAGTTCGTAATGGTTTTACACTGTGTAATTTTAGGTGCCATACACAAAATTTAATACAATCGTCAATTATGATCTATTAATGACTTTACAGCCATTAATTTTTCACTTTTTAAAATTTCACTCTTTTTAACGGAGCTGCTCCTGCGTTAGAATTTTTTTAATTAGGTATAAGTTTTTCTGTATAAATTTTGTATGATTGTCCTTATATCGTAATTTTACAGAAATGATGCGTTGCTTATTTGTGGCGATGAGGCTTACTGTGGTACGTGATACTCCCTCTAAATATGGGTACCTAACTATCTATCTAACCGGCAAGACTTTCGTCGACAGACTGTCATTATGGTCATTAGTAAGATGGTATAAAGTGGGCAAAGAACCAACACCTACCGGTGTCTGTGTAGAATACATTGATTTTGCATGGTATCAGTTTTAGGCATTTTGAATATATCTGAAGCCATTATCTAAATTGGTTAACTATAATGAATGTGTTTTGGTTTGGATTACGCCATTTCTACTCGCATACTTTTTTATCGAAAGCATTTTTCTATTCGAGGCTGAAGTTTGTGAGTTTTTCCACTTTACTGAACAGCTGCTTAACTAAAATGATGGGCTGGAACAACAGGAAAGACCGAGAATCAACTTTGAACAGAAATTTCCCGGAGCTAAGTCCTTGATTGAATTTTTTTGCGGTATCGAACGTAGCTATAATATGTTCTGAAAATTTTTTTTTTTTGATTTGCAGTTTTCTGTTGAAAATATGGCGGAATGAACGCGCTGCGTACTTTCCGATGGTGAAATTCGAGTTCCCATAACAGATTGTAAAAATTATTTCTCTTTTTTTCGGAATTCAGACAAATCCTTCGTTCTAATTGGAGACTGTAAGAATTGTCCCCATTTTCTATCGGTATACTCGAAATTTTGTGACAATTTCAGATTTTTATGGTTCGAACAACGCATACTTCCTTTCCACAGCGAATTGACTGCCAAAAAAATAAATAAAAATAAAAAAGAAAGAAAGAAAGAAAAAATAAGTGTAAATTTGTACTTCATTGCGACTGGAATCATTGGGTGCAGAATACGAGTGTTTTCCAAGTCGGCCATTAAAATTCCAACTTTCTGGCTTTCGAGTACATTCGTCTGGAGGTTCCATACCTCGTGAAGTCTCCATTGAAGAGACCAGAAAGTCGAATAGGTAATCCGTTACGGGTATACTTTTATTCGCTTTCCTGGTTTTCGCTTTTAATTACTATTACATTATCCGATTATGGAGGGTAACAGAAACAGAAACAGAAACAGAAACAGAAACAGAAACAGAACCAGTTTCGGTAGAATTTTTTTCCGCTTCTCCGTATCGATTAAATATCGGCTATGTTCGCAGCACCGCCTTCGCCACCCTCTTCCTCTCGCCACTTCGTAATCTGATGTCCGATGCAATTATCGAAAAAGTAAAGGCGATTTCCACCATGAAGCTGTCGGTGGCCGATGGAGCCGAAAGGGAGGCCAAAAGACGAGGAAAAAATGATGTTCGTTTATAGTGAGCCACAAGAAGTGGCGAGTTGGACCAGAATAGTGACAACAACGACGAGAAAGACAAAAAGCAACATCAGCATGGAACTGAGAAAAAGTGTAGCCGAACGAGAGAACAGATATGGAGAATATATTATAATCGTTGCTCGAGTAGCTTCGTACCTACCTATATTTTTTTCTCATTCTTACATTTAAATGTGATTTCAATGGAATTTAGTTAAAGAATTGCCTTTAATACTCGTCCATCGGCAGATTAATGCGTTTCAAAGAAAAATATATTCTAGCCTGCGTTTTTTTCCTCTCTTTTTTTTTTCTGCTTGTATGTGGACCTCTACCGTTTCTGTCTCCGTTGCTGCAGCATTATTAATTGTGACATTCGTTCGGCATTAAGCTCGCCTAATTGCGAATTAATCGACCCACGCTGTGAATATCGACTAATGACGTCGACGTCGGTTTTTCATCCGTTTTATGTGCAGTTCCTCTATGGTGTACTTATGATGCCTGCAGTTTCTTCTCTTAATTTTTTATTTGCATTTTTTTCTATCTATCCTCGTCGCCAAGTACGAGTGGAGACCGTGTAATTGAATAGTCAGAAAAATTCAGTTGCTGGCGGATATGGGCGAGGGAATCCGGGAATCGGAATCGATGTTTACGTTTGTTTGGGAAAAGTTGGTTAAAAATACGTGCCTACTTACGTCTGGATACGTGGAAATCCGTGTACCTACGTTTAGAGAAATGTAAAAAACTGGTGTGTTTGGACGCCGTGGTGCGTACATACCCGTAGCTTCGGTAATATTTTTTGACAAAATTTGATCGATAAAAAAGGTATTTGAAGCAGCTTCGAATGGAAACGGTGAAAAACGTAATATTCATGCCACTCGACGTCCAATCCTGGAGATTTCTGTTTTTTAAGAACGCAGTTTTAGCCAACTTGGTGCACAGCTCAAGGAATTTGGCTCAAGAAAGACAAAAGGTGGATCAACTCGTCGAAATTGGTCGAAAAAATGTGAATAAGTCTCGAAGAAGAGAAATTTATGCATCGAGCATATTATGGTGCTGAGCGGAATAGGCAGTCAGTTGGTTTTGCACTTTTAGATGAACTATGTGACCAAGAAGAATCGCAAAACTTGAGAAAAAAGTGAAAACAAACAAATTATTTTTAGTTCGCTTTTTTCTATTTTCCCCCCCATATTTTCTGTTGCTTTTGATTGAAGTGGGGCCAGCTCCAGCCCCTGGATGCTCCGGGCTGTATTGCTGGTTGCGTCCGTACGTACTACCTTTTGTCTAGTTGTCTAATTGTGGATTGTGTTCACGAGTCCTTTCTCTTTATTAACGGACGTTAGCTTACCGAGCCTCGACCCCTTCACCTGACTTAGTTTCAGGTATGACTGTTGAGAGACCTTTTCTTCTTTGTCTTCAGGCACCGGCATTGTGTAATATGTGGATGGGAATCTCATTTTCTTCTCCATGTTTCCTACATGTTGCCCTTCTTGATGCACCTACTTTGTGTAGCATGTGTCACCTGCTTACGGGGCCAGTCAGAGGACCCACTTTGAGGCGATAGTTTTTTTTTGTTCAGTTTTATTGGAAGAAATTCTCTGTTTTAGGAGTGCTGAAATTCTGTGTCAGGTTGTTGCATAGTGGTTCCTTTTGTTTTGCCATTAAAATACGTATCTATGATTGACGCGAAAATGAAACTCGGTAAAAGGAAAATGTTCTGGCTTCTGAGAGTTCTAGCTTATGAAAACAGTTAATATTCTTCAAAGAACTGAAAGGACCCGAGGAGAGATGTTTTAAAGAACGATTCTTTCCGAAGATCACAAAAAGTTTGAATGTTTACTGTCCTCTCAGTCATCAATTAATTAAAGAAATTGAAAATTTGACTGTAAAAATATAGCCTTAAAGTGAGAAAAAAAACAAACAATTTTTTGGATGCTCTTATTAGATTATCATTACAAAAAACAACAATCTTATATGTGAAAACTCACCAAGTCAGTAATACGACTCAAGACACTGTGTTGAAAAATTGCTGCTTTTAACTGGTGGTTTTCACAGTCTAGTCATCATCATCATCATCATTATTGTTTGAAGAATTTTTAAATTTTACCTAATGTGGTAGAAAAGCCAACACGTACATTGTATTAAGATGTACATAAGAAAAGTGCCTTATGAACGCTTAAAAAAAATCAACGCATCAACCCCTCCTCTAGAAACGTAGGTTTTCAAAAACCATGCAACTACAATCAAAATTGGCTACGGGTTAGTGTAAATCGTTGAAATAGTGATTGTAACTAAATTTCGTAGCTATTGATTGAAACGTCGTATCCATATCAGAGTCCAAAATCGGAATCAAATTGGACATATCGGAAATATCGTCTGGCTGATCCGCACCAAAATTGGCAACACGTTGGATTGAATTCGGACTAAAATTGCGGATCTATTCCCCGGTGACATGAAAATGGAGAATTGACTATGAATAGTGCTGACGAGAAAGTTATCGGGATTTGAGAAGGAACTTGATGGTGCTGCGTCAGTGATGTCGCGTGTGAGAGGAGGAAAGGGTGATTCCGCCGGGACAGGACTTTTTAGAAAGCTCGAAAGAGCCTGGTTCTAAGTTCTAAAGTCCGTATAGATGAGTTTTTGGATAGAAAAAATGTATTTATTCTGTAGCATATTTTTAAGCGCCCCTCCTCTCATTCCCCGAAGGTTCGATTGTGATTACCACCCGGGCCTGGACTTCTTCTCCGCGGCCTTGCGCTGCAAACCTGCTGCAAATGGGTGATCATGGTGGAAGTGCCGCATTCCTCATAGATCTTACACGGGCAATGCCACAACCTGTCCGGAGTGTATGAATTGTCGATGGTGGGTGTGTTTTGGATCAAAACAAACTTCTTGTAATAGGTAAAAATTAAAATTCCTATAATCTTGCGAGAAATGGAAAGAAACTTCAAATTTTTATAAAAAGAATAAGGTTGAAAGTAAATCGTATTTTTCAGAGCATCGCAGGCTTTGTGTATAGTGAATTATTATCATTTATACACGTTCGTCAGCCTCCAAAATGTTCTTCTACTTTTCTTTATCTTACAAACTTGATCGGTCAAATTGTTTGCTTCGACTCGTTTTCTCAGCTTTTAATATCAATATAGGGCCGTCTTCAAATTTTTGTTTGCCATTCTTTTCAAAGTTAAGCTAAATTCTTGTTCGATGCATCAAATTAGGAAGGAAAATCCAGAGAATGAAATGTGACTAAGGACAAACGATTAATTGAGGAAGAAGAAGAAATTTTCCGCGATACTTATTGACCTAATTGTATTTCATAAAGTCATTGTTTTTACGTCTTATCATTAGTTGTCTTTGGGGTCAAATTTACAATTTTATTGAAAATTTCGTCTTCCTTTTAAGTTTTTTCGGCTTCTAATCCCTCAAACTTGTTGTTCTTGGTCTCCTTCTATTCCTTGGAGTCTTTTTTTTAATTTGGTATGCCCTAAAAGATATGAAGGGAATTATAACTGAAAATCGAAGACTACTTTATCCAGGCAATACTTCATTTTTCTTTATCGGCTAATGGTGCGAGGTCATCCCACATGTAAGCAAGGTTTGCCCCTTGTGAGTGAGCACACCTCTTAACACTAGGCCCATTTTCATCTGATGAGGACTGATAACGACGTTATCATGTAGACCATGAAAGATTTATTGGTTGAAAAGGTCATAATAGTTGTTTTAATGTGTTGCAGGTTCTTGTGAAATACAGGCACCTATGAACTGTAAGTGTGTTTTTCCCTCAAACAAATTTACAGAATTCGGTGTATTATTTCCTGTAACGAAATCAAAATTGGAGAAAACGTTGAATTCCGGTTTCTTTAGTGATAAGGACTCGAAAATGTAGTCACTCAAATGGTGAAAAAAAAGTTCTTAAAACCTGGTTTATAATTTTTTAAATTTCCTGTAAAAGGTATCTCCGGCGGTTCTATAAATCTACTGTAATCTATAAATCTGTATTGCCATATAGGTAACGACTTTCTGTACAAAAACTGTACAGACTTCATTGAAACTGAACAGAATTTGGTCCCATTAAACGCGGCTAGTAGGTACCTTAATTTGATTTTGCCTCAAATTTTTGAATTGGTACCTCCTGAAGATAATTGAATTTCTTTCTTTTCATAAATTTGAAGACAATTGACAGCTATATAAGTCAGAAAAAGAAATATTGCTTTCAGTATACCTACCTTAGATACCTTAATTTCATCTTTGAATTTCCATAGGATCAAATTCATTTTTGTGTTTAACAAATTTTGGCTAGATGTTAGTTACTTTGATCTTGAATCCAAATTCTGTAAATTAACTGAAAACTTGGCTTAAATTTGATGTGTACCTTGTTCAAAACAAGAATTACTATTTTGGCTAGGCAACCCACATCACAAAATTATGTTTTTCGTGTATTTTTCAAGGTTCTGTCTCATTGATTTGTCCGAGCATCGATGAACAACATGATAATTCGTTTTTTTTCTGAAATCGTACGTTTAGTTATCGAAATGTCGCTGAAATTCCCTAAGTAAATTGAATTCAGATCATTTACGTCACATAATCCTGAACAGAATTTTAGTGATATCTGAATTACCAAACGTATGATTGAAGTCAAAGTTCCACACGATCTTCAACTAATATATGTTGTTGACTCGGGAAAATTTCAGATCAATCGAACGATTGGTTCTGGAGATAACTTAGAAAATTTATTCAAATTCAAAGGATCTGAATTCAATCTACTTGAGGAATTTCGGTGATATCTCAAAAACTGAACGTACAATTGCAGCCAAATTTTCGCAGTTTCTTTCGCTGACGTATGTTAATTATTTTGCAGAATTTCAGCTTTCTACAATCCTTAATTCTCTCGCAATCGCCCTCGATGTGTAAGAGGCATCAGAATACTGTCCCACATAACACTCGACGACGCGTAATGAAAAATCTCTGTAAGTTCTGTGGTGCGGTCGCACCTATCTGCCCCTGGCACTTTGTATTTTGCTCAAGGTAGAGGCACGAATGAATGCACCAGTAGAAAATGCACGCTGAGCATAGTTGCGCGTTGATGAAGGCGGTATAAGTATTCGTAGACAAGACGCAGCATCGAGAATTTTGTGTATTCGTAACTGGCAACACTGATTCGCTACTCAGTTTCCCTCTCTCCGTCTCACTCGAAAACGTGAAGCAAAACTTGGGTTGATACAATTCGTGGTTCAGTAATTTCACTCTACAGTGTCTGTGCGTGACTGCTTTGTGTGTGGTTGTTAGTGCCGTTGTTGTTGATAATGTTGTCAATGTTGTTGGGAGTCAAGAATCGTTTCGTAAAACGGTTTCGCTCCATTTTTTCGTTTTAATGATTCTCCATTTAAGTAAAATCGGTTTTTAATCGTCGCAGTTGTATATTTCTGATGATCTCGCCTTTTTTTGTTTTTACAATTTTGTTCTTACCGATTTTCTTTGTCGCGTTTGTGCCTATTTTGCGTATTTCGCTCCGGGTGTCGTTTCGATTGTGAGTTTGTTTACCAAGTGATGTGGTTTACTCTGAAAGAAAATGGTAGTCTAGCGATGTCGGATGCGTAAAAATTAATACCGGCGTACGAGATTTTGAGAGTGCAGTTTCAAAGTCGTGTATCAGTGCCTGCATTTGAAGAAAGAACTAGCGTGCGCTTATCGCGACATATTTTCATCCAGTTGTCGAGGTATTTCCAAGTTTTTATGTTTGAAACAGTTTGATATAATTGAAACGGAATTATTATTATTTTTTTTTTTTGGCTGATTGTGAGTTATAAAAAATAAACCAGTTTCATTCGGTACGGCTATTATAATTCGCATTATTTTTATGTCTCATACGACTGCACTGACGAAATTCTCGCAGAATTATCGTTCACCTGGTTCCATTTAACCGTGCGAAACGCGTCCGTGTTATTTATGACTGAAATACTGGCTTTGGCCATACCATACAAAGAATTTAACCGAAAATTTTTTAATCAAACCTATGTTTTCAGGATTTAGATGAGTGAGTGATTTTGGTAAGAGGGGTTTTAGTTTATTTGAATCTTTCTGTTTGAAAGTTGGTCGATAATAATCTACTTTTTGAAATGTCAACTTCACTGTAATCGTTTTTGTTTTTTTATTGAGCGAATACCATAGGTAAATGGGATTGGGAAAATAGATTTTCCAGTTTTGAAAACAAAACAAGTTGGCTAATTACGAATGAAATAATGGATTGATGCCATTGCGATGTGTGTACTTGGAATGATCATAAATTCTTCTAAAGATACAGTACCAAATTAACAGGTTTTTTCAGGGAGGGGGGAAATATTTGGGTAGTATAATTTCAAATTGATGAAAAAAATTCGTCTATCCGTTGCAAGGAAATCGATCTTTTTTAGGTTAACCGTTGAATTTCTAAAAGGTTCTCTTATGTTTAATACTTTTCCTTTTAATTTATCATGAGATGGAAGGGGGGATTGAAATCGGTGTTTAAATAAACGTAGTTAATTAATTTAATATTTGGATAGGTATCTATTACCTATCTTATTCATTATCACACGTTCCTCCATTTTTTTCAGAACATTGAATGACCGGGGATGATATTTTCCACGACAATGGACCAGATAACGAATCCGAAGTTTTTCTGAAAATAATTGTTTTGATATCTGCTGCATATATCCCCAAAATGAACACTCGGTTTTTAAATTTTTGGGTTGGTATATCATAATTTTAGAAGCTGTTTGACGTTTTCGCAGAACACTCAGAATTTTCCACGATGATGGAGACACTGAACACTGTTCTTAAATAAAAATATTGTTTTGAATTCAAGTTTGAGAATAACGAATTTCAATGCGCTTCAAACTTTGTTGTTCAAATCTCTTTTTGATCATGGTGGGAGGAGGTACAAATAGAGCACAATCTAGGCCTGTAAAAAAGGGTCAATTAGCACCTAATTTTCGAAGTTTAATTTCGAAAATTTGTGAAGGTGGTACGTTAACACCAATCGGTTGCTTCATCGGGTTTTTGTTGTTCTTTATTAGGAAAAAAAGAATAGGGGTGAGTCATGAGAATTTTATATTGTTGTCTTCAGTAAAAACATCAAACAATGAATTTAGACTTTAGTAGGTATATCATTGTCTTTCATAATCGTCAGATTTGTCACCATTATATTGCTTTTTTGAACGAATGAATGAAATCGTTCGATTTCGACGAATATGCTTTCACAGAAAAGTAAACAACAAAAGATTTCTTTTGTATGCGCTTTAAATACACGAAGCCTTTTAATTGTTTTCATTTTGCCAGCCTAATCAGAAGAGGTTAGATTTAAATTTTTTTTGTCAGCACGTATTCGTTGTTAATCCGCAAAAAGTGAATTTTTTTTCCAAAAAAAGTAATTTGTATGTTTCATAAGATAATAGGTCTGTATCGATGGATATGATTTCGCCATTTAAATTTAAAGTTTCAGTTCGTTAGATTCTTCTCAAATATTGTTACTATTGTTTTGTGGAAAACGGTTTTATGAAGATTGTGAGCAGCATTGTAACTTATTCGGCTTTACTTTGAATGATATTCTATGGACTCGATCCAACTTGATTATGTCCTTTTTGTGTGGTAGTGCAATTACCTATTTGTCGATATTCTTGACGGTTTGTGATAATTAAGGTGATTGTTTTGTTTGAATTACTCTTAGTGAGATTCACGGTGCTTAAATATGTCATTTGCAAATGCGATTTTCGATAAGTAAATAGTTTTCCGTTTTATTGATAGTTTTATGACGTGCGTTTTATTATGACCCAGGAATATTGTGTTTTTTGAAACTCGTTCAACTGTTTTTTTTCTTTTTTTTCATAAAAGAAGACGAAGATTATTTATTAACTTTACTCCTGTGATATTTTCGTCAATAGGGCCTTCGATATTAGTGACTATTCTTCGAAGAGGAATGTTTGCTAATAATTTTTCTCAGTTGTTCAATCACTTTTGGATGTTTTATCAATTTCGCAAAATGAATTTCTTGTATTCTTAACCCACATCATTCATCGTATAATTTTCATCTTCATTTTTAGTTTTTCATTTTTTTTTTTTTTTTTTTTTTGATATTTGTAAGTTTGTATTGATTCTTCTATGGAATATTTTTGATAATGTTTTCAAGAATTTGGCTTCTATGTATGTTTTTTTCATATTTTAATTTTGAAATTTATAATTTGCTCTTCGTATTCGCGTGATTGCAATTTAGGACTAACGTTACAGTGGAACGTATAGGAAATGACATTAGTCTCCTCAAACTGGAATTATTTTGGACCTCAATTAACCTTTGAATGTTTGTATGCTGATTAAACTATACCTGGCATGATTTTGTCCATTTGGACTATAGTGTCAAAATTGTACTTAATAAATTTATTCAATTTTGAAAACTTTTCACTCAAAAACTGGACCGTCTGGAGATCGAAAGGATTTACATTGACATTGCAACACGGGATTGAAACACCTACGATGTTACCGCTTTATCAAATGAACTCTCGTTTATTAGATTCGGTCCATATGGACTAAAGTTGTGGTGAAATACCCTATACATTTGGAAAGGCCACCAAATGGGAAAAAGTTCCTCAAGATTAAAGATGGCTTGTTATTCCACAAAAAATAATATCTGTAACACTGAATGTACTTTTATTCGAAAAAAAGTAATTTCCTGTACACCTGGTTTTTTATGCCAGAATCAATAAATCTCAAGGCCAAACAACCGATCGAGTTAGCATTCTATTACTAGAACTTGTTTCTAGTCCTGTATACCTATATGTAACTCTGTCTCGAACAAAGTTTTTTAAAGGCAAGAAGACGGTTTAAATAGAACTACAACCAAAGGTTAGGACGTTAGATAGCACATAGCCTCATAGTTACCCACTGCATAGTGAATTCCAAATGGAAAGAAGTGCTGTAGGTCTGTGCGAATGAACACTTCGAAGCAGTGATGATCGTTGAGTCTCGGACTAATTTAATGTAGGTATCATTTTTTTTACTCGTTCTTAAGCCATTTTCGTCTGTTACCTGATTCGTGGGCTTTATTCTTATCACTGAAAGTCGATATATTTTTGTAAATGTTTCATTCAGAAAAGATTCCTTTTTTTGCAACTTGGTTGGTACCTATTTCACGGTTCTTCGTTTGGTTATTTTCTAGTTGCACTCTTCTCTGTGTTCCTTTACCCTTTCTCAGTTGGGCGATTTTTGTATTCAGATTGCATCTCGAATGGAAATTGTGTGTGCAAAGTAGCTGGTAACGTTGACCCAGCGGGACCCCCCAAAGTGAACGGTAGACCTATTCCGTTTTGGAATTAATTATAATACGATTTGTTTATGGAGTAGGTTTGCTTTCTGCTACTACGACTACGTCCACTATAACTAAGTACTCGTCGCATGTATTGTTCACCGAACAAATGCGCGACATAAATATTTTTGAGAAAATATTTAGGAATGAGTTTCGTAATCGCAGCATTTAGAATTTAGATCCTCTACTCGGGCCATTCGAATATAAAAGAGATGTTACTCAGCGTGTGATACATTTAGTATAGAGTATCGTATAGAGAACGCCGTTGGTACCCATTTCGAACAATCGACTCTCTTCCTTCAACTCGGATGGTGTCGAACGAATTCTTATTTTTATGACGCATTATTTTGTTGTTGTTGTTCCTCTTCTTACTCTTCTTGTTCTCCTTTCTTTTATTAGATTATAGGGAGTGTGTGTATTTTCTTCCGCATTATTCCAGTGCTGTGAGAAGCTATTAGGTACCTACACGTATACGATGGCTGCTGGAAATGGTCGAATTCTTCTGCCATATTCGAAACGAAATTGTGTATCAGCTTCTTTTCTGTGAAAAATCTTGCTTTAAGCGAAGCAGTACCAATACCTGCGTACGAAGATCGTTACTGGAGTTCCGTTTCGTTTATTTTTTCCAGTATCATTTTGATTCTCAGTTATAGGTGCAGTGTATTATAGAGAAGCTTCGTTTTTCCTCTTCAAATTCCGCACTCCTAGTCTCGCCCTTTTCATTTCCACAGTCCCTTCGCAATTTAAAAACTTTTTCTCATTACCATTTCTCGTCGCTCATCCGCGATTCTGCACTAACTTTCGCTTCGATGCCCCGACGAAAAAAAAATACTGCGCATAGGCCACAATAAGGAGCTGAAAAAAACAAAAAAAAAACAAAAAAACAAAAAACAAAAAAAACAAACTTTTAAACGAAAACTTTTCCTTTTAGCTACGTCTATCATCCCTCAGAATCAGTACGCAAAGAAATTTCCACAGCTTTGATTATTCTATTTGATAATTAATCAATTTGTGTTGTTTTTTTTTTTGCTGCCTTTAATTTTTTTATCGAATGTTTGTCGTACTACTTGAACTGTTTTTTCAACAGGTTTGTACAATGTTGTTCTGTAAAAAACTTTTTTTACGTCCCTGAGGAATGTAATTTGGTGAAGGAGAAACGCTTTACTTCATTGAGGGTTGTTTGTTTCAAATTTAAACGAACTCTAATATTATTGGTCACTTATGGTAGGTGCATTTTGAAGACTAACCAGATGGTTGGTTCGCAGGTACTATAACTGGGTAGTTCTATAATGTGGCACTACTAGGAAAATATAAATAATGAGAAAAATTTAGGACAGCCGCTCCCAAAGTGTGATCTCCTGACCTTCCGTGATCCGCGATAGTTGGCCAACATCAAACAAAGAATGTAGATGTAACCCTTTATTCAAGAAAATTCTTAATTCCGAAAAAAATATAGTTCAAAATAACTAAGGGGAAGGTTTTGGAGTTTTTTCATATATTTTCAAAAAACTGAGTTCCGCAAAAAATTTAGTGACCGTGAGTGAAAGATAATTGGAAACCTCTGGATCTAAGGTATCGAATTTTATTGTCATCGTTTCAATATTATTTTAATTAGTAACCTAAGCCTAACTTGTGCTGAATGTATGAGGTTAAATCTTCAGTAAGGCTGAAGGTTTGTTACCAGATTCTCCAGTTTTACAGCTGGGGAAGTCAGTACTCGGAACTACTAACTAAGATGACGTATGCGTACGTGTTTTGTTTCCGGTAATGGTGATCGATCAATACCGCTGGTGTCATCACACAGCGATAACGTTTATAGGCTGCCATCATATTCTCACTGTGACCTCATTGTGTCGATTTTACCCAAATTTTGTCATTGTTCTGCTCACCCGATATGATTGCTCTGCTGCCTGAATAATCGTCATCACACTCTCCGTCGTCTTAAAAGAATAATGGCTTAATTTTGGCATAAGTAGCTGCGTGAGTCTGGTTCTGGACTGTTAGTTATTGCTTTCATCTAGACGTCGGGCTGAACTCTCGAATACGATGAAATGTACTGTTAGCCTCCTTCTCCTGGTGAACCTTAGGTTTGCATAGGGTAAAACAAAATTACTATCTTCGATTTTACTACAAAATAGTTTTCAAAACCTCATATATTGTTGACCAAATTTTTTCATTTCTAGGTCTCTTAAAATTCTTTAAATGTCATAATTATGTTTGAATGGAATTCCTGGTTAACCAGTGCATCGTTATTATTAAAACTCTTGTCTTATCCAAATGAAATTATACTGAACTGTGGAACTGAGTAAAATCTTGTTTGCTTTGGTTAGTGAAATTTCATTCAATTTGTAGGAATTGCGTTTCCTATCCATATTAAATGTAAAGCTTTTTATCGCTTCTACGGTCACAAAAAGTTTCCTACACTCGATGACGTTATATTTTTAAGTAGGTTTTCTATTGAAAATCTACTTATTAATCTTAATATCATGGAACAACCTATGGGTGGGAGTGGATACGTTTTTCGTTTCATAACTCAAGGAAAATTTTAGCCCTAATAATAATAACTCGCATTCATATAATATTCTATCCTATACAATCTTATCCTATAATATCTTATCAAATCCTATACTATAATAAGAACAATAATTGTATGTATGTATGTATATGAAAGGTTTTATTAGCGAATTCTGCCAGGCCTAGGCTGCGTACGATTATTATGATTTATGACCTAAGAAGTATTTAAATTAACAAAAGTGTTTCTATTTTCCACAATCGATGAACCATGGACCATGTACTATATATATAAGCCAACTTCTTGTTATCGCGGTACAGGTCTAAATTCAAACATTAGTACTAAGCCAAGGATCTGACCTATTGATTTTTTTGCGGATCGCTCATACGGTACTTCCGTTATGGTAATTTTCGTTTTTATTTTGGCTATAAAATTTTTAATTCTGACCAATAGCTACAAAATTTGAAACAAATATTTTCTATGATCTGTTGTAACTTGCTATAAATTTTGGTGAGGATTGGCCATACGATACTGCCAGTATCGCTATTTTCGTTTTTATTTTGGCTGTAAAATGCCTAATTTTGGACTAATAGGAATGTAATTCGTAAGAAATATTTATTATGATCGATTAATAACTTTTTAGTGACTATTTAATTTTATAATTTTCAAAAACTTGAATTTTTCCAATGGAGCTGCTGCTGCATTAGTTTTTTTATTTTCGCATAAACAGCCATCTTATTCTGAATGGAGGATGCCCTTTTGTTTGTTAGGTTGTTACCCAGACCTTCCTTTTGAATGCGAACCCTGTGTCTTTGGGCAAAGACCTCGAGCCTGTGTTCAGCTATCACCTATGATATTGTTCGTGTTGCAGATGGGAGAAATGAGGTAAAGTCATTTTTCCAGCCAGGACTCCTTTTCTGCCGCAGTTTGTCAGTCTGGATATCCACCTGTCATCTTTTAGTCTTGACATAATATGTCGAACCCAATCCGTCGCCACCTATCGCCACAATAATATAATATGCAGCCAATCAGCGCGGCTCTCCCCGAACAATTTGGTTACGGTTATGGCTGTGGCTATGGCTATGGCAATGGCAATGGCAATGGCAATGGCAATGGCAATGGCAATGGCAAATTGGAGAATTAGCTGGACACTTGATTTTGTTTAATTTTCAGCTTTGAATTATCGATGTGGACGGATTTATGCTATGCAGAATGCTGCTGCGTGAGAACTGATTTTGCTGGTGCACGTGCCTACTTTCGTCCCGTGTACGGACAAGGCATGCGCTCATAATCCAACCAAGCGAGGGTCAGCTTTTGCCGGCCATTGCCGTATTTTTCTGTGTTTTTCGTGCCTCACTTTATGAAATGCGTAAACACGTTCGGAACGAGCGGCAGAGAGAAATAAAATTAATATAATAAATACTTCTACGTTCAACAACAGGTACACGCGTTTGTTTGCAGTCGACTATAAATTTTATTTTAACTTCTCTCTCGGCTGATGCATTGCCAGCTGTAGTCGTGATCGCGCGTACTGTGTGCCAAACAATGCGCTAAAATGTTCGCAAAATGAAGGACATAAGATTGTATGTCTGGACCATAAATTTACGCGTTTATTTTATTATTAAATGGAGTGAATGAGAAAAAAAAAATGTCGCACGACAAAAGCAAAGTACCTAATACGTCGAACGGCGCCTACGTGAATAATTAAAAAAGCACATAGTCTACAGAGCGACGATTTACCACTTTTTCAAGCTTTATCACTTTTTTTTTTTTTTTTAATTATATTTGAACAATAGCATATATTTTTTTTTAATAAAAATGCATTCGCCCCTAACTAAAGGGAAAATTGCCAAAAAAAGAAGAAAAAAAAAGAATTGTGGCAGCCCCCATGTACATATTATACGTGTGTTCGCAGAAATTAAATTACAACGACCGGATATCAACGTAAAATTTATGAATACAAAATTATGAATCGAACGAATAGACACAAATTGGTGTGAAAAGGGAGCAAAAGATGATAGAGGTAATTTGTTAATGATTAATTAGCTTTTGGTGTACTGAAACCGAATGTGTCGAAACTTTAGTACACTTTTTTTTGGGGGGTTATTAATTTCTCCTTTCTTCTCGAATGTTTATTGGTTAGTTTTGGGTGGTAGACTATTTGTTGACGGCTTGGTGCGTAAAATATAGTGGTTGACGAATTTTTCTATGTGTGGATTAGGTTGACTTACGTCTACGGTATAAAACGACGATGCTGTGAAATATTTGAAAGGGTCGTTTTCATGGGTGAGCAATGATTGCTTCATTACCAGTGGGCTCCTCCCATTCTAGTTTCGAAAATGTCGTACCATAAAAGTAGTATTAGAAACCAAAAGCATCAGACTTCGATTTGAATTATTTTACGACATCCTGCTCGATAATTTCGTGAATGGTATGAGTGATTCAGCCGGTGATCCCAAACTCGTTCCCGTTTGACCATTTTATTTTTCTCATAGTTTAACTCGTCCCAGACTGTTACTTCATTCCCATATCTACTATATACTAAACTCGCCTCCGGTGAAAACACAACTTGTTCCCAAAAAAGCATTAAACTCGTTCTCCTCACAAAATCATTGATTTCTTGTACGTCAACTCGTCCCCGAACTTCTGAAAAAATATATTTCTGTACAGTAAAGTCGTGTGCGACAACCATTTAAGTACCTTCCTGTACAAATTTATTTTCTTTAGTGCAAAACTATAATATGTATTATCGAAATTAATATATTTATGTCAGTCATAAACGTATAGTTAATACCTACCTATCTAAAAAAAAATAAATGGAAAAAAAAATAAATAAAAAATAAATAAATAAACTAATAAACTATTATTTTTTGAATATCTATTGTATGTAAACGTACGTATTGAAAGTATTAAATTTATTACTATTTTTTACTAAAATTGTTTTGCCATTCGAGCTTTTCATTTCACGAATTTCCTCAGACATTGATTGTGTTGACAAACGCATAGATAAAACTGAACTGTGCTACATGCGACACAAACTTCATATTAAAATCGGTATTTTAATAAAATACAGAAAATTCTGTATGTCTTCGACCTTGGACCAGTTTATGCAATAGATTTGGGAAGGAGAGAACAGTCTAGAATGAGTTAAACTAAGATTAAATTAGTCCACGAGGACGAGTTTACTGTATGAAAACATGCGCTTTCAGGAGTTTGGAGACGAGTTGACATATAGGAAATCAATGATTTTGTGAGGGAGATGAGTTTAATGCTTGTGTGGGAACCATCTTTGTAATGCCCGCTCCAGCTTAGTTGAACGGTTTAGTTAAAATATTTTTACTATATTGAGAAAAATTTGCTCAATTATTATTCTTTTTAAGAACCTGTATGCAAATATTAAAATTTGTTAATGATTTGTAGCTTCTATTGCACCTTTCATGTTGATCAATTTGGAGTTTGAAGCTGATTCCGGATGACAAAGAAGTTTTGTAGGCGATGCCTTCTTCTCTAATAATATTATTATTTCTATCTATTCGAATTGGATTCCGTGCACGCTGGAAATCCTCCTTTTGGGAAAAAGCAGCCCTCATCCCTAGAATGTTCAGAAGCAATATTTTGTGGGTAGCTACGTGTTCATTTTTGTCATTTCTCGTCCGCAATTCGTTGTAATTTGTGATGAGCAAAATTGGTCTTGGTGTTGCACTTTTGGTAGAACCGAAAGCAAAAATCGACCGTGCAAGACCGAAACCGCTAGGCCAAACGCTAATAAAATGTAAAGGAAGTAAGAAGGGGATTGAAGAAGAAAATGAATTAGCGGACCTTGGTACCTATTTTTGTGTTCGGTGTTCAGATGGCCGAAACCGTCGACTGAACAAAGTTATCGCAATTATCGCTCACTCGTGGTCAGTAACAACCAATCCCTGGTATAACCGGTGCGGTGTGGGTATAAAGTACTCAAATGCGAACGCGTTCTGTGGAACAGTTTCGATGATTGATGGTGTTCACCCTGGCCGAACGGATCTCTCAATTTTCATCATATTTCGCTTTGAAGAACGCAAAAGGGGTTGCGTTTTCCCTTGTCACGTAAATCAACGGCTCGTTTCTAATTATTCGCGTCGAATTAGGTCGGCGGTGCGAACGTACCTTCGAAGAGTTCACCCCTTTGCTGATGGGCTGCCCAACTCTCTCGGTTCTGTAGGCTTCTGGTGTGGTGATCGAAACGAATTTTGAAGAAAACTTTGTTCGAAAAGAAGCAAAAAAGGGTTGAATTTTCGAATATTTGTCAAGTTGACTGTATCATGGAGAAATTTAGAAGTTTTATAATGCCTGTGCTTGAACAACGTTTTTATTTTCCCGCATGTTTTCGAGAAAATATCTTCGATTTGTAATTTTTCGTGTACCTACCTAATGAAAAAGACTGCGTGTAGCTTCAGTGGAACTCAAATAATTTCATTAGCCGCAAAATTATTGAGAAAGATAACGATGTTGAAGGTGTGATAAATGATTTCGTTTGCGCTTTTCTCAACTTGGAAAAATTGAGACGCAAATTGTTTTTTGCCCTTATACCTAATGTAAATTCGCAATTTAGATTATTTTCGTCTTAATTTTTTCATTCCAGTGATATAAATAACTTAATTTTGTGTCATCATGTTTACACTTTTTCTGTATATTGTATAGGGTTCTACAGAAAGATTATCGTAGAATGTAATTGTCTTTTATCATATTCTGGACATTACTTATATGGAAAATTCTACAAGACTCCTACGAAAATTATTTCGCTGCGAAGGGTCAAATCAATTAAAATCAACCTTGAGCTTGCAGATCCAATACCAAGACCTATTTTTAACTATACCAGTGTGTGGCGAATTCCGATCGGTGGTGGATGAGTGTGTATTTTTGGTTAACAAATGGTGAAATAGGGCTGCTGGGTATCCATTAATAAATGATCAAAGATGCACTTACTTAAGTGATTAAAGTAAGAACACAGACACAATTGCTCAAAGGATTGTGTAAAAATGTGAAACGTTGTGTGAACGTTGCACACGCCCACAAACAAACACATAGGCCTATTAGTTGTGTCATTAGTCATCTAATTTTATTACTGGGTAGCGCCATACGCATGAGGTGGATGTTTGTAGTTAAGCGTCTGCATGTCCTACAAGTGGTAACCCCGACATACATCTAAAAAGTTATCAACTGACAGCTAATTGAGAAGATCGCAGCTATTCAGTTCTCTCTCTCAATTATCAGCTGGCACCCAATTGAGAAGGTTGTAGATCTTCAGATCTCTTGCTCACTTATTGGCTAACTGCTGATTGAGAAGGTAGTAGCTTACAGCTTCCTCCCTCTTCACTCATCAACCACCAATTGATGTAGCTCTGCTCCCTCTTGGTAAAACCAACTGTTTTGAAATTACTATCGAAGACATTATGAACCTGGCTAGGGTCTTTGAATTCTCTTAAGCTCTGGTGGCATTACCTCTTTAGAAATGGATTGATGGTAATTTGACCAACAGGCTCATCTCCACTCTTTCACTGTTGTCAGGTCCTCCACAACATAGGAGAGTGAGAGATTGTCAAGGATGAGGAACACTGGCATACCCATTAGTACATCCTCATCACTCATGACTACCATGACAATCACATCATTGTTAGAAGCTGCCCATTCCTCCACCACCCTGGTTTCCCCTTATGCCACTTGGAGGGGGGATGCAGAGATAAGTACTCCAGCAGGTTAACAAGGACATTAATCACTCCCTGCTTGATGTATCACCAGTTCTACAACAGTGATTGACATCCACTGTGACACAAATGCAGTCACCAAATATCCCAGCTGTAACCTCTGCCCCTTCTCACAAATTGACCTTTCTGCCTTAGTTTAATGTGAAGAACATGTGGCTCTGGTTACAACAGACAAAGAATTTGGCACAAGCTTGTGGTAATGTTTCAAAGCACTAGATGTTCTTAGCCATCTCAGGATTGCTCCCACTATCAACTGCCAACATAGTCTCCAACTTACTGTATAGCATGGATCCTCCCCAGCAGACCTGGAATATCCTCTACCAGTTGATTCTCTAGGAATTTTCACCCTTAAACAACACGTGGGTATGGCAACTCCTGGAATAGACAGTGTGTGAGTCTGGAGAAAAACCAGGTGCCTTCCAGCTCAAACTGGTTCAACTCAATGATGGTCACATTGAGGATACCATCATCCTTTGTCTGCTCTATCACATCTTGCCCTAGTCATCCAACAACCTTGGTCAATGCAACAGCCAGCAAGCTCATGATTGGCTGCCATTTCTACTGATGAAGCGATCACAGAAGAGTAGCCATTCGTATCGCAGTTTCCTAACTCTCCAATAACAGCACCAGCTACTGTAGTAGTCATTATGGTTCCACTAGCTAGTGCTCCTTCTATCCCTGGTACTCCTTACACAAGTTGAAAGTCACAGTGGTCAGGGTAACCCTGCTCTTGTACCATGTCTCAATAGTCCCTGTATCCATCCAAATCTTGGTGGGACAGTCTTTAGTAACTTACTCAGACCCTATTGCCCCTCATTGGCACATCTGTTCTCTACTTACCTTCTTGTGCTTCACATGACACAACTGGGAAAGGCTATCCAATATTACCCTGTCCTCTATTCAATATATGTACCTGGTTACATTTTTGACTGGGGATTAGCAATGAACCTTTGTCCTCAGACTATCTCACTTGACAAAGCAGTTGCTGCTGGTACTACCTCTTCCCATGTTGAACTGAATAAGTTCTGCTCAATCTTTCCCCAAATCAGTGTCAAAATACACAAAGTTTTCCTTCATCAGCATTGAATCAACCTGATTCTACTCTAGCATTGAGGCCATAGAGCTCTGAAACTTCTTTGTAGTCGATGATGACCGCATCAACTGGAAAAAAACACCAATCCACTCATGATAAACATAATGTGCAGATGCTTTCAGCTCCCTTGCAGTGAGAGTCTTCTCATCACTACACACACATTCATCATGCGCTTGATATCGTCTGTTTCCCTTCTAGAAACATACTGAGGGAGAGTAGTGTGGTGACTTCTGATTGGTAGTGTATAGGTGTGCTTTACACTTCCCAATCAGTTGTGTGGCTAGTTCCGACATGTGTGGGAACAAACAATCTTTTGGCACACGTGCGACTACACATTAGTCAACTAGTTTTATTACACGTACGCCTGCATTTCCTACACAATGTTTACCTTACAAGCCTACAAAGATATTAATGTCGGTGCCAATATATGCCTGATGAAGGTCACAATCGTGGTCATTGACCGAGCGCTTCTCAATAAAATAACTTTTTGAGGAATTGAATTAAAGCTTATTTTTCAGTGTTTTCTCTTAAATAGTTGGTAAGTTTTACAGAAATTATATATAATTCCCAATGTGATACCGAATATACAAACTCATACCTCAATCTTCCCAAAGAACTGATTTTCCCACGATGATGGATAATGCAAACTACTTTGTACCTAACTTTTATTTACTTTTTATGCGATCCTTGAAATTGTTTCTTTGCTAGTAGAGATCTCATTGATTTGTGGTATGATTCTCAAAAACATTTTTTTAGGAGGTGGGTACCTAATAACTAAAATAAATATTTTTTCATCTCTAACGATAGCTTATTACGAGAAATATACGTATACGATGATAAAATGACGAAAAAGTGCAGTGATTCGAAAAGGGCAAAAATGAATATTTTTATTGAATGTGATTTTTAGCAGGGTGAAAGTTCGGAATAACGAAACGAAACTTTTATCAAAATTTAAAGTAATCAAGTGTTGCTATTCGTTGCAAAAAATCCGAATATTCTCGTTACGTACATTAGTATGAAAATGACACTTGAGAGAAAACTTTGAATGTATGGGCTCAATTCCAAAACATCGTTCGTAATCGCACCATTTATTTTTTTTTACAAGGACGAATTCAGTTGCCTATCTCTCGTAGAGTTTCTCCCCGAATAAAAAAAAAAAAAAAACTATATTTCTGGTGAGATTTTTTGTAGGATGAATCGGCTACATGAAAATTTCAGCTCTTATCGCAGTCACCTTGTATATTGTCTCGATTATTTTCGCTTCGGATTTTCTTCGCCAACGTTTAGGAAAAACGTGAGAATAGCTGGTCAAATTTTTGGTGAGGGTAGTAGGTCAGTGTAAGTGGTGAGTGGCTAGTTAACCTTCTCGACTCACTATACAGTGCTCCGACATGAATGTGTCAGAAATAATACGAGTTCTACAAATTTTCGCTCTTCCCTTTGACCAAATCGTACATTCATTGGAGACCTATTGGCTGTAGGTCTGCCCTGGTATGTTTTTTTTTTTTTCAACTACTTTCTACGTTTTCTTTGCGAATTCACCAGTCTCAAGAAAAAAACTTCTCACCACTCGTTGATGCTTTACAATATTTTCGATGTTCTGGTTGCGACATCCGGCCAACAAGCATCCAGCCAGCACACAATGGACACATGTCGGCAGCGAACTAAAGGGGAGTTCTACCGCCGCCACCGCCGTCGAATAACGATCAAAGAAACGCCCCCTGATTAAAAAACCCTGTTAAAAACGGGCAATTTATTAATTAAATATTATAATTTTTCAAAGCGACCGTTCGTTTTTGTAGAATTATTACCGTAATGAGAATGAAAGAAAAAAAAGCTGACAGGCCATCCGTAAAAGAGATGATGCGAAGAAGAAACGGGATTGTAAACAATGAAGTAAAGATGCGTAGGGAAAAGGAGGTTGCTGCACATACCTACAGTCGAAAAAATTCACTTGAATAGTGAGGGAATGTTGTTTTTGTTGTTGTTGTTGTTGTTGTTGTTGCTGCTGCTGCTGCTGCTTCGGTGGTTGGGAGGAGAGTACGCGTTCCTTATATTTTCGTTTTTCAGGCAACGCTGTTTCTTCTCGCAGGTGAACCTTGCAGGTACTGAAACAGTGAAGAAAACAAACGAACTGTAGAAAATAACTGGTTTCAAGCGAAACGGTAGCTCTCTGCGCTGTAAGCCGAAAAAGAATTTCTTAATTCTTCGACGATGTCGGAACAATGAACGTAATTTGAATATTCCTTGAGCGTTTTGGTGGGGAGGAGGGTATACTGTGTACCTACATATAGGCTATGTACTAGTCGTTCTGTCGGCCCCAGAGACATATACATGCGGTACAATGCGCACACAATGTGTACCCCCTGCCCTGCGTGCGTTATAGCGTTGCATGTCTTGGAATGTGCAAAATCTTACGTGAGAATAAGGTTTGTAGGACGTATATTGACTCCATAGTTTCATTAGCACTTACCAGGTGCAAACAGTTCATGCGATGGCACGTTCGTGATCTGGAGTAACGAATTATGGCGGACATTATTTTGGTTCTGTTTGTGTCGCTCTTCCGCCATTAAATCTGTCACCATGTCCGAAAATCACGTTCAGGGTGTATACCTGTACCTTCCACGCAGTTATTTCACCATCCAGTACTATTTCTTTTTGTTTCGTTGTTACCATCTCGAGCTACTCGTTGGGCTGTTTGGCTGGGAAAGATAGTGGAACCATCAGTTTGTCAGTACCTACTCAGTTGCACACTTGCGCAATGACTATTGAGGTCGATCAGTTGGATTGTTGATTTGTTGGGAGAGAATTGTTGGCCGGTATTCGATAACCATTCGTCTCCTAGCAAAGATTTTCCCAATCACACGTGAAAGCCCTGTTTGGACTGAAATGAACCCGCCGCCATTTTCGGTCAGAATGTAAAGGCAGACTCTCGAATATACGACATTGTAGTCGTAACGCCTTACACCTAATCGCTGCACCGCCCAATCCTTCGCCTCCAAACGTGTATATGGGAAAACCCAAAGTCAGTATCGATCATTTTTGTACCCTCAGTCAATATTTTTAATTTAATGCATCGGTCATTAATGCAATCCATTTTGTTTGTTTCGGTCAGTCAGGTTTGAATTAATTTTTTTCGTTTTCCTCGCAATTGAA
This sequence comes from Ericerus pela, assembly GCA_011428145.1. Taxonomy (NCBI): domain Eukaryota; kingdom Metazoa; phylum Arthropoda; class Insecta; order Hemiptera; family Coccidae; genus Ericerus; species Ericerus pela. Next base: position 472,471 of record WOFM01000065.1, read on the forward strand.
ATGATTCGTTCCTATGAACTTGTTTTCTCGGTCAACCGACACATCATTAATGAGTTGTAAGTTTTTTCTCTCTCTCTCTCTCTTGAAAACTGTTAAAAAACGAAAATTGAAAAGTCTCGTTATTTATTAGAAAATATTAAAAAGAAAAAACATCACAAAAATATTACGAAAAAAATGTATCCATAGGTACTGAATTACTGACGGTACACGCAGAGTCAGAATAATGTCAACATCATGAGTGTTCGAAGAAATGTACGTAAATCTGAAAAGTATCTACCTTCTTGTCTAGTTTCTTAGGTTCTAACGTTTAAGCTCCTTTATCATGATATTGAGTAAATTATTTCGCCATACTTGCATTTTGCTGCGATAATTTCCTACAGCAACTTGTCGATTTCTGCTCTATCTAGTCAATTGTACAAGTTTATATAAAAGTCCATTAAAAATATGCTAATCAATAATTAAATAAATTGAAATTGAAAACAGTCAAGTACATTTGCACAGCTATGGAAATAACCAACTCATTTAAACTAAAAAGGTGCTTTTGGACGTAAAAGTTACGGCTAGGGTAACATAATTATATTTATATATCCAATAGACTGAAAGCTTCAACTTCGGAGCACCGGTGGGGAAATAGTGAGTAGTGATGTTTTATGTCTAATGTTTATTGATATTTACCCGCAAGTGTGAATTGAAATATTCCTAATCTTTTGTTCTTCGTGCCCAGTCAAATTGTTGACAATTATGAAGTTTTCTAGTATTGTGATGGGACAAGTGTAAACTCAGTCTGGATAAAGAGATTAAAATTACAATGGACGAGATTAGATCACCTCATTGAATTATGCAATCCTCTCCTCAAACATTTTCTATAAATATACCATTCTACACTGCTGTGTGTAAGTAATCTTAGACAGGTATATTCATCGATGACACTGGTCTAGAGCTTCTAATGCCATCAGTATCTATCTGCAAAACACCACCCATCTGCGTTTGGTTGGCGTAGTTGAGCTTCACAATCATAAAAATGAGCATTCTCTGTATTTGGAAACTATAGGTACAGATGTAGATAATTTATTATTTAAACAGGTTGAACTTTAATTATAACGAGACCTTTAGATCACGTGCGTAGAACATGTTGTGATTGATAATACGAAATTACCGCCAATTTTGATAACAACATAGTAACAAAATAAAACGTATCGATAGGTTTTACGATCGGTAGTACTATCGCCCAGCACTACTAATAACTAACAACGGATACGAAACATCAGTGTAGCTGTAGAATAGTTATCAGTAATCCGGGAAGCGGTAGTGTTGTGAGCTGAGCCCCATTCACCCATTGCCTTAAATTAATGTGGTATCATATTCGCAGTATGACGAGCCATGTTGGTTATTGTACACAATTCAAATGACATGAAAAATCACGAGTACAAGAAATAGATGTTCATTCGAATAGAAACAAAATGTGAGCAAGCTCAGCTGCAAAGCAATAGTGCGACGAGAGTTACACAGCCAGCCCGTAAAGAAAAGCTTGAGTAATGAGTCGAAAAGTGTGTTTTTTATAATATTATGCAAATTAACCCATACTCTGCAGGCTCGAAAATTAACGACAGTGAGAATTAGTGAAAAATACTAGCTGTTAAAAAATTATATGCAGGTACTATATCTTGTCTCAGAATGAACTTTGATCGACTATTGCCGTAAACAAAATACCTGCGAAAAATTGAAAACCCCCTAGTATACCGCAATGTAGTTGAAAATGCATGAAATAGTAATTGGCATTTGTTTATTGCCTATTTTTCGCCTGGAAGGGGCATTGAAAAGATCGACGTTGTCTACTAAGAGGTGGTTATCGCGTTCTTGTGACGTACCCCTCAAATCCTCGACCCGTCTTCGTGAAGATCGCCATTCCCCAGTTCCCCACATCGTCCGCTGCTCGTGGTTAGTTTATTGTTGACCATTTCTCAATTCTCAAAAGGGCTGAATTTTTTTATTTATTTATTTTTTCTCTGCGAAAAACGTAAAAAGCGACTCCCTCATTTTATACGTCGGGTCCCTCAATAGGCGCGTCTCATTTGAACTTATTCACTTTCAACCTGACACTCTCCATTAGGTAGCTTATTTCAGCACAATACCTACTTAACTCATTTTTTTTTTTTTTTTTTTGCTCAATCCCTTCGAGTGAATAGGCCAGACGGCTGGTTATACTCTTTTGAAAAATATCATATGCTTAGCGTTTACATTTTCAACGTTTCTCTTTTCTGTGTGTATATTTGGGAATGAGTTTCTCTCAAATAGAGCATGTGCATATATATGTATGTACGTACATATATACATGTATGCGTTCGTATGGACACCGCCCCCTCCCATCTCTGAAATGGAAAAAAAAAAAAAGGAGCGAAAATTAAACAACAGTTAGGCGTGAATGCGGCGCTGTACGATGACACTGCTGGTCTGACTAAACGTTAATAAATATTAAACGAGCGAGAATATCGCGTGAGCACTTTGAAGGTGTAATTAAAATCGGTCCCAAGTCGAACTTTTCACCGAAGCATGGGTAATAATTCTTTTTCATTTTTTTCATTTTTCCTCTTTTCATTCTCTCTTTTTGGGGGGGGCGAATAATTCGACTCGTGTAACAGTTGTGCGCAAAATATGAACGAGTTGCCTGATGTGAGAGCGTCGACTTTTAAGTGCCCTGTAGATATTTTACATTTGAATTGTAAATGAAAAAAAGGATAAAAAGGAAAAGGCAAAAAAAAAAAGGCCGCAAAACGTATTAAATTGGACGAAAATGATCTAATGTCGGGTATATTTTTCTTTTTGTTGTAAGCAAAATGGCTAAAGAAATGCGTTTTTAATTTATTTCCATATCCAAAGAGTACTGATCCATCATTGAATAGGCTACTGTTGGTGGTAGAGTCAGAAAAAAAGGGAGAATTATTTCGCCATTTTATCGTGTTTTTATGACTTATGTCCGAAGTTGACTTGTGGTTCGTTTGAAGCTCATTAGGCAACCAAAGAGAATCTTCAAATTATTATTTGTGATATATTTTTTTAGTAGTTTGCATGAAAGTCTCCCTTTTTGTTTTCAAAATTTGAAAAAAACTGACTGAAGATTTTATGCGTAAATTAGTGTTAGTTTTGGATCAAGTATGGAGGGAAAGTGAAATACGATTATCGTCTGGCTGGTGAATTAAATTGTAGTTTTCTTGTTCATTGATTTATCTTTCATATCCTGTATCATTCACTCATGAAAGTTCACCGGTTTTATATATTGTAAATATTATTTGATTGGAAAAAAAAATCTACCTATTGTTTCAAACATTTTTTCCAGCGTGAGTGAACTGAAAACATACACCAAAATAAATTACAGGTATGTATCTAAATTAGTAGGAGGCGATAAGTATATAGATAGGCGTCGACTTGGCCTTTTTTTAGGAGGCTGGACGGCCCCAATAATTTCGTAAGTTTTAGTTCTTACCGAAGGTATATTTTTTCAAGTTGAATAATAAAAATTTGGTTTCTACTTTAAATGTGAACAGAAGATTTTTACATTTTTGTAAGTGAGTCACTGAAAATCTTGCCTCCCTATTTGTGATCTACACCATGTTGTTTGTCTGTTTAATCGTCTGTTTGACTGCACACAGACGATGGTTGTTTATTTATTGTGCAGTGCCATGATCTGTGTGACGTAGGGCCAAGCCCTGTTAGAGAGGAATCAGGGGAGATGTGCGCATAAGTGGTAATCTACTTGTTTTCAAATTTCAGATAGTATTTCCCCGTCGGTTGTCTGCCAGCTCGATAGTTGCATTTATAATGAAATTTTGTTGCGTGGAAAAATTAACAAGTGTCAAAACTTAGTAAGACAGCTTAATCAAGTAGACTTGTATGTAACCTATAGGGTACTTATATAGAGTTAGATAGCTTTTCCATACCATCCGTTTAAGAACACTAACGATGACATGTGGAATGTGTAGAAATCGTTTATGTGGATTTAGGTTATGTGACAATGTCGAATCTTTCAGGTTTCTTTGTAATTTCTTTAAAATTAATTTTCAAAGTAGTCCTTTCGTGTGTATTAATACGGTAAGGTCACATCACCTATTTATCCATTTTGCGCCAGAACATGTGGACGAATTTTTATGAAAAATGTATCAGTGGAGAGGACTTTATGCGCTCAGTGCCGGAATGTCCTAAATATGTTTCAGAAATGTGGTTGGGAGTGAATATTTGGTGAAAAGAGTTAAGGCGTGTCCAGAATGGATGGATGGATCAAATATTGTTGAATTTTATCAGTGTAATTCGCACGGGCCCGAATATTTTTATTTTTGCAAAAGTCAAAAAAAAAAAAATGAGCCGAGTACGCTCGGTCAATTCTTGTTGGAGTACCGGATAATGAATAATATTTTCTCATATTCTCATTTCTCTTCATGTTGTTTTTCAACCACTTTTTATCTCGAGACTAGACTGTTTTTTCTGTTTTTCTGTTGGAGAAAAAATCGAGTGCATCTTCAGAAATTCGTTGCTTATTTTCACCAACTAGACAGAGTTTTCAGCCTAATTTGAGCGTTAGATGTTCGCTTGTACATTCGCAGACGTCAGGTCAACTTGAAATTTTATATTCTTGGAATTTACTTTTTATGAGTTGTTCTGTTCGGAATTCAAAATTTTTGGCGATTTCTAATTAATTTTGCCGTCTCAGCAATTGGTACTGAAAATCTTTGATCAAAATTTTTGAAATGACCCCGTGCATCTCCGGAAGTGGTTTACAGATGAAGGGGCACTTCTTTTTCCCAATATTGTCGTTCGGCCATCGTTTCTCCGCGATGATTAATTTCCTTCCTCGTTTTTGACGTATAATTTTTAATGACGACTTGGGAGCGCAACAGCGATCGCACCCGAAGTTAAAAGTTTCACTAAAAAATGTTGTTTCTATTCATGGCTGGTAAAACATTCACGAAAACGTGCCGCGTATAATCGCCACCATTTTTATACACTTAGCGCATACGTATGTGCGTATAAACATTTTTTATTTATTTCAATTAATTTCTCTCTCTCTCTCTCTTTCTCATTTCTCTCCAACTGACCCTGCCGGCTATTCTCGGTGACACATTACATCTGATTGTGTTCTCCAGGTAAAGGAAATTTTTTCGAGAACACGAACGCAGATTGACTTGTACCGGCCGGCCGGCTATACGCAGGTACTATGTCAGAAATAATGCGTGAATGCGTGCGTATTCTACGTTGTATTTCTGTAGGCATATTTGTGGCCCGTTTAAACTACCTCTGACTGTTATCTAAGGTCAACTTCTAGCCAACGAAGTTTATCAAGTGTCAGTTCGATTAATTTTTCTCATTTTTTCTGCGTAGGTACGTTTTTTTCGTTATGTTTCTCTCTCTCTCTCTCTCTGTCTCTCTCTTTCGCTCTCCTCTTAAACACGTTAGTACTCTAGAGTGCAGGATAAATTTATTGTTCAAATGTCTACACGAGGCAATGCCTATAATCGCGGTACCCACCTGAGAGACAACGCGAAATTGAATTAAAGAATGTCAACAGACTTGAAAAACTGATGAGATATGTTGAGAAACTATAATATAGTAAATGTTACAGGCAGATGATGCAGCAGGTTTCACGACGAGTTACAATGTTTAAAACTATGAAAGCCACTTTCTTCGAGGTGTCAACGAGTTTTCCGATCATTTCTAAACAAACTCAGTTTGAGTATTCAGTGACCTCCGTAATAAGCATGGAAACGGGTGTGTCTTCGTATTGGCGACCTCGATTATCTCACCCGCCATCCAAAAAATGCTTCCCCCAACTTTTCGACAAAACTGAAGAAAATTCAAATACCTGTTTGAACAGTGCCCGCCAGCTTTAAATATTATGTTCCATTCAGACAGAATGCATTTGTGCCCATTTATTCGGTCCCGTGTCACTCTATACCCATGCGTACTGCGGTGGTTTACAGCAAAGAGGATGAGATATTCCGGTTGAAATTCAAATATGTGGGAAACTCGAAGTGAGCCTACATCCTGGCGAAAATATTTTTGACCATTTCGTGCAGACTCGAGCATTGTCGAGTGGACCCAAATGAAGTCGACAGAACCAGTGAATACGACGCTTGGAAATGCTGATAAACGAGAAATTCGATTCAAATTTATACACAAGCAAAATGACGGTACACACAAACAGAGAATTTGGACAGATTAAGGCTAAATTTCTCAGTTGTTTTTTGTCGGTCGTACCCATCAATAGAATGCGGTAAAAGCTCGCCAACGGAGTAAGTAAAGTGTGAAATTTAACCGCAGAAATTATCAATGCTCACTGAGATTCTAGTAGGCTAAACTAACCCCTACAATGAATATTCGGTTGGGTAGTGAGATTGTGACGTGTTTTCGAACCTGATTGAACCTATCACGACCACATCGATTGAATGAAAAATGAACAATCTTGTCTATGTTATAAAAGCCATTTCTGTAGTGCTATGCATAATAGGAGAAACTATACGTTGCTTCGCAGATACGTTCGAAGGCTGTTTTGTGATTGGCTTATTCGATGGCCCAATGTTATACGACGTAGGATCATTGCCTCATTTTATTGCTTTTGTTAATTTGGTTTTTGCAGGCGGCGGTTTGATACCCGTGAGCCGAGGTGAACTTTTCAACTTTTCGGCAATTTTTTAAATTAATTGAATATCCTTTTATCGTATTTTTTTCGTTATAACGCACGTGAAAAAAGTTTTTTTTTCTTTCTTATTTTAGGTTTTGGATTAGGTACTATTTCTTGTAGTTTAAATAAAGTTCGTGTTCGTGATTCACTTTTAAATCACTGGTTCGCTTGCTGCATAGGTGGTGGCATCTTTCGGGAAGATGCAGGATGGCCGCTTCATAGTATGCAACTTTGGAGGTAATGACGGCGGGGGCGAAAAGACTGGGACAAAGCCCCAGTCACTGAAGAACACTCTGCCATCATCGATATACAAAGTGGTATGCTTTGGCCAAGGTCCCTTGCATCATCCGGAAGATCCATCAACTGATACTGTGCTGGAATGTATTAATTTACTGACTCGAGTGGAAAATATTAAAAAAAAGAATTGAAAAATTTAATATTGAATTTTTACGAAATTGAATTTAAGTATAACTCAAAATCATTTTATTCTTCATAAAATCTTATCAATGCACTTGCCACCTGGTTATAATTGAAAATTCCGATACATTTATGTAGGTCTGTGTGAATTCTTGTTGCGTAGCAGCATTGGTTTCTTTCTAGAAATATTATAATCATGTACCTACTGCTAATTGTTCAGTTTCTACTATTCCTTGAATTTCGCATTTCTCATAACACGAACAAAATATTTACCAGTCTTTAAATCGGTAACTGTTATGAAATCAATCATCTTCGCCCAGTACAATTCATATTTTGAAAATCCTGATGATGGGTCAGTGCGAGCTGTGTTCATGTTCTAAATGTTAAAATGTTGATAACCGTAAAGGCAGAACATATCTAATACATCTATTAACCGCTGCAAGCGACACAGTTTCAATTATGTGACTTCTGCAAACGGAAATTGGTACCTATATCATAGGGCATTCAAAATTTGAATAATTTAGCCTATTCACTTTAGCAGTGGCATATTTCCTAGCAATTGCGTTGAAAATTAAAATATTTCCCCTTCTTTACCATTAAGTAATTGTTATCATGAGAATACTGCTTTAAGAATGAAAAGAATCAAAAGATTAGTAATTGGAGACAATGGAGTACAGAGGTGCCAAGATCCCCAAAAGCTTTTAAAGACTATTCCCCAATTTTCTTGGACACCTTCCCCCTATTTTTGCACACCTCCTAATTTTTTTGCGGCTCTCAATAACTATGAAAATCCTTCTTTCTTCCTCGCTTTAAGGTACGTCTCCACGAGGCAAGTTTTCTAGCGGTTGGTTTTCTATACTTGCTAGAGAAATTATCATTCATATTTACATGTTGCAATAATTTAGCGCTATTTTGCTAGCTGCAAGCAAAAACTAGAGGATAGAAAAAAAAGTGTTTGCACAATGATAGAGTTTTCCACCATGTTTTTATACACATTTATACATTTCATAATATCATTCTTCTTTCTACTAGCACTAGCCAACTATACATTCGGTTTAGATAGCTGGCTAGTTGCAAGTTTTTGCTATTCCTTGAGTTTTGCACGAGGCAATAAATTTCTTGCAGACTAGTGAAATTCTAGCTGAAACTTTGGACTAACGGTAGTGTTTACATAAGAAAAATGAATTGTAGCTAGAAATTTTTAACTAGCCGCTAGAAAACTTGCCTCGTGGAGACGTACCTATACTTCTATCTCTGGTCCCTAAACCATTAAAAGTAAATTTTTAAATCAACAAATGAAATTTATTTATAAATCTACATATTTGTAAGTAGCATAGAAGTATTAGCAAAATGATTAATAATTTTTTCATTACCAATACTTTCTAAAACTTCTGATTTGATAGCAAGAATCTACATCGCACTCATATAAGGATCCAACATGACACTGCTCAAATGGTTTTTTATGATTCCAGTCAACCATTGTGTACATAACAGAGAGAAAAAAACATCACCGCATCTGCATGGCCATGCATGTTAGCATGTTGGGCATATGGCATGTTACGATTATCATTATGCTTGTTACACAACATAACACGCATGATGTGTAGCTTTGGCAAAAAATTTTGTAGGTACAATCCTACCAAAGACCATCATCAGGGTGCCCAGTGATTTTGGCAGGTAATTTCAGCAATGGATTGACAGATTGTGATTTTAGGAGGTATTTTCGGTGTTGGATTGTGATTTCTAAATTCCCTCCAAAAATCTTTTTGAGGACTTAGTCCTCAAGAATATGGTTTCGCGGCACCTATGATGGAGTAGCTGTCATGGTGATCAACAAAATGGTTAAAAAAAGGGAGAAATTGGGATCGAATAAAATAGAAGAGAGCGATAAAATGAAAACACAATTCTCAGATCCAAGCGTCAATAATAACCAGTGTGGTTAGACAGCTGTCTGATTTGACTAATTCACATAATTTCTCCTTTAAGTTGGGGGATTTGAGCAAAAATTGACTATGAATCAATCAATAGTGATAATAATCACCCTTGGATCCACAGGTGTATGGAATGACAGTTGAAGCGTCCTCTCCATCAGAACGAAAGATAAAACTACATGATAGCAACTCAAAATCGAGGAATTAAATGGATTAAAGTAATTTTTAGAGGAGGAAATTTTTATCTATTAGACCTGTTATCTGACAGGCTGAAATAGGTCAATTAAGAGCAGAGGATCAGGGTTGCAATAAAATTATGGAAGTAGGAAAAAAGAAAAGGCTAACTGTACGGATTACACCCAAAGAGTTTGTGTGTTCGTCATTGTGTGAATGCATTAGTATAATAAATTTTATTTTAAAAAAAAAGACTGCGTTAATCTGAATGAGTAGCTCTCATTGGTGGATATGCCCAAATTTATAACAATATTTTTTTCAATCTTTAAATTCTCATTTTCTTTAATTACACCCTTCTAATCTTTTAATTTTCAAACATGAATAGCCTAGGAGATTCTCCAGATAGTCAAGAATTTTTTAAGCCTACTTTCATTAAAATCTATGAAGTAAGACACTTGTTCTGAGCGAATGAAATTCTGTTAGTGCTGGAGATAGGACATACCAAACATATAAACTCCTCTTTATTATGCAGTTGGTAAAACATAAGACAAGTGTGATCCAATACTAGCCTGTTGCAAAAATATGGGTTATTTAGTGTATTTACTCCTGGAAACTATAAATTATATCAGCTAGTATCTGGTGCAGTATACTGGGATATCGGACTACTTTGTTATGTATTTTTATAAACCATAATATGTGGTCACATAAATTTGTATTATAATATTTAAAATGGAGGAAGACAAAAGTCCAGATAAGCCAAAATTTGTGGGAGTGATAGGACCCTCAAAATCATATATAGAAAGTTTAAGAAAGACGTATTTTATAGATTTAGAATTGTTTAAGAATTGATATGTTATTTGATTATTTTACCACTACATACCTGCAGGATAAAATTTAACAAAACACGAAATTCAAAACGAAGCAAATTTATTTTATAAGACATACCGGAAGAACAGCTACAAACTTCTGACGTATAGCAAAAAAGATCTGTAGACAGCCAACACCAATCAGATTTTCAAAGACGAACCTTTGAATTTCTTGATGTAGAATCAAATTTTGATATCTATCTCAGGAGTAGATTTGATTTATAAGGTACCAGAAGAGTTTAAAGAACCATCAGATTTATATGGTATCAAAATCCAGAATGAAAGATTGTTTGAAACAAAATGACAATATGATTTATGGATCTGGTATTTGGTTTTTTCATTGAAATCAGAGGCCAGGGACAAATATACATAATTATGAGTTGGTTGTGAAGAAATGCAGATGTTTTCCATCCTTCCTGATTATTAACCAAAATCTTGATGTTTTAGTTAATTCATTACAATATGTGATTCAATTTTCAATTTGAATGGTGATAAATCTGAGTTTAGCCATAAATTTAGGCTTTTAAAGACGAACAAAATAAAATAATTCTATATACTTTGGAATTTGTAAAACATTTCACAATAGTAAAGATCCAAATCACATTATTAAAGCCTTTTATTGATAAAAGATTTCTTGTGGGGACTCTCCCATATGGAGTACAGGGGCTCAAACCCCTCGACAACAGTTGCCACCCCAAAGGGCAGGCAAACAATCGTCCTTGTGACGTTAAATACACAAAATACGTTCGATCGTAATTACCTGTATATACTTGCAAGTAATGTACGAGTACCAAATCGTGACACAATAAGATGATGTCACGATTCGTACACGAACCAGCCAGCCATCTCTTATCTCGATAGGGGATGATGCGACCTGGCTATTCTCACTAACGTACGTATTATCTTACGTACGTGTGTTTGTGTGCGTGCAAATAAGCCGTATATAAACCACCCGAACCGGCTTTAAAATCGCCAGTGTTCGCCTTGTTTTGGCTTACCCGTACTTATGTACGAAGTGGTTGAACACGCTTAAATTCTGTTGAATTTCCTTCTGGTGAGAATATCTCTCACAACAAGGTATTCCACAACTCTAATTTTAGGTTGAATAAAATTGTGCCAATTGGAGTTAACCAAATTGTGTGAAAAAAGTAATTTACATGAGGTTTCATTGGTAAGTTTTCAGAGGATTTTTCCCCCTAGAGATTTATTAATGTTGGAAGGTATCACGTCTAAGGGAATTTCTGATTGATTTTTCGAAGTGGTGTGAGTCTAATATAAAATGGAGGAAATGGCATGTCAATCACTCCCTCGGTGGATTTAATGACTTTTTACAATTTTTGGAATGTGATAAGTATAGGCTTAAACAACTTCCAGACATATTTGAAAAATTTATGAGTTTTTCAATTTTGTATGGAAAGCCAAAGGAATTTGCTGACCAAATTTTTTACAGTAATTTCATGAAAAGGTAGCCTTATCAGTTAGTATTTCCTTTATTTTATTATGATTTTGATAACCAAGTAATATGGAAGTTGGGTGTATTGATTTGAAAGAATTTTATTTTGAAAATAGAGAGTAATAATTCATTTCAGATTATTAATTTTAGTATTCTGGAATGTGTATATTTTTTGTTGTTTATTACTTAGACGACTGTGGTGTATTTTAAAAGAATTTGCCTAAGTAATCTCTATATAAAGTGGTTTTGTTGTATATAGGATGTTTGTGTTATTTGAGGAGAATAAATTTTGAATTTGGATTTTAGAGATTCTATAATACTCGGTGTCTTGAAGGGAGTTGTCACACTAATTATGTGGAGAATGTGTAAAAAGGGAGCATTACCACAAAATGAAAATATGATGAAGGGGAAAGTACCCGAATTTGTAACCTCAAAGAAAGAAAAACTGTAGTGAGGGCTTAAAGATAAAATCTCTGAATGGTAAATGGGAATGCTTCACGAACTTGACTTTAATTGGTACAATATACTGTGTTCTGTTCATGTGAAATATCTGTTTCTATATTTTTATGAAGTTGGAGCACTGTTCCTATTTTCTAATTAGAGAGTTCTGTAGATTCTTACATTCTGAGTTCTAGCATTGGGTAATCTCTTCCTACTAAGATGCAATATCTCAAAGTCATCCGTAAATTGATAGTGAATGTAAATTGATGGTGAATGGTTTTTACAGTATTGGATAATAGCAGAAATACTGTCAGTGTAGCTGGTTAATTGTGAAAATTCTCTACTAACGTGTCAGTTGGAATGAGTAAAAGTATGTAAAGAGCTTCGACCATATACTAGATAGACACGCCCTGTACAATCTTGTACAATGCTTCCCATTGAAGCACTAATACATATGGAGTGTGACGTCACATTGTGGCAAGAAGTTATTTTACCCAGGTTATACTGCTGTTATTTCCAGGTTTTTGAAGTTGATTCTACCCAGGTTGGAGTTTTTTTTTTTTGAAAAATTGTACATTATCATTTCTTTTTTTTTCTATTAAAAAATTCATTTTAGAAGAAAAAATAAACTTTTTTTGATTTTTTTTCTTCAAAATATCCTTATGGGATTTAACATGCATTTGCCCTATTGTAAATTCATTTATATGTGCTTCAATTTTCCATTGACATGGCGTGTTTATCTAATATATGGTCGAAGGTAAAGAGAGAAAGATGAGTTGAAATTAAGAAACGTCATGAGATAATGAGGTAACGATACAGGCAGCTAACGAAGTCATGGGGCTCAAAAAACTTCTCGACGATAGATGAGTGTACGAGTTCGACATTGGCATTTCACTTGACATGACCCATTTTTCAATAATTCGCCAACGAAGCTCTTCAGTGTTTTTTTTCAATTGCGAGGAAGCAGTAACGAGAAAGGAGAACAGAAATTGCAGCGATCGACTTAAGTATATCGATGATTTAGGTTAGATGACTCATCGAACTAAGTGTAAGCCGAGGAAAACTAATGTTCTCCATCGTATAGGAGATGCATTGGGAGATTGTTGCATACCGAGATATGTATAATCATCTCGGAAGATGCATTTGCAACGGAAAAAAAAGAAACAACAACAATAACAACACCATAGAAACGAGTCGCCGCAGGAGCCCAATCTGGCAAACATCGCTCGGCATCGCTGTTTAAAATAATTGAGAACATGCTTTTGGCGAATCAAAAAAATTTATCATTCTCGTACATAGGGTCGAAGGGCAGCCCCTACCACACCGCTTTCTGTCGTTCTTATAGCCGCGCAAAACTGTTTCGAAATTAATTTTTACGACTGAAGAGAATAAAAACTGAATCCCGCTCAATGGCAGAGCGGTACGTTATTCGTTTCTTCTTCTTCTTCTTCTGTTCTTCTTCTTCTTCTTCGACCAAGATTCGCCTTAAAGCGTGATCAACCGATTAGTTAAATAATTATTTCAGGATCTAGAAAGAGAAAGAGAGAGATAAAACAATCGAGCTGAGGCTCATTTACATGGTTGCTGAAAACAAACGCTAGTGACCTGACCTTCCGCATCGTGGCATCGCCCTCTCACTCACGGCTTCCTCGCGCCTCTTCTTCGTCGTCGCTTCGGTTTCTGCAATCCTTCTGGTGAAATGGACCCGAAATTAAGATCGTTTACACCGGAGGTGAATTTGGCGGCGGCCAAATAATAATTGTGATTTTTGTCGTCCAGACGCTAATCGACGAATGCCCAGCGAGTCGGATTTAGGAGGATCGTTATCAGCGATGCCATTTGTGTGCGCGGCTGAAACGTGAGACTCTTAGCAAGTCATTAGCGAAAGAATTCGATCGCAGAGTAGGGCAGTGTGCGGAGGAGGAAGAGGAGGAGTAGGAGGAGGAGTGCAACGAATGGCCATTTAGTGCTAATAGCTTTACCAGATTTGCGGATAAATTTTTCGGTAGGCGAATATGACGCGTCGCAGTCCGGTTCACTTCTCCATCTTTCTCTTTGGTTTTAAAAACAGTCGTACGAATGGTATTCGCGACGAGAAAAGAGTTTCGTCTGATTGTTTTCCTTTATGTTTTTCAATCTTCTCAGTCTCCGTACGCATTACGCGACGGTACCTAATGAATTTTCACTCCGAGTTAATATACCGTCATCAGCCTAAACTTTTGATGACGTTGATAAAACAGATAAATAATCGACGAAATTCGACCCATTTTATTATCCGATATACTTTCGCCGGATTTAACCAGTAGGCGCTCGATTATTTATCTTGAAGAAAACAAGTTTTAATTTTAAACTGGTCAATGAAGGGAAAAACAAGCTAATGCTCCGTTAGGCTCCTTCCCCTCCCGGCAGCAACAGCAGGTTGTGAATACTTTTTACTCAGTTTGCGTGCAAACGGGTTATTAAAAATTACCTCGCAAAAGGGTTAGAGATGATGAAAACTATCCGTTTCGTGAGAAAATAAAACGATTGGTACAATTCTCTCATTTTCACTTTTTTTTTTTTATGCATATATGTAGACTACGCATATATATGTGACACCCAAAATTCAAGTTCACGGTTTTGAAAAAACTATCGAAGGGATAGAGCTGAAATTTTCACGAAAAGTAGTCATTATATAGGACCTGGTTTAATAGAAGTTTGTTGCCTATTGGTTCTGTAATTTGAGCGAAAACTGGAGAATAAAAAATTTCCGGAAGAGTGGTTTATGCACCATTTCGAGGAAACTACTGAAAGGATCAGGCTGAAATTTTCACGATACATTATTCTGATGTATATACCAGTTTGATAGAGGTTTGGTACCTATTAGTTCAGTAGTTTCCGAGGTAACTTGAAAAGAAGAAATTGATGGAAAAGTGTTTTTTGTTTTCAGGAGTTTAAAAAAGCTATAAGAGGGATAAGGCTGAAATATTCCTGAACTATAGTTCTTACGTAGGACCAAGTCCGGTTGGAGTCTGGTGTCTGTTGATTCAGTAGTTTTTGAGAAAAATAAAAACTAAAAAAATTACTCGTGAAAAGTGAGTTGCCTGTGTTGCTTGAAGCATCTTTTTCGTATTTACGACGCAATGGGTTATTTTACTAATTATTTTACTTGAAACCGTTACAATGAAATTTCAGTAAATCGTTATGTTTGTTGGATATTGTTGAGACCACCAATCCTTCTCCCCTCTTACTCCTACCAACACTCGACTATATCTTAAACACACTTTTATATTATTGCTCACAGCTACACTGTAACACATCTCCGCTATTCACTCGTTTATCTTCATACATCTTCGTTTATCTCACTCAATCTCTAATTACACGATTGATGTTAAATACTCATATGCTTCTGAGACGTTACTTTGGTTAATGCTTTATTTTATGTTACAAAATTTCTTCTTCATCGATTCACACCCTCTATAGATATCGACGACTATCGATAGTTTTTTGCAATTTTTTCACGCATGTAGAATTCAGGATTGTTTGTTTCATTGTAGATGTAGATAAATCGGCAAACAGGGTTTTCTAGCGAAGTATTGCTGCACTAGAGTTTTTTTCTGTGTAGTTGGTTAGTATTTTGGAAAATGAATGTTGTTGTAAATGTGGATGTCATTATACTATTTGCTATCACATAATAGTGCGATGTAGATATAAACAATTTTCCATTATAAAAAACTCAATATATTCTTGTCATATTGCTATGTTCATCAAGCCTATGCCATGACACTTGAATGGGGATTGAGAGTGAGTAGGTACGAACCTACTGTTGTGTATTTATAGTGGTGAGGTGAGCAAAGCGGTTTTGTATGAAATTAGCCTTCGAAGCATAAGCATCGTGGTAATTGTCAAAGTGTGTAATACATCACATTACGTTGAATTCTGGCCGATGATGACGCTTTGCTATGCTCCATTCCGGGTTCACCGCTGGTGTATGTATGTGCATTGAAATGATGAAATACGGAGAAAATTTGTTCGCAGTTCACACGAATTGTTGTCGCATTCGCACGTACACCAGCGCGCGGTACACTCGTACGTGCGCCTCCGAACACACTCACCGTGGCACCAACTCACGCCTCGCCAACGAAATACGGCGCACAGCGAAGAAAATGGAAAAATAAGAACAACTTTTCTGTAATTCTGTGACAAATTGTATTGATTTATCTAACGTCTTCACGGTACTTGCGGCTTAACGGATGATGATCTCCTTGGTAAGCCGTGAAACTCGATCCCACACAAGAACTAATATCTTTCATCTTTTATCTGCGCCTATCATCGCAGCATTTTTTTCCTCCACACCTCTTTTCCGTGTCGCCTTCCTCCGAGCCCTCCCTATCGCTCCTTCTGCTCGATTTCTCTCGCGTTGACAGTGCCCCCACACACGCACGCACACGCAAAACGCTTAGCCGTGCTGCAGCACGAACAGCCAGAGAGCTTGAGTCGAGTGTTTGTGTGAGTGAGTGAGACCAGTCCCAGTTGAAAAAGAATGAGGAAACCAGTTCATCTCCGTATGAAGTGCACTCGTAGCTGCTTCGCTATATTTCAATCTTTTCTCGCGTACTTTATATTTAACTTTCGGTATTTTCTCTCTCCTCCTTCCTCCTTCTCGGCCTCACTCGACTCTTTCCATGTTTTTTCTGCTCCGTACCTTTTTTTTGCTCTTACCTTTTTTCCACCTTAATTCTTTCTTTTTCCTTTTTTTTTTTCGCCTACTCTGTATTTTGCAGACACCAGAAAAATTTTTTCATTTATTTACGAGCGTACGTGTTCGCGCGTTTAGATAACGCATCGCTCGAAATTTTTCATTTTTTCAAATGTCAACGAGCGCCGTTTTTTATGACGCACACACACATACACTCACGCATGTACCCATAGGTACACGTAGAAGAGACAGAGTGAGAGGGAGTTTGAAAGTGGTCAGAGCGGAGAGAAATGTAAAAAGACGAAAAAAAAAAAAAAGGTTCACGAATTAAGTATACAAGCATTGCTGGAGCACTCTCCTTATAGGTAGGTACGTATCATACGACTATAATATGTATTCAGCCGTTATATGGTATCATCCTGGAGGCTACTTTACAAATGCCGAGCTGGAATGTGTGTGCTGCGTGTGCAAAGTGCAGTCTGTTCGCATATGCAGTGTCACCGCTTCGCCGATCGTCGATAAGATACACGCTGCCATAGAGTCTTTGTTTATGTTATTACTACAATTAGTGAATTTTTTCCCATTGGTTGTACGGCGGAGGGAGGAGAGGGCGAATTTGGTGAATTTAATCGGAATTTTGAAAAGTACGCGTCAGTAAAATGACAGAAGAACGTCGAATGCGCGTACCAAAACCGCCGTTCGAACGTTGTAAAGATGTCGAGGAAGCGATTCTGGTTTGTCTTCTTCATCTGAAGCAAAAATGAGCGAAATTGGTTCTGGTGTTGCCCTTTTTACCAAACTAAGAACCGTATCATACCTACGATGGCAAGATCAAAACTGAGATCAACTCTGCTTGATCAAGACTTTGACCATGATTCGACTGTGCCACGCTAAGATCTAATGCGAAACTCGACAAACAGAGTATGATGACTTACGCGAAGTAGACTAATCCAGATTCTGAATATCCGTACCTTCGTTTTTTCCTTACCATAAAAAAATCGTCCATAACCGTACGTTGAAAAATGCTCAAAATTTCTGCATATCCGGTAGTGGCGTTTTAGGAGTGTGGTTTTTGAGGGTTTAAGTCCCCCCAGCCAAAAAATGAATTAGAAACTCCACTGGTGAGGAAAAAATAGAATATTATTTTTACTATACGAGTGTCATTTATTTTCTAAAATTAAAAATTAAAATATTTCAAAATTGAGGGTTCTATTAATGCCACTAAGTAGTTGCACGGGATTGAATAAATTAGGTCAGAAATATTTAATATTAATAATTTCACAAAAATAAATAAATAAATAAATAAATAAAAATTTTATCTATAAATATCAAAGTTATATAAATACAAGTTATTCCACTCTCCGTAAGGCCAAGGTTTATTTTCGTAGTACAAAATTAGTTTATACCGAGTTATCCCAACAGCCACGCTAAAAACAGTGAAGTCTCATTTTCCACACTTTTTTGAAATTTTCAATGTTTATATTGGCCTCAGGCCTCTATCAAAAATGAGACAACTTATTTGTGATAGTAAAAGAGAGGCTGTCATTGATTACCATAGGTATCTTCTACTGCTAGGTGTGAAAAATGAAACTTTACTATTTTTAATGCAGCTATTGGAATACGTGGTATATTGTATAAATATATATTTTATTCTACGAACTTTGTCCTAGTGGGACAACTTGTATGTATATAGTTTGGATAAATATAATAAATTCTTAAAGTATTTCAAATACTCTGATATTGTATTATATTGTAAATATCTTAGTCTAGTTTGAACTCCCATCTAATGTATATTACCCTAAAAGCTCTTTAGTTGTAAGTAATCAGTATAAATTAAAACTATTACTTTTTACTATCATTTATTTTTCTTAATCATAATTGTTTTTTCTTAACTTGAACCTTTCTCAAATTGTGACCTTTCTTGGTGTTAGCGCTGGGCACTGGCTGTTATTTTTGAATCGAGTATATTCAAAATTAAAATGTCTGAAAAAAGTTAGATGAAATTTCATTATGATATAGTTGCACATAACAACTGTGAACTATTAATTTTGTATTTGATTTGAAAAAATATGAAATACATAGTTAAGTAAAGAATACAGAAAGTTTTGAGTTCAGTCAATCAAAATTTAAAATTGATTATTGAAACAAATTAACAAAAAATTAAGAAATTGATCAAATTGTGTTTGTAATGTTAGTACATTTTACTATTATGTAGACGAATCATCTCATGAGGGATTTGACAACTAAAACAATTATTATTACCATCACCGGCTCTACTAATAAACTCCTTACCTCCCATTAAAGAAGTTAGAGTGGTATCTTCCATTTTATTCCGCGACTTAGTCTTATTCAGATTGACAGCACTAAATAATCTTTCGCAACTAGCCGATAAATGGGGTAGTAGCAAGATTAAATTCTTCAATTTAATCAGGTTTTTCGAAGTAACTGAATTTTCTTCTTCGACCTGTTTCTAGAATAGGTTAGGATCAGAAATGTAATTGTCCTTGTAGATATTACTAAACAGTCTATACTCATTATCTAATGTGACGGCATCTATTTTGAAAAAACGAGCAACTGGCACAATACTACATATATATTTTAAATTTACAGGAAAAATAAAGCTACAAAACGTGAGAACTGTTGCATTTAAGCCATTGAATTGGAACCTCTCTCGAATTTGTTTGGCTAATTCAATATAAAATAATTGGCATCGTTTTCTAAATGGTTTTATTATATCATTATTTAACTGAGAACTAGCGTTTAGTTCCACCAAATCAGCTATGACTCCAGCTCCAAGATATATGTCTTCTAGTTTCAAAAAATAAACTGGATTATCTGTCAGCACTGATGTTACTGACTCTCCCTCAGTATATCTGTCAACAGTTTTCAAAAAAGCTATTATGAAATTACTTTTTCAATAATTTTTACAAGTTGAATAATGCTATCAGTTACCTTTCATCGATGAAGAATTTCAAAATTGTGCGATATAGTCCCAACGTATTATAATACAAGATATGTGTAAGTGGTTGCTCTGTTTGAAACTGCTTATTCATATTTAAGACATATGGTAAAACATTGTGTAGGAATTTCAGGTATAATAGTGACAGGCGGTGTTATAAGCCACTTAAAATATCTTAACCAGCTCTGTTGTCTTTAATTTTCGCCTCTCTTCCAAAAAATTGAATTAATGCCGGATATTGTTCAACCAATCTTTCTACAGACGCAAGTAGAGATAACCAATGCACATTCAAGTATTTCAATAAGCGATGACGAGAAACTTCAGCTAATTCTTGATATTTTTCAAAAGATTGTTAACAATTGGAACTACTGCCTATATAGTTGTAGACATCACTGACCAAATTCTCCACACTACCTGGGAGTGTTTTAGTTACGTAGGATGCACACAGGGTAAGAGAATAGCAAATACACTTCATGATGAATAATGCTGACACATCTTTTTTTAAAAGAGCAACAACCGAATGATGTTGCCCTATCATAACACTGGCTCCATCTGCTAAAAACCCGACTAAATTCTCTTTATAAGGAATTTGGTTTTCATCAAAGAACATAATAATTGAAGTGTAAATGGTTTTGTGGTCAAATTTCTCTGGCTGAAGTAGCGTTAAAAAATTATCTGTTACACAACCATCTTTTGTCATCCTGTAATGATAAAAGTTTATAAATCATCAAGCATAGGTAATACTTTGTATAATATTAAAAAAAATTTAATTCATTCATTAATCATTTCCAAACGATTAAAACTAACTGCTTCGTTGTTGTTGAATTAGTGGTTTCATCTATAAGATGTGAAAATTTATTTGCTTGAATATGGTGGAGGATTTGATCCAATGCATAGGGTGAAATAACACCATTCACAATTACTGCACACTTTGTTCTGCCAAGCGTCATCTTTCAAATTATTTTGGACTTTGTATCTACCGCCTATAGATCAATAATATTATGAAAATGAATAAAAAATTCATATAATAAATATGAAAATATAAATTATGATTGATGTTGAACTACCTTCATCAATGCAAGTAGATGGTCCAGATCTGCCAAAGCAATGTTATGTCCTAATAAAAATACAGTAGAACAAATTTCAGCTGCTTTCATCTGATGTTGAAGTCTTCTTTCATCATCAGTGACTTATCACACTTCTACTTGTACAGGCTTGTTCATTAGTTTTATGTTGTTTTCTGGTTTCATGCCTTTTTATATCAGTTAGACCTCCAATTAAATCCTTATTACATGATTTGCAACAAAAATATTTTAAACCTGTAAACATCATGAAGGAACATGGTTTGTAATTAGCCCATAATAATTTCCCTCGATAATTTGAGAATAAGAATTAGAAATTGTTATCTTTTGGGGATTCTGTAACCCAAGGATAAAGTGTTTTCTATTCACTTTGAAAATTTTGACTTCTGTGTTGACTGTGTTTGCTTAATTTACTTTTTGGCAACCGTAACCTAGGGAAAAAAATAATTGAAGGATTTTAATAATAGCCAATCAATGTCTTGAGTGTTAATCCTTGAATTGGCCAAGTTTAAGAAATGGGTAAATATAAATTTAGCTGATTTCAATATGAAAATTGAAGATTTTTTACCTCTTTGATTTTGATTTTTCTTCATCTGTATTATAATCTTCATCGGCACATTCTCTTCTTGATAGTGATACAGATGAAAATTTTGAACCCACGTTTATAAAATGTAAATCAAATGTAAATCAGCACTCATGTTTCAGAAAAACAAAATTAATTTCAATTATCAATGATGATTCGATTCAATAATTCGTATTTTAATTTCAGTAACCACGGTATCGTCAGTATCAACAATTTAATAGTCCAATCACCCAGCACATAGAAATATAAAACAAAATAGATAGGTACGTGGCATTACTATTTATAAGCAGCTACTGTGTACTGAGCTACACTGATTGACTGATAATGGAAATTGCCAAATTGGGAATTGATTGGTGGAAGTTAGGAAATAGTTTCGGTTCACAGTGTTGACTATACTTCATAATTTATGAATTTGACGAATAAAAATATGAATGTTTTCTACTAATTTCTTTATTTTAAGATAAAAAAAAAAAAAAAAAAAAAAAAAAAGTTAAAAACTGTACAAAACCTTACAAAATTGGCAAATAACCGTATTTAACCGTACGTGATTGAAAAACCGTACGAAAAAACCGTACTTTTTTTTCCCCCAAAAAAACCAACACTAGACTAATCGCTACACCACCATCACCATCACCGCAACAACAACAACAAAAATCATTGTTCACAAGCGGTGCAAATAAATTGAGCCTGAAAAAAATTAATTCAAGTTAGGCTGTTGACAAATCAAATTTTTCGCGAATACTTCTTCCCTTTGAAGCTATTCCCATCTTTCGTGTACTATAGGTGATTTTCTCTATTCATCTGGTCGCTTGGAATGTTTAAATAAATTAGTATTTCTTGCCTAATCTTGACCTTAAATCTGATGTCCGTCTCATACCAACTGGTCACTCGTATAGTAGTTATGCGTGCCGACTTTACGAACTTGCTGTTTTTTCCCTGCTGTTTTATTATTTCGTTCGACATTCACTATAACGTGGTCATGACGCAAACATTAGTTTCTCGTTTTTTTTTGTTTTTTTTTTAAGTGTATGTGATAATGATAACACAAACCCTTCAATTATACCACGAAATTTAAAAACTTCCGTTTCCACAATTTACTTTCGGCCAGGGGGTGGTTCGTGTTGGTGTAATTAAAGCGTTCGTTTTCATCAGAATATAGAGTGAAAGAGTGGAGGAGAGAGGAAACCACCAAGTACATGTCGTACACAACTACATTATCATTCGACCCTATTGTTATAGCAGCTGGATTGGCGAGAATATTTTAAAATTAGCCTCGTCAGTGCTCAGTTTTTCAGTTTTGACAATCGAAGTAAACGATTCGAGAATGTCCTACGTAAATAATTTTTAGGTATGAATCTGCCTTATATCTCCACGATTTTTTTCGCATGATTGGTGTGTATTGTTTTCTTTTTCGCGAACAATGGTGGCATAGAGAACCTTGTCCGCAGAGAGGGAATTCGGTCGATATTCGTCAACAAATATGGAGGAAAGTAGTTGGTGCAAAGGATTATATAGTTGCAGACTCTTTTTTAACGAACCGTTTGAAAAGGAACACCTGTGGAATCTTCATATATCGATTTTTCAGTTTCTATTTACATTTTAATGGAAAACGGCACACTTTACGTCTTTTTCTACCGAATATTATGAAAAATTTCGCCATGAAATATGATGTAAGTGCTTGAAAATTGATACCAAAACACCTCAAAAACGTCGTCGTGTAATCGAATTCTGGGTTACGTACCGTTTGCATATTTTGTATTGTGAGTGCTGGTCGATGGAATTTGTTTGCGTTTCCATCGACACCCTTAAAATTCTTATACTCTGCTTGTGTGTTAGTAAGAATGCAGAAATATGTCAATTTAACAGATTCGTAAAATACCACCGACAAGTCATTTGTGAGGTAGCAATCGCACGGTGTAGTGATTTTAAATCGCCTGATGCGCGTGTAAATTTCTGTCGTGGTTGATTAGAATTCAAAATGTCAATTTGACAAGAATCATTAAATACCACCAACAATTCTTGAGTTGGCTAGGTAACGAGATAATTCCATATCACCGCTTAAGCTAGTAACCTCGTGGCATCGAAAAGTAATTAACTAACTATCCAAGCTTGATGGAGGCCGAATTACTGCACAGTGGTCCCATCTCCCATTGTTTGAGAGCTCAATTATCTTAAATTCAACTCTACAATAGGCAGACCTGTGTTTGAATCCCACCACCGTCTACTTTCCCGACCCAAAAACAAATGGTCTGCAGTAACTTTGCATAGAATATTCAAGATTGTTTTTGCAGTTTACTTATAGCTCAAGTACTTGAGGCAGGTTCATGGTGTTGTTGGTGCACTTGAAAATAATAATTTATTTCGAAAGAATTATTTCGTGATTACTTGCACTCTGAAAAAATGATTATTAGCAGCCAAAATGTTGATGCACTCCTTCGAAAAGGGTTTACTGCAGCGTGGAAATTCACAATCATTTATTTAAATTATTGTCATGATTCTCGAGAAGAAAACCTTTAATCAAGAAAAACGAGGAAAAATGTTCCGAAAAGAAAAAGTACTAAAAATTGATTTTGCGGAAGCATTGATGAAAATTGAACAACTATGGATACTGAAGTTGATTGCTGGTCTTTTCGTTTATTGAGCGATGAGCAGAATTGATTAAACTTTCGAAAAAATATCAACCAACTGTTGAATGGTCGCAGTCTCTTGTTTCAGAGAATCAGATTTGAATTAACGTTGAACCAACTTTGAATCGTAAAATCGGATTTAAGAATCCATTTATTTACACGAACTTACCTTATTTCAACTTTGTATTAAAGTTTTCTAATGTGGAACAAAATAAGAGGTGCCCTTAATCGTGCATTTGAATGACCCCATCATTTTTTTTTTTGCCTCATTGAGCCAATCAGATGGGGGAAAAAATGGAATTAGAGAATCCGCTTCTATGGAGTCGATTCAAAAATCAATTGAAAAGGTTTGCTGTGTTTCTATACCTCGAAGAAGTGGTGTAATCGTGGAAGAATGACGCGGATGCCAATGAAGAATTACAAAATTTTAATCGTTAGACTTACTATTCTTCGCAGAAGTAACCAATAAAAGAACTGAGTTGGTCGTTTGGGTTTCGATATTTGCAGGCTGAGAAAGTAATTCATTCGAAAGGATTATAGTTGTGTAGGTTTTTTTTTTTTTAACGACAAGGAGACTCGGGTTTATGGCTGTTTTTTATCGGAAAATGGGTAGTGAATGGTTGAAGAGAAGAACAATATTAACATTACAAAATTAAAATGAGGAAATAAATGGGAAAAAAATTTGTACAAACGAGTATAATCGCTGTTCCGAATCGTAAAACCAGCTGAGAAACTTTATTCGTTCGTTTCTTGAGAAATTCGGCATCACTGTGAGAGTCTGAAAGACGACGATATCCGAGTTTTTAATTTATGTATTTCATTTATTATTTATTTACTTCTTCGTCTTCCTTCTGTATTTTTTTTTTCTTCGATTCAGTAGTCTCCAGTGGTGTAGCGTGGACGTATTTCACAAAACCTTATTATATTCTACGCCACCCCAAAAAAAAAAAAAACAAAAAAAAAAACGTAAAAAGTGTCTGTCTGAACGATTGCTTGTTTCCCTAAATACTATACCGCTGCCGCCGAATAAAATTCCAATAAAAACTTTTAGTTTATCGAATAAAAACGAGAAATGAAAGGAGAGTACGTATACACCTTGGTAAGAGGATAACTGAGAGCCGACCTTTTTTTCTCTTCCTTTCTTTTCGCTCGTATACACCTGTAACATTTCAGCAAGTCTATTCTATAAACCTATTCATTTTTCGTATCAATTTCCCATACATATTTACGTTACTGTTGCTTATGTTAGGCGGGAAAGCATTTATTTGTGCTGAAATATTCAGTTTTCACTTATTGATGTGCCTATGACGTAAGGTTGTGCCCGCTGAACTGAACTGTTGTCCTGTACCCTGTAAATGCAGATGAATTAAATGAAAAATTATATTAACACTGTGTCCAGTTTCGTAGCGAAGATGAATTTTGGAGAATCTGGAATTTCAAATTCGTCCGTCATTTATTCAAAATTCTAATGATTCTTTTTTCTCACGCATTCAAAATTTCTTTCAATATTTACATTTGTTGAAAAATAATGGAGTAAGTAGTAACATATACTTACCAATCTTACCATATTTCAGTGCTGAACATTGGTTGGAATGTGAAGCAAAAAGAATTATATATTATGTAATCCCCGAGTAGCAAAGAAAATACGGACCTTTCTGTCATTTCCATTCTCCAAACAACAAACCGCAGAATATTTGCATTGTCATCAATTTTTTGGAGGTTGAAATTAGTCCATCTTTGAAAGTTATAAGTTTTTGAAAGGTATACCATCTATGGACCTTGTGAATAGGTAATCTTTAGCGTGCGCGTCTGCTCTATCAGGATATTATCGAATTTCCTCTCTTCGGGTTCAAGGTTGTTTTTATTTCATCATCTATTAGTAAAATTTTCTGGACAAAATTTGAAAAATATTTTAAACTTTGATGACTATCTCATTCTCTGAAATCTGTTGGGTTGAACGTGGCGTAAAAATGTTTTCAAGAAATTAGCTGGTTACTAATATTTATTTTTTTGAGAATACGAGCGCTGATGCAAATGTTAGGATTAGCTTGGTAATTCGTAGTAGTATCCTTCAAAATAAGTTGAAACTTGCCACCCGCTTAGGGCGTGAATTACGTGCAAATGGGTTTCAATTGAACTTCATGTAGGTATTTCATTATTTTCATTGCATTTGCAAGAACGTCGTTGATTTTTTTGTATCTAAAATTTAATACAGCTTCACGTACGCTTTAATTTCTCCTAAATGCCTATTTTGACATCTTAATAATTTAATTTTTTTTTTTCCAGGTAAGTCAGAATTTTCCTTTGATATGGTCGACAGGAATACCGTTTGGTAAGTTGTATCTTTTTTTTTTTTTTTTTACTGAAGAACTTTGACTTGACGAATCTTGTAAATGGATCACACTCATCAATGTTCTCGATTCGTTGTACTTTCTTCTCGTATTTGTGATAAGTCATAAAATTTTGTATTTTCCTGCGTTACTCGTCGCTATTGGGATACTTTTTTTTTCTTTTTTTTATTACATTTTATTGTTAACGTTTTACAACTTCGCATCGAGAAATGGAATTTATGACTTACGAGTGGTAACTTATATAGTGTATGTGCACCGTTTCACGTAAAGAGGGAAACAAGAAAGTGGCAATGAAAAAAAAAGGGAGGAAAGACTTACGAAGTGAATTTTATTATATCGAAGTCACGTTGCACAGTTCAGTGTGCTCCGTATTGAACTTTGAATACCATCTGTCTACCATCACCGGCGAAAGAGGAGGTATTCTCACAAAATCCTGCATTGGTTTTTCTCATATTTCATTTATTGGTTAAATGACGCGGAGTACAAATGTTTACCTGTTCGTTGATGGAAACGATAGGTTTTTAGGGTTTCGTAGAACAGCGTACTTACCATCATCAGTTAATAAATATTACGATGATAGCCACTTCGTATTAATCTGCTCAGAAACGGAATTAATTCACTTGTGTGGCGAGTAGAATGACGATTGAATGATGTCATTTTAATATAAAAGCTTAACAAAAGCTGACTCATCGGAGCTTTTAATTTATTTTTCAATTCTAAATAATCTCAAAATTAGGTCCGAATTTCTTGTGAAATTTGAGAAATTGTATTTCATTTTAGATTTTGTAATAATAGTAAGAAGAGGAAGATAGACGCAAACAATGTCATCTAAAATTTGTATCACTTACGTAATATGAGTTGGGATTTCGTCTATCTGCTTGGCATTTAGCCGTTTTCTTCGAACCTCCTTAAGGGCGAGTTGTACAGAGCAAGTTAACTTCAATCTCAGGATTAAACTTAATTGAATTCCAAAGTTTCGTATGCGATCTTGTCCGAGCTTAAATCTGTTGGGTCATACCAAACCTGCTTGCCTCGCCTTCATGTCTTACATTATTTGAATTCGTATAATTTTATTCTATCAACTTGTAACGTTGCGCCATGTGGTTAATCTGATTAATTCGTTGTGTACATTTTATGGCACTCCTCAGTGACATCACTCGCAAAACGTATTTTTCGTACCATGTGCTTTGTTTAATTTTTCCTTATATTCATTGAACGTTGTGGACAACCGTCAGACTGATCTTATTTTTCGAGTTTACTCTTTCTACATGAGTTCTACACCATAATGGACCTCAGAGCAATACCCGAGTCAAATCATTTCGGGTTTAATTCTATTGCACCACTAGCTCCGCTCTTGTTGTTCCAAAAATGTTGCGTGACAGAATCATCGCGTACGTCGACTAGTGCATTAAAAAAAACATGTCAGAAGAAGCGAAGGTGCGTAAGAATTCTTGGAACTAGAACAGTTTATGGTTGGAATCGACGAAAGTGAGGCAGTTCCGTGTTTCGGAAAGAGAAAAACGGTTATCCTTCTCTTCGTCGTAAGTGCGTTATGAAATTGCGTTACGTAAATTTAGCGAAAAATGGAATAGGTAGTGCGCTAAAAGCAGCCGTTTTAATGCGAAAAAGTGTCGTAAAAGTATCGGCCGAGCGATGAAACGAAATGCGATTATAAAATGCATTAGACGGCGACGATTAAATACGCCGCAAAAGCAAAGCACCGAACATGGACTAGAATTGGGTTAATGCGGGGCAACGAAAGCGTGAGTTGTGGACTGGGATGGGACCCGCGAACGATCGTTTCGAAAATGAACTCGAGTGGGGTGGAGGGGGGCAGGGACTTACTACGATGCGAACTTGGTTGGGAGCGAGCGCCTTCACCTGCTCTGCGATGGCCGATGGCCGATGGCCATATCACGACATTCCAATAATTATTGCAAATGCTGCAGTCCGCGTCGGTAAACCTTGACACTGAACTCCCAACGGTTTACGTCTTTACGCGGTGGCAGGGATGAAGAAAAGTAGCCTGGAACCTTGACATGCGTTGGAGAAGCTCTGCGACAGTGTGAATGCGAAGATTATTCGATCGATACTTGTCGAATTGGAAGTAGGAACCGTAGGTACGATTTGTCTTAAACCTACGATGTTCTAACTCGGAAATAAGTTTCGGACGTTGCTCTTGGTTCGAAGAGGTGAAGTAATTTGACGATTTAGATCTTCGTGAACGGACAGTGCAAATTACAGCGAATAGAGGGAAGAAACGCAAATCTGTTACTTGTCATGATGAGTAGGTCATATAGCCGGTTCCTCGATTATGAGTTCAGAATTAGAAAAACAAATTTTAAGTCCTCATTGGTGTTTTTCTTTGAAAATTTTGATGTTTATGCGATTTAAACGATCTATTTTTTATTAGCTATCGCCATAATTGACTACTTATTCTCGTTCATGTAGGTATTACAGCCTGGGAAAAAACTCTTTAATTAGCTGATTAGGCATTGTTGCCAACTATGGTTCCACTTTTGACAAGTTTATTTGATATGGTCCAATTAAGTGCGTTAATAAAATTATTAAAATGTGTGTCTCACGATATAAGGCGAATAGCCGAAGGGGGAGGGACTTAGAGGGCAGTTCACCTTGGAAAATTTTCAAGTTTTACATTACCCAGTATTGTTTGCTGAAACATTATCAGATGTTAATTATATTTTTATTTGAACCTTTTTTTTTGTTTCAACAGTTAAATAGCGTTGGTATATATTTTTGCAATACATGAAATAAATGGTTGAATTTTCCATCCTTCTTTATGTCCTCGTATTTTATTTCTTTTGCTCGGTGTTTGTCGAGCAGAGTAAAGATTTCAACGCTTCAAAAACGGAAATCATAGCGAATTGTTGGTTAGATTTATCTCGTCTCACACACAATTGAATTTAGCCTATGTGGGTAATTGAACCAGCGATTTTAAGAATATTTATTTCGAATACTTTGACTTAAATTTCATCGTAATCTAACCCCGCTTGCTAGTAGATGTTAGGAACAACATTACTAACCTAAAAATTACAAATTCCTAACTGGAATTAGTGAAGATCCAAGATCATGATCGTTATAGTCTTGGTTTTGTTCTTTCATAGCTTGTCTTGCAAAAAGTAGTCTAAATTTTTTTGAGAATTCGAGTCTGAAAATTTGAGCGAAAAACTGGTTTTTTTCTTTCATCAAATTTGAACCATATTCGAATGTACGAATTTCAACTTTGTTGTGAATAGCCTTAGCGTCGATGAGTTCAAAGCAGATAATATTTTAGGTTCCTCGAAGCGAACTACTTAACAAATTAATAAACTAAGCAGTGGGCAAGCAACTTTTTGTCAGGAAGTATTCGTGAATAGACGAGACTATGCATCTAACTTGGCATTCAGTTGTACTTCCTACGTCGAAGAAAGAATAATTGCGCAGTGGCCAGCCTATGCTGTCCTACATTTTGGCCAGCATTCATCAAATCACCGAAACCCTATTCGCCTCCTGTCATCAGGTAGAGCCGCAGTAGTCTTACTCCTCTTGTTCTTTCAGTTACCATAAATTCCAGCTCCCGGAAACACGCAGTTAAGCACAACTGCCCCTAATACTCACACAGACACGAGCGGGGAATTAAAGGGATGAAGGAAACGCAAAATCAAAATATGTGAACGCGCATAAATACCCAGGTTTACGCGCCAGCAAGAAATGATCTCACATCTTACTTATGTACATTGTTTATCTATTTCTCCCCCTACTTTAGTGATGAATGTGGTAGTGGTAGTTCTGGTGATGGTGTCGGCGGCAGAAAA
Organism: Ericerus pela; assembly: GCA_011428145.1. Classification (NCBI taxonomy): domain Eukaryota; kingdom Metazoa; phylum Arthropoda; class Insecta; order Hemiptera; family Coccidae; genus Ericerus; species Ericerus pela. Next base: position 502,518 of record WOFM01000065.1, read on the forward strand.
TAGACTAGGTTATCGCGGCGTGGGAGGGGTCTACGTATGTCTCATAAAACGACTAAATTCTCATATCGGTGACGATGCGGTATCGTGTGCGGCCATTTTTAGTCAGTGCTGCTCCCGGATCCGTGTTGTTAAATGGATTTGTTTTCCTCCTTGGGAGACAACTGTTAACTGCTCGCGGGTCGGAGTGTAAAAAGACGCAGGGTAATAAATCATATTACTCGTCTGTAAATGGATATCTCATGTTGTTTACGTACAAACAGATCCGTGATAAAACGTTGGTACAAATCTCCGTATAACATTTGGTCTGGCATTTTTTCACTCCTTCCTCCTTTTTTTCTGGCCCCCTCACCACGCGCACCCCTACTCTCGGCGTCTCTCCGTGTATTTTCTTTATTTCTCTCGCCCTCACTCGCTCCATTTTTCTCGCTTTTGTTTCTGTTAAATGATTCCCAATGGTGTGCGAGATGTGCATAGGCCTGTCTTCAGCGGGCGTACCTTCTGTATAGTTTGTGAAAAATATTTTCACTGGTTCTCGCTTTCCGTACGAATGCTTCGGTTTGTGTTCTGCGGATTCTGTCGACGATAAAATGTAATTACGAAGATACCTTTTGGCTACGGATATTGATTTTCATTTCGTTCCGGTCAGCAAGGTGCAAGAATTCTATGACCGTATCTCCTCCTCGGCAGCCTTTCTTTTCTTTTTTTTTATCGTCGCTTTGTGCGCTTCGCATCAGTTTGGGATTTACAATTACAAAAGTTGCGGTAACTGGCGACTGTGAAGGTGTTGCCGGTAGCGAGAATTGTGTGCAGCTTATAGCTATTTATTTTTTTTTTCCGATTCAAAAAGATATCTACGTTGGATTTTTAAACGCGTCCGTTTCATTTAGTTAAATAGTGGGCAGTGAAAGAAATTCGCATTCCAGGTAGCTATAAGTCGTTAGAACGACAAGCAGAATTCTTTAGTCTAACGCCTTCACCGACGACGATAGCTTCCATACGCCTAAATAGGTTGATGTACCGATCATCAGAGGAAGTTGCCCTAACCAACCATTCAAATCGCCGAATGATACCTGAGTAGTAGCTTCCCAAGATCGGTTACAAGAAATAATTTACCCGAATTACAGTATCCTCGTGAGGATGTTTGTATCGATACAGAAGTCCGCATTTGATGGCAATCCGTGGCAACGCGAAAAACTGTCCTCAACTAAATTCGTGATGAGCAGCATAAGGAAAACCAATACCAAGACGATGATAGTTTTCGTCTTGGTCCTGCGTACTCAAGTTCCTCTGTGTAGTCTTAGTCTCAGTTTTTTACAATATTTCTAGTCTTATCGATAACTAAATGAAACATACCATTCTTGCCCTCCCGAAATGTACAAGACTCTCTCTTGAACCCAGTGCAATAGGTATCTACAAAGTAAATTATTAAATTGGTAGAAAGAAAAGATTCGATACTAAATAATAAATATTTCAAATTACTGAAATGACTAAATTGCGAACATTTTACCGTGCGTTCATATTTCTGAAAAATTTTTGGGTTTAGTATTGTTTTGCACAGTCGAGTCTTGGTCCAGGTATTGCGTAGTTGGTTTTATTCTTGGACTTTCGTAGGTTGCAAAACCAATACCAACGGCCTAGGGCCAGAAGAATTTTTGCTCATCGCTTAAGAAAATAAAAAACCGAAGTCTTGAAAAACGACAGACCGAAGCAGTAATTGATCTATTCTTTCCTCATTATGTTTTGACTAAAGATGGTTACGTTAGCTGTCCTATTTTCTAAAGGAAAATTGACAAGATAAGGTTAAAATCTACAAAAATTGTATGATAAGCCGTATGCAACAATTTCCCATCTTCACGAAGCTGTGAAAATGCATTCTCTGCAGCTCCAATCACTCGTTCAATGGTTTTTAGAAAAATTTAAATTATTTGTGGCTAAAAGAAACCGTCATTACGAAGAATCACTCATTTCGGACCATGAATATCATTTTTCTCAGCTAAATTATATTTCTCTTCAGAAATTACGAAAATTGTGAAATTGTAGGCTGTAGCAAATTATGAAATTTAACGTTTACCATAACTGCTACAACATATCAGCAGCAGCCAAATAATAACAACAACACGT